>JAHTLZ010000237.1:9935930-9948619 GCA_023846285.1 Phrynocephalus versicolor | reverse complement strand
CTTTCTTTCTTTCTTTCTTTCTTTCTTTCTTTCTTTCTTTCTTTCTTGGAACATCTTGCCAGGGTTTACAAATTTCTTCATAAATTTAAGACAAAGCATTTGAGATTTCTCAAAGGATTTGTCCTTCCTTAATGAAAATCAATATGTGTTAGTTGTATTGAACCCTTAAACAGGTCTTGGGGGTTTATCGTTTGTCTAACAGCTATTTTCAGTATAAAGAAGAAGTGCTGTGATTTATTTACCATGGTAAGATAAGAATGCTCTGTCAATGGATCCTGTTATTTTTTAATATTAAATGTATCACCTTGTATCATGAAAGCGAGTATATTTTATGTTTTGGAGTTTTTTGAAAGTGCACAAAACCAACTGTTTAAATTCTGTTTTAAACACTAGAAGGCCGTCTTTGGCAGTGGACTAGTCCAGGAGGGGAAACAAGGCACAATGTATAGCTAAACATTTCAAAACTTCTCAAAATATGAATGGATTAAATAAAACAGATGTGGGAAGGGAATAAGAGGTCAGCTGGTTTTCTGGAGATCCTGTTTCGGTTCCCTCTTAGCCCAGATTCCCTGTATATCCTTGGAAAAGAGCCAATCTTCTGACATAATCTCCTTCCATTTTATCCCCATGGAAACCACAAGCATTACAAGGTGCATGTGTATCCTAATCTATGTTGCTCAAGTTCTTAAGCATGCCTTGGGATGATGAATACAGACAATATCTCCTAAGGCAAGTCCCCCCCCCCTCCCGAAAGGCACAGAATGTCTTTCCCGTGTCTGTTGCTGAACGTCTTTAGACATGTAGTGCTTGGAACTGTTTCTATTGCGTCCCTTGAGAAAGGGGGGCAATGACCTGAAAACATCCCCTCCCTAATTTCAGGAGCCCCTAGTGATAGTTCATGGGTGCACAAACTCTGAACAAGATTATTTCCTACCAAGGACAGTTTCATCATTTTAAGCTGCTGGGGTTTGGAGCTTTCTGCTATGCCACCTTCTCCTCCTCTTCCCCGATCCACTTAGTTCTTGTACATTCTCTGGCTCTGTTCCCCTGCAGATCTTCCAGTATTAGAAGCTGGAGAGGACAGGCACGCTGGAAGTGCAAAAGGAAGAAATACATTGGACTGCTAAGGGTCTGACTAGGCAGTGAAGTTATCCTGAAGTAGATCAGGCTATACAGGGTCACTTGGAGGTGTGGTCAGAAATTCAGAAGGATGCTTGCATCAACAGGCAAGGCTTGAGTGGTGTGGGAGCAGGAAATCACAGCTCCCTCCCTCCCTCCTTCCCTCCCTCCCTCCCTTCCTCCCTCCCTCCCTCCCTTCCTTCCTCCCTCCCTCCCTTCCATCCTCCCTCCCTCCCTCCCTCCCTCCCTCCCTTCTCAACCTCCATGCCCTGCACTCTCTCCTGTCTCTCCCTCTGCAAGGAGCAGTGGAAAGCTGGGGTGTTTTTTTTTCATTTCTTGGTACAGGACATTTCACTTCACGGGCTTGCCCCCTAACTGAGCAGCACAGGGTTATTAATGTATTGCCATACATCAAACCTGGCCATAATCAAAGTGGTGCAAAATTTGAGTTGTGTAAACTTAAGCGGTCCATGGAGCTTCATGGGAAATTTTAGAATAGTCGATGTAACATTTTACTGCACTGCTGGATAGTTCAGTGGTTTGGGAGGTTGGGAGTTTAATTCCCCACTGTGCCTTCTTGAGTGATTCATAGGATCCCTTCTAAGATGATGATAATAATGATTAGAGATGGGCACGACTCAAAAAAATGGTGTTTCATTTGTCGTTTGTCGTTTAGGGGGTCCGTTTCGGTTTGTTTTAGTTTTTCGTGAATTTTTGCAAAAAAAATCGTTTTCGTTTCGTTACGTAATGAAACGAAAAAATGAAAATGAAAATGAAAAATTGCTGTTTCATTAGCATTCATTACAGTTCAATGCATTTGCCGCAAAGAAAACGAAACGCATGACAAAATTTCTGGTGTTTCGGTTCGTTTTGTTTCATTTTGGAGACAAAAGTCATTTTTCGTTTCGTTACGTAACAAAACAAAAAAACGAAAACGAAAATGAAAAATTGTTCATTTCGTGCCCATCTCTAATAATGATTATTTATTTGTTTATACCATTTATTTTGTCGATATGCCACCCACTACCCAAAGGTCTCTGATCAGCTTATAATTCAACCATTAAAATGAGCAATTAAAACAATTACCATATTTTTTGCTTGATAAGACACACCTGATCATAAGATGCACCTTGTTTTAGAGGGAGGGGAAACAAGAAAAAAAGTTTAGCCTAAGGTTTCATGGTGGAGGAATCCTGGCTGCAAAAGGGGAGGGCAGAGGCTCCGTGGTGGACACCTCCTTATAAATGAGCTAATTTTTTGACTGGGGAATCCAAGCTGCAAAAGGGGAGGGTTGCAAACAAGGTGATTGGGACTGGGGAATCCAAGCTGCAAAAGGGAAGGGTTACAAATGAGGTGATTAGGACTGAGGAATCCAGGCTGCAAAAGGGGAGGGTTGCAAACGGGGTAATTGGAACTGTAGAATCCAAACTGCGAAAGGGGAGGCTTGCAAATGAGGTGATTGGGACTGTGGAATCCAAGCTACAAAGGGGGAGGGCAGAGTCTCTGTGGAAAAGACCTCTTTGCAAAGAAGGTGATTTTTGACTGGACAATGTTGGCTGCAAAAGGGGAGGGGTGGGGAGAGGCTCCCTGGAGGAAGACTCTTTGCAAATGAGGTGATTGGAACTGTGGAATCCCAGCTGCAGCAGGGGATGGGAGAGGCTCCATGCAGGTAACTTCACTCTAAATGAAAATCTGTGATGTAGCAGGGACTACTTTAGTAGCAGGGAGTACTGTATTCACTCTATAAGAGACATAGATATTTCCCCTTACTTCTGAGGTGGGGGGGAGTGCATCATAGAGTGAAAAATACATTAAAACATTAAAACACAATACACTAAAAAGGGCCCACAATCTATATTTATTTATTTATTTATTTATTCAATTTATATACCGCCTATCTGGCAGAAAGCCATTCTGGCCGGTTTGCAACATAAAACAAATTGTTACAACATATAGATACAAGGATATAATAAAAAGCAAAAAACATTATAAATGAAAACATAACTAAAACAACATCATTCATAAAAATCAAAAGTAAATAAGGTAACCTTATGGCAGACGAGACTAGATCACAAAATCAGTAAAGCAATGTAACAGTTAATAACTAGGGAAAGCAGATTGAAATAACCAAGTTATTTTATCATTACATTGCAGTATATCAGTTTAAAAACGTCTGGAACAGGAAGGTTATTGCCTGGCATCAAAACATCATCAATGTTGGTGCTAGGTGGGTCTCACTTGGGAGGGCGTTCCATGGCTGGGAGCAGCTACCAAAAAGGTCCTATATAGCCATCCCTTTCAACTCCTTGAGGGATGGCTCTTTCAGGAGGGTCCCCTGGCTAGATGTTAACTGCCTGGGGGTGGTCCTTCAGGTATCTAGGGCCTAAACCATTATAATACATACTAGACAGTAGGTTATCCTAGCTTTCTCTGTTTCTCAAGAAAAATGTTTTTCTCCGATACCTTCTTATATTTTTCTGGTGCCCATAAGATACACTTTCAATAGATATTAAAGGAATTTTATATGTGGTAAAATATATATAGACAGAAATGGGAATTGTGCTCCTTTAAGGTGTATCATAAATTCACATAGCACTTTATGACATGCAAGGATACTGATTTCAAGATGCATGTAACAAAATCCACGTGAGTCAAGCCAGAAGACAGGCAGTCGGAGATAGCCATCATTTTGTCAGATCTGAGCATATTTTCAGAAGTGTTCAAATGAATATTCTGAATTGTGTGACCAATATGAGTCAATTATGCTGTTATCAGAATTGAGATTGCTTTTGCCTTTCAAATAATAACAAAAATTGGCTGGTGTGTTTTTCAATTCATTTGTAAGTGAGAGGCAATTAATCATCAATTGACAAACGCAATCAGTAGGATTATATTTTGTGTATTTAGCCAGAACAATGAGCAAAGTAATTACCAGTGATAGATAGACTACCTACTTCAGACTTCCATATGCCCCCCTCTCTTTGTTTCAAAATCATAAAACTATTTGCATACAAAATGTTTGTGTAATTCAATTTTAAACGCATGTGCCCTTGGGGTGGTTTTCTTCATGACAAAAATAAAAGAAATAGAAAATATTGCAGCATCTCTCAGACTATCAAATTTATATGAATTACATATTTGGTGGATACATCCCACATATTTCTGAAAATACTTGTATCCATGGAGGCAGACATTTAAATAAACGGGTTGGTCTGATGCTATCAGAATGCTTTCATTTTTGTTTTGCTGTTTGTCATTGCTAAAACATACAGCTTTCTCCCAGAAAACCATTGCCAATAGTAAATGAGAGAAACAATCATTTATATAAAGTTGAACTTTTGGATGGATGTTATTTTTGTAACTTTGAATGGTACCTGTAGTAGGCATGACTGGGTTTGCACTTTCAGCACTAACCAATTGTTCCCTCCTGCCACTGATTCACAGAGAAACCCCCCTCCCCACAACCTCTCTGATATGCCTTTCCCCTTTAGTCTGTTGGAAGCAGTGAATCTGCTGAGTTTTTTTGCTGAAAGAAGTCGTGTTTGTTCTTAGTTTGTTCGATCTGTTCCATTTCAAGGAAAATAAATTGTTTTTATTCTTCCCATTACTAATGTCTCAGAGTGAGTTATTGATGTGCTACTTGATGGAGAAAAGGGGGTGGTCTACTATAGAGAACTTAAAATTGTTCTGCTCTGTGAATTCCTGAGCTTCCATGGTGCAGCTAAGGGAATTTTAACCAGAAATCAAAAACTCGGCAACAGGTGTTCCCAGATGTAGACACGTGAGCAGAACAACTAAATCTATGCATGGCAGGGTCTCTACTACTTTCGACAAACATGTGGATTTCCTTCCACCTCCTTTGTCAGCTCAGGGACAGAGTGTTGTCTCCTCTGATATGGGAAGAAAGTCAGTTCCATCCTATCCTAAATTTATTATTTATTTATTTGTTGCATTTGCTTTATAATGATAGAGAGTACTCTTTTATTTCTCCTTTCCCTCTTAATTGTATAGCATAATTAGCAATACAAACACATACTCAGCATATATTTATCAGTACACATAATACAATCTGTTCCTATAGTCCAGTGTTGGCAAATTTATGGCACGGGTGCCAAAGATGGCATTCGGAGCCCTTTCTGTGGCCACCCGACATCGCCCCTTCACAGCCACCTGTATTCAGGTTACATTGCTATATTGGCACTTTGTGAAAAAATTAGTGAGTTTTGAATTGCAGTTTGAGCACTCGGTCTCAAAAAGGTTCACCAGCACTGCTATAGTCCCTTAATACATTCATTCTTTCTATCAAGCTTAAAACACAACAGACCAGTATTCCAGCTGATGTCTCAAACGATCATCCTCACTATCTAATTCCAACCCAGAAGCAAACAAAGACTGCAATTCTATTATCTATTATTTCTCCTCAAAGCAGTTTAAGACAAGTTGTCAATTTTCCCATCAGCACTGTTTGCCCATATTCTACCTAGATATCATTGAAAGGAAAGTCATTCAGCATTTTTCCTTCTTTGGATAATTTCACCTCTCGCAGCTCTACAAGAATAGCCAACAACTCTTCCCACTCCCTCTAGTAAATAATGAGGATAATACATAATGAAGTTGCTTTAGGAACACTCTCTCAACTTGCCCAACCAATGTATTACATCATACCAGAATGATTTGATCTTGGATAGGAGATCCAACTGAGTCATGGAAGCCCCCAACTTGTGTTTGATATCTCCTTGTACTTATCATTTTCATGAAGTTTTACAGGACAGAGATGCCATCTATGAACTGTTTTTAATACTGTTTCCTAGACTTGGCCATTACCAATTTGTAAAGTTGTGTCGTCCACAATTTTGCCCAAGATTATTCTGATATGATAATGTTTAGGTTTGTTTCCCAGACTGTCTAAGGCCCCGGTCCCACGTCCCTTTAAAAGCAGTTTAAATTACCAGATTAAACTGTGTCTTAAAATGCCGTCCCCACGGCCACCGGGCTTTTTGAAAAAAGAAAAGAAAAAGAAAACCCGGTGATGCTCCCTTAAGCAAGGTTTCTAAGACTTACCTGAGAGGTAGGGAATGTTTTGCCTCGCTTTGAAAATCCACCTTTTACAGAGGCAGACACCATGGGACCACGCAGATGATCTGGGTTTCTTTTTCTTTCTTTTTTCATAGCACCAACCGGCTGTTCCTGGGACCGATCGGCTGTTTTTTTAAATTTCCCTGCACATCAGAGCAACAGGAAGTTCAATTGGGTCCTCTAAGCATTAATTTCCCCCAGCCAAGTGGTCTGGGTTTTTAAAATGCTATCGCCACCTGCTGGCCAAGGGGGCTGAACTGCACTTTAAAATAAAAAAACAGCTTTGGACATGGGAACTCCTTTCCCACATATTAAATCACGTGATGGGACGAAGAGGAAAAGCCGGACCTTCAGAAGATCAGGATCAAAACCCAGGTGTGACCATGGCCAAAGTGGTAGGAAGGCCATGAACTCCTGTCTTCACTTTTCTGCTGCATTTCTAGATATTGTGGTCCCACTTTTGACCTTTCTTTCTCATGGTGCCACATGTCTAGCTTATGGGGCCTGCATCTGTTCCCCGTGCATCACAGGGATACCAATGCAGAGGTGGAAGAATGAGCACTCAGGATAGTCTCTGTGTGGCAGCTCTGGAGTTAACTTCAACAGCCAGATGCAGGAGAGTAACATCAGGAGACAGATATCTAGTCTCGTGTGCTCCCCTGATACATTTGGTGGGGCCACTGTGAGATACAGGAAACTGGACTAGATAGGCCTTTGGCCTGATTCAGTATGGCTCTTATGTTATGTTCTTAAGAGGTTTAAACCGTTTTTTTCTTCCTAATCCGTGGTGCATGGTAGGCAACCTACAATATATCGCTCCAGATGTCCCCTATCAGCTCTAGCTAACTCATGATCAGAAGCAGCTCAGGATTGTAACTTCTGAAAGTCAACAACTTGCCTGTTTTCATTCTGTAGAGCTCCTGTGCAGTCCTCCTGCCACAGAAGCACTGTCCTTCCCTGACCCTTTCCCTCTCTGTTACAAAGTTTGTTTCTAGGCACATTTGGTCTCTAGAGGATCCTGCCCATGTCTAAGGCAGACTTGCAGCATGTTGACGGATGCCTTCTCTGCCCGATTAATGCAGGAGCATTGTTGGATGGGGACCTTGTGACTGACGTATGTCATGTAAACATGCCAAAGTCACTGCTGAATTGCAGAACATATGTTCTGTATCAATCAAGTCCCAAGCTGAGTCTTTGATGTCTCCAGATTTCAGGCGACTGTGCTGGGAGACAAATATGCTGCAGGAATAGTTGACAAACTGGCTCAGCATGACAGCTTTCTGTATCAATCACATCCATGCAGTCCCATTGCATGAAGAACTAAGAACATCTGCAAACGGGATAATGAGACGAGGATGCTACATCAGAAGGGCAATGCCGGCACTGGAAATTGCTTTCTTGGATGTGTGAGCCATGTGGCATCTTCTTTGCAGATGTTATTGTGGCCACAGTCTGCCCCATGCAAGGCTAAATGTTCTAGATGTTCTAGTTAGAATTTGTTCTAACTTGAAATCTCATCAATAACAATGGGTGCAACTAATTCTCTTGCTCAGAGAAAACCTTTCCAACATGTGTTGTGGTGATGTATTCTCAATTTTCTGCCAAATACAAATATAATTATTTTCCCTTCAACTGAAATATTCATGGATATATTACAGTATATGCAATTTTAGGCTTTTAGAAATTTCTAACAATTGCTAGTCCAGTGATTATTACTTAGGGAAAGCTTACAACCCTCTGTCAGAAGTAGAGCAAAGCCAAGGTGCCCTTTGTCCTTGTTATTGCGATTTTTATGTCAAAATTCCATTAATGTCAATAGAAAAGATCTAGTAAAGACAGGGAAATGTCCCGAAGGGAAAAGAGAAAGGAAAAGAATGGGAATTGACAGATCCCATTTTTCTGCCTGCCTGCCTGCCATCATCATCAGTTCCTGGCACATAACCATATTTTTTGAAGAACAGGAGATTAAAGCATAAAAGAAGAATTCCGTCAAAGACAAATAAATAACTTCATTTTCAGCTGTCTTAAGAGATACGAGTGAGCATAGCTTTAACTAAAGAGCAAGGCTATGCAAATAAATAGGTGACTCATCTGCATGATTTAGAACAGGCACAGACAGAAATGATATATCAGTGACATTTCCTGTGTCTTACACATACGAATCCCTCCAACTTTTTGGCCACTGGTGGTAGGAAAAAACACAACTGTTTTTCATTGAGTGAGCAGAAGATTCAGCCATTGTAATGAGCCAGGCCAAATTAGCGAGTTGCCTTCCTGGGATCTAATTGCAAGTGAAGTGGTAACCTCTACTTAAGAGTGGCTCGACTTAAGAGCAGAAAGCAGTTGGTGTTTTAACTGCTGCCTTACAAATTTTAGATGCTGTCTGCTCTACTTACACATTTTTTAATTTCATTTTTTTTATTTTTTAGATGGGGCTCCTCTACTTAAGAGTTGCTCAACTTAACAATTTGTGGCACAGTGGTTAAATGCCTGTACTGCAGCTAAAACTGTGCTCACGACCTGGGGTTCAATCCCAGGTAGCAGGCTCATGGTTGACTCAGCCTTCCACCCTTCCAAGGTCAGTAAAATGAGTAGCCAGCTTACTGGCGGGGATATGTAGCCTGCATACTGTAATTAAATTGTAAACTGCCCAGAGACTACTTGAAGTGGTATGGGGCGGTATATAAGCAGAACACTTTGCTTTGCTTTAAGAGCATGCATTCGGAACAGATTAAATTCGTAAGTAGAGGTACCACTGTATATTTAGCCATAGGGCTACCATCACAAGGTTTTCTATATTTATTATTTATTATTTATTTATTTTTTGTATTTATTAGGTACAAAATGCACAGAGATGGTATACTAGTCCCTACTTCTTGGAGTGTGAAGCTTGCAAGCTGCTAGACTGGATGCAGGCATATCACACCTGCAGCCACTTACATCCTGACGGAGTTTAAATAACCCCTCACCCAGAAGGCAGCTGGGGATGCTAATTCTTGGCCCCTGGCTATCCTGGAGCTCCAAACCCACTAAGTTATACAGGCTCTAATTCCATATTGGCAAGGTGTAAATAAAACAAGTACAGTGCATTCTAAGGATGTGCATGCATGTGTTTCAAAAGAGACTTAAGGTAAAGGTAAAGGTAAAGGTTCCCCCCGCACATGTGTGCTAGTCATGTCCGACTCTAGGGGCGGTGCTCATCTCCGTATTCAAGCCGGAAGAGCCAGTGTTGTGCAAGTCCACGGCCATGTGGCCAGCATGGCTGCAAGGAAACACTGTTTTTTACCTTCCCACCTTTTACGGCGTTACCTATTTATCTACTTGCATTTTACATGCTTTCGAACTGCTAGGTTGGCAGGAGCTGGGGTGAACAGCAGGAGCTCGCTCCACTGCGTGGCACCTGGGATTCGAACCACCAAGCTGCTGACTTTGAAGTCAACAGTTTTCAGAGCCTTAGTCCACTGAGCCGCCACGCCCCAATAGAGACTTAGAACTGGCTAAAAAGGATTATAATAAAGAAGATGTGTGAGTATTTGAATGGACTGTATGATGTTGCACAAGGAAAATGATTTCGCACAATGTCACATCTGCTTTGTGAGCAATGTTATTGTACATGGAAGAAGAGCTGGTGTTGAACCTAAATTTTCCTACACTAACATTGTACAGATTGTGTACATATAATAATTCATATAAACCAGCCCTTGTGTCTTCAAAAGTTTATTGTGCACCCTAAATCTGCAGGCAACATTAAAGCATTAGGTTCAAAGACTTAGACAATAGTTAAACTTAAAAACCTTGGTAGTAGAAATATAAACAGTAAAGTCTAATACTCTCAGAGGTGAGTAATAATTATTTCTTGGCATAACAAAAAAAATCTGTAATATCAATATCCACTTTGTTCGCCTGATGATTATGGAGATCAAGAAAGGTTTTCTTCTCACCACTGTTTATTTTCCAAATTCCCCCTGAGAGTGAACTTGTATGGTTTCTGCTAACAGAAATGGTACACCAGCACAGGGGTGTTGACATGCTCAGGAGTTGCAGGCTTAGGGATGGACAAGGAATCTTTAAGCCACACAATGACAATGGCAACAACTTGAACAGGTTGAGCTTCCAGCAGATCTCAGTGAGGACTAGGTGCACTCAGCATGAATAAAATTCCCTGTTTAAATTGAAAATGGAAAAACAGCTCATCATAGATACAATATAATCAAATTCAAGAGCTCTGAAACCCGATCACTCAAGTGTGTTCAGATTTTCAGTAGATGAAAACCCTTTACCACCCTTTAGTAAAATTATTTGGAAGCCAATTTTTAATGCAAAGTAAATGCTCTTAAGCTTATTGTACTTACTGCCTCCCACCAAGATATCTTGGCAAGAACTATTATACGGTGCTCCTGCAATTCCTTAGGCATGTGCCCAAAAATGATTTTACAACCAGCTAGCAGCCAATGGTGCACAATAGTTCTATATATAGAATTATTTTATGGATGTACAACAGTTCTCAGTATTGGGTATACTACAACTTAAACCCCTGAAAAACCACTGAGCTAGCCAGATTAATGACCTAACGTGATAATATGCTGCTTCTATGTTTTGGAGGTTTTACAACCTCGCATGCAGCCTTCAGTCAGTTTGACCTTTCTGGACTGTCAGTCACTAACAGCACCAACCAATAATTCCTTCCCTGCCTCTAAATTTCAAGAAACCCCCACCTTTCTGGTCTGTAACTCTTCTTCCTTCTTTTGTCTGTTGGAAGCAGTTTGTGAGTCTGTTGACGGCTATTGCTTAAAGCCTGTCTGCCATGTTTGCCAGTTTGGTATTTGAGCTGTTGATTTGTAAGTAATTAAGCCTTTAATTCTTTCTCCCACTAATGTGTGGGGTGAGTTATTAAGACAGCAAGTGCCAGTTAATGAGAAAAAAGGAGTGGACTACACTGAGGAACTGGAAGCTAATTCTGTTCTTTGAATCCCTACACTTATCCTGCACTGCTAGAGGAACTAACTAAAATTCACCTTGTTAAAAACTGGACACTCTCTGTTAATCTCAATAACTGTATTAAATGTGTTGGTGGTAAAGCAGTTCTGACAAGTTTTAGTTGTTCAGAACCTAAGTGAAATATGCAAGGCATTATTCATTTAATCACCAGTTAAGTCTGGTTTAATCTTAGTTTCTTTCAATTCTGACACTGCTTATCTTGTTTTTCTCCTCCCTCCACCACACCCCCAAGTTATTCAGTCTTTTGTTTACCTCACTTTTCTTTCCCATGCAGCGGGAATTCTCTGTTTCATGAAAAGAATCCCTGTCCCTCCCGTGCCACGTCTGATTTCTGTGTTCATATGACAAGTCTGAATTGCAGGGTCGGTCCTACTTATTGGTCCTACCCATATGGATGGAATCCTGGAAAACCAGGTTTCTGATACAAGTGAAGAGAATCTCAGCAAAACACAAAAGGTGATTACTTCAGAACTAGAAATAAGGGGGAAATAGGACTTGTGCAGTCACCCTTTTTTGATACTTAATTGTACCTGGTAAGAAATGGCTGAATTGGGCATCTCGGTCTGTTCCAGTTGATTCAAGAGTTCTGGACTCTGCAAGAAGGAAGCAGTATGTGAATTTTTGTAACAGGTTCTGCAACAGATTAATCCTTCAGATCTACCTCCAGCCTTGTCGCCACAGTAGATGAGAGATGTCTAATATCTAAAGGTTATGGATTTTTTTTTTTAGTTTATCAAAATTCATCATTCCATTTTAAAAACAGAGAAGGTTTCAAGTTAGGATTCATGGCCTTCTTCCAGCCATACTGATAATAGGGTAAAAACCAGACAGGCAGACATAGAGATAGACTGATTACAAACATTCTTTTTAATTACTGTAACACTTTTTAAAAAATCACTTGGAGCATTATTCTTTCTTCTAAGACACTTGGCAACTGAAACTGATTCTCAATACTGCATGAAGGCACAGTGTGACATCTAATTAATAACAATTCTAGTTAGTAGCAGGGTTTTTTTTTTACGGTCATACCCAAGGAACCTTCATGCCCCTATCATAAATACTAATGAAAATTTATATATAAAATAAGCCAAGATGTATTTGTTTTGTTAGCCATTGTAAAGGTTCATTCTCTCACTCAGGTTGGTGTTCTTCAGAGTTAGCCTTCAAACCTCCTAACAGGGAAAGTTTATCAGGGTTCAAACTTTAAATTTTTATTTCTGGGAGGTCCGCATGGATGTCCAACTTTTCTCCCTCACCATATGATTTATGGAAAAATTCCAATTAGGTGAGGAAGAAAAGTTGGATACCCAAGTAAATGAAAAACGGGTTTTCAACAATAAACTCCAGTTTTCCATATGTGTCTGAGTAGGCAATTGCTTCTAATGTCATGTTTGGTGATACTGTAATGGCAGCCAAAGGACTTGTCTTCTTGGGATCTTGCTCCCTGGTATTGATTGATTGATTGATTGATTGATTGATTGATTGATTGATTGATT
>JAHTLZ010000237.1:9924748-9935920 GCA_023846285.1 Phrynocephalus versicolor | reverse complement strand
GATTGATTGATTGATTGATTGATTGATTGATTGATTGATTGATTGATGGGCATTTTTACCCTGCCTTTCTCCTTGAAAAAGGACCCAAGGTGGCTTACAGTAATGAGGGAGAATATACAGACCAGTACTATTAAGGCATTTCAGGTTTAAGAAGAGGGAATTGAGGGGTATCTTACAGCATTAGAAGACAACATTAAAGCTAAAAGAGAATGCAAGCAGTTAAGAAGAAAGTATAAATACCATTTAACCAAGTACGGTAGACCATCTAATAGTTATGAGGGCTGGGAACTAACAATTGATAACATAGTGTCAATGTGATCACACAAGGAGAGATACAAGCACAAAGTTATAAGTGGTTATAAACACAAGTCTGTATAGTCATGCTCTCGCTGACGGAATAGCCCATCGTTTTGGTATTCGTATCTCTCTATCCCAGGTTGGTTTCTACATTTCTCTCACACTCGTTTTTCTCTTTCTACCTTAGCTTTCTTCTCTAATCTTCCTTCCAATCTCTCTTGCTTCCTTTTCTCTCCAATATTAAAGATTAGGTGGCATTACATCTCTCCTCCTTCTCTCTAGAGACCGCTACCACACTTTAAATTTGAAACGCCTTTTCCTTAAAGACAAATCTTCTTCCCTGGGTACCAAAAGCCTCTCCCACTTTTTCATCCATAGATTGTTCTAACCAGCCTGCTCCCATTCAAGCAGCAATACAGTTTCCTTTTTTCTGCTTCTCCCACTTCTACTGCCTCCTTCCCTGAAGTCTCCTTAATATATATTATATACTGTTTCTTCATGTTCCTTCTCCTCTGGCATTCATGCAAATCAGTTATACCTGCAGTGGAATCTTGCATGGCACCTGGATGGCACAGAGATTTGCTTCGTTAATTCAGGCAATGATTGTTATCCACCAGATAGACTTTTCCCACGTGAAAGTCCATCTCCATGAAGAGGTGTGATTGTGTGAATTATCTCTCTGGTTACATTCATTCTTATTTGTTGTGCTGTGCCTGCATTTAAACAAGAAATGTTAATCTTGAAAATTTTCTCGGTACTATGTAGCCTTCCCCATATTATTTTCTTTTATTGTTGTGACTGTTGTAAATTTTAAAAACATTGTGTTTTTGAAAAACATCTTTCTGGCTATAAAATATTATATAATAGCAGGCAAGAGTACATGCTACCTTTTATCTTTTCAAATCTAATTGCAACCCATTTTCAAGCCTCTTAATTCTTCTTTTCTGTCTCTTTATTAATCATATGTCCTCACTGGGTTTCAGTGGCAACGATTACAGTGGTACCTTGTATAAAGGAATTTGTTTTTGTTGTTGTTCAGTCGTTCAGTCGTGTCTGACTCTTCGTGACCCCATGGACTAGAGCTCGCCAGGCCTTCCTATCTTCCACTGCCTCCTGGAGTTTGGTCAAATTCATATTGGTCGCATCGATGACACCATCCAACCGTCTCATTCTCTGCTGTCCTCTTTTCCTTTTGCCTTCTATCTTTCCCAACATCAGGGACTTTTCCAAGGAGTCCTCTCTTCTCATGAGGTGGCCAAAGTACTGGAGCCTCAGCTTCAAAATCTGTCCTTCCAGTGAACATTCGGGGTTGATTTCTTTCAGGATGGATAGGTTTGATCTCCTTGCAGTCCAGGAGACTCTCAAGACTCTCCTCCACAGCTCAAAAGCATCAATTCTGCGGCGATCAGCCTTCTTTATAGTCCAGCTTTCACTTCCATACATCACTACTGGAAAAACCATAGCTTTGACTATCCTGACCTTAGTTGGCAAAGTGATGTCTCTGCTCTTTAGGATGCTACCTAGGTTTGCCATTGCTTTCTTATCAAGAAGCAGGCGTCTTTTAATTTTGTTGCGGCAGTTGCCATCTGCAGTGATCAAGGAGCCCAAGAAAATAAACTCTGTCATTGCCTCCATTTCTTCCCCTTCTATTTGCCAGGAGGTGATGGGACCGGTGGCCATGATCTTAGTTTTTTTGATGTTGAGCTTCAGCCCATTTTTTTCACTCTCCTCTTTCATCCTTATTAAGAGATTCTTTAATTCCTCCTCACTCTCTGCTATTAGAGTAGTATCATCTGTGTATCTGAGGTTGTTGATATTTCTTCCGGCAATCTTAATTCCGGCTTGTGATTCATCCAGACCTGCCTTTCTCATGATGTACTCTGCATATAAGTTAAATAGGCAAGGTGACAGTATACAGCCTTGTCACATTCCTTTCCCAATTCTAAACCAGTCAGTTGTTCCATATTCATTTCTGACCATTGCTGCTTGTCCCGCATATAGATTTCTTAGGAGACAGATAAGGTGGTCAGGCACTCCCATTCGTTTAAGGACTTGCCATCGTTTGTTGTGGTCTACACAGTCAAAGGCTTTGGCATAGTCAATGAAGCAGAAGTAGATGTTTTTCTGGAACTCTCTGGCTTTCTCCATAATCCAGCGCATGTTGGCGATTTGATCTCTAGTTCCTCTGCCCCTTCGAAATCCAGCTTGTACTTCTGGAAGTTCTCTTTCCACATACTGCTGAAGCCTGCCTTGTAGAATTTTGAGCATAACCTTGCTAGAGTGTGAAATGAGTGCAACTGTGTGATAGTTGGAGCATTCTTTGGTGTTTCCTTTCTTTGGGATTGGGATGTAGACCGAGCTTTTCCAGTCCTCTGGCCACTGCTGGGTTTTCCAAATTTGCTGGCATATCGTATGCAGCACCTTTACAGCATCCTCTTTTAAGATTTTAAAGAGTTCAATTGGAATGCCGTCACCTCCACTGGACTTGTTGTTTGCAATGCTTTCTAAGGCCCACTTGACTTCATTTTCCAGGATGTCTGGCTCCAGGTCAGCAACTATGCTATCTTGCTTATCAGGGACATCCAGATCTTTCTGATATAATTATTCTGTATATTCTTGCCATCTCTTCTTGATCTCTTCTGCTTCAGTTAGGTCCCTACCATTTTTGTCCTTTATCATATCCATCTTTGCACGAAATGCCCCTTTAATATCTCCAATTTTCTTGAACAGATCTCTGGTTTTCCCTTTTCTGTTGTTTTCCTCTATTTCTTTGCACTGTTCATTCAAGAAGGCCGCCCTGTCTCTCCTTGCTATTCTTTGGAAGTCTGCATTCAATCTTCTGTATCTTTCCTTTTCTCCCTTGCATTTTGCGTCCCTTCTTTCCTCCGCTATTTGTAGGGCGGATTTGTATAAAGGAATTAATTCATTCCAAATGAAATTATATTAAGCAAATTTTCCTATATACAAATTTCCCATAGGAATGCATTAAAAACAGTAATCCCTAATTGTGACTATTTTTATGTTGTACAGATTCACCCCATAGATAATTCTGTTAAGCAAATTTTCCCTATCTCCAAAAAATTTTATGTTGTACAGATTTCATGTTATACAAACCATTTGTTTTAAAGGGGTCCACTGTGTTTGTAATGCAGAGTTTGAATGACAGGAACCCTGAAACAGCTCTGTCTTAGCAGCTGTTGGGCAATTACCATCCCCTAGGGGCTAAGAAGGAGATTCTGCTTATCGGAATGGAGCAAAGGTAGCAGGCCAGAGAAGAGGAAACCAACATTTTAGAGTTTTAGGGTCCTTTAGAGTTCTATGAAATGCTCCAGTGTTCTTACTATATATAATTCTCTGGGAACTGTATATCCTTTCTTTTTGCGGAATTCTACAAAAGAATTCTACGTGGCTGAAAATGGAGCTAGGAAGCAACAAGATGGAAGCAGCCCAGTTATTTGTAAAATGTTCTTGCTATTGTTACTGTTATTGTTAGTGTAACAGAGGTATAACAAAAGTAATGCAGCAAATGGAAAAGAAGGTACTTGACTGGTGTAGCAAAGAACATGTTCTGGTATATTAAAAATGCAGTACTTCAGAGGAGTACCTTAACATAATTTTCAATGTGTAATGGTTCTCTTCCCCCTACCAAAAAAGTAGTAAAATGTAGTGATCAATGCAAAAAGTTATTTTTTAAACATTGTAACAGATAACTGACAGTGAATTACTTTTTAAACATCACAACAAAAAAGTTATATTGAAAAGTAAATAAAATAAAACATCAGGCTCAGGTAAATCTGTTAGATGTTGAAACTCCTCCCCTCCACCCTCAGCTACTGTGGTGGAGAAAATGTAATGTCTGGGATCAGTGATGAGGTGAGGCGAATGAGAACGTTAATAACAAGAGAGCTGAATGAAGGCACGTAGGGCAGAACTATCTCAGGTGTGTGTGTGTGTGAGAGAGAGAGAGAGAGATTGTGGCATTTCAAAGACTACCTGCTATATTTTAATGTGAGTGCTTATATGTCACGTCTGCTTACTCAGACAAGGTCAAAATCAAGTCCACTTCCTCTTATCTGAAGAAGTAGACTTGATCCACAAAAGCACATGTAGTAATATAGTAATTAGAGATGGGCACGAAATGAACAATTTTTCATTTCCATTTTCGTTTTTTCATTTCGTTACGCAACGAAATGACAAACACATTTTATCTCTAAAATGAAATGAAACAAACAGAAACACCAGAAATTTTGTCGTCCGTTTCGTTTTCATTACGGCAATATATTGAACTGCTTTGAATGCTAAAAAAAAATCACAAAAATTGAAATAAATGGTAACGAAACGGTAACAAACAAACGAAAACAAAAATGATTTTTTTGCAAAAATTCACGAAAAATGGAAACGAACTGAAACGGACCCCCTAAACGACAAACGACAAACAAAATGCCATTTTTTTATTCGTGCCCATCTCTAATAGTAATCAGTAGAGATGGGCACGGAACGAACATTTTTTCGTTTCCATTACCGTTTGTCGTTTCTGTTACGTAACGAAACAACAAACAAAAATTGTGATGAAAATGCAACAAAACGAACAGAACCGTGAAAATTGTGGTTGTTACGTTTCGTTTCCGTGAATGGCGATGCACAATGAAATGAGCTGTTTTAAATGTTAAAAAACACCCTGGACATCCGTAAAAACACAGTGATAATTATTTATATTGTCTGATAATACCTACCAGGGGGGTTGGGGTCCTTAAAACGTTTGTTTTTGTCTTCTCCCATCGCAATGTATTTTTCTTTTCCCTTTAAAATGGATGTCGCACCAGCCACAAAATGAAGGTAAGCCATGTGATGAGATCATGTTCAACCAATAGCATGCCCAGGTTGCAGACTGAGCGGGCAGGTCTGGCAGCCACAGAAGGCATAAAAAGGTCTGGCAGCCTCCGTCCTCCTTGCAGTCTCTGGTGGGAATTAGGGTGGGATTGCTGTCTCTGCGACTCTAGCTTCAGCCCTGCAGCCTCCCTGTGTGTGTGTGTGCTGCGTACCTCTCGGTGAGTACCCTCCCTTGCCCCACAATGCAGTCACTCTGCGGCTGCCTTGCACCCTGGGCAACGCCCGCCGTTGCCTTTGTAGCCTCCCTGCATCTATACTATACCTAGTCTATACTGTGTCTCTTCCAGCATCCGTTTTTTTTAGTGTTTTCCCTCTGGTCTGGGGTATTGGGGGATGCCTGCGCACGGAAATGCTTTAAAAATCGCGCAAAAAGCGGGTAGAAACGACAAACAAAAAAATGAAAAAGGGTAACAAAATTTTTCCAAAAATTCACGACAAACGGAAATGAACCGAAACAGACCTCTCAACGACAAATGAAAAACCAAAACGCCATTTTTTTGTTTCGTGCCCATCTCTACTAATCAGTCTTATAAGATACCACAACACTTTTGTCTGGTTCCCCTCCACCTTTTTCTTTTCTTTTCTTTTCTTTTCGGCTGATATGTTTGCAAAGACTAACATGGCTATTTCTTCAAAAAGGGAAAATCTCATTAAGTCGGATCAAGTAGAAGAGACCCGCTAAATGAACAGGAGTATTAAGTCAACATCTGCGCAAGTGATGTTGATTCAGTGGATCTGCTCTAGTTGGGATCAACATTTAGATTTAGATCCGAGCTCCAAACAAGTAGAATGGAATTGAAGTAAACAAGGCAATGTTTATTGCAGACAATTTAGGTCAGAGCTGCTCACACAGATAATAAAAAGAATAGGACTGAAGTAACAGAGAAAGAGGAAACACAAAGAATACTCAATTATATACAGTGTACCCAGTAAGACTGATAATGATATGGTAATAACTTGAGTGTTTTTCTTCAGGCTGACAGTGTGCAGTTTGGAATGCTTTTCATCTACCCATTAAAAGGAACTTACTTTAATTAAAATTACAAACGCATACTCTTAGTGCAGTTATGTTCTCAGTACTTGAGCATATGTCTCAAAAAAGACATAGTGGAACTGGAAAAGGTGCAGAAGAGAACAACTAAAATGATTACTGGGCTGGGGGACCTCCCTTATGAGGAAAGGCTAAAACATTTGGGGCTCTTTAGTCTGGAAAAAAGGCGCCTGAGGGGGGATATGATTGAGACATATAAAATAATGCAGGGCATGAGTAAAGTGGATAGAGGGAAGCTCTTCTCCCTCTCACAAAATACCAGAAGTAGGAGATATCCTCTCAAATTGAGGGCTGGGAGAGTAAGAACAGACAAAAGAAAATATTTTTTTCACCCAGCACATTGTTAGTCTGTGGAAGTCCCTGCCACAGGATGTGGTGATGGCATCTAGCCTGGATGCCTTCAAAAGGGGATTGGACAGATTCCTAGAGGAAAAGTCCATCACAGGATACCAACCATGATTGAGATGTGTCATCTGCAGGCTTGAAGGTTGAAGGTCTTTATTTCGGTCACTGACCAGATAAAATACAAAATACATTCCACATAAAACCAAAATAAAAGCGTATAAAAACAATACAAGCATGCACAAGACAAGCATAATACAATGGCAAACCCTTTGTGTAAGAGCCAGAACAGGTAAAATCTTCCCAGCCCAGTAGGCCCAATAACAGAGTAATCAACTCAATAGGTCTAGAATTGTCTCCAGCCTGGGACCACGCCCATGCTCTAGACCACCTCCAACCCACATCATGAGAGGGGGTAAAGATAAATGCACAATGGACATTGCCAATCATCTAATCTTGCCACCTGAAGTAGGCAGGGATGAGCGATGCCTCATTGCTGCGGCACAGAATTTAGCCACCACTTCAGTTACATCTGGCTTTTTATCTCCTAGCAGGTGTTGAACACAAAACTCCCTTGGCCTCCCCTGAGTTTGCTGCAAGGTAGACTGAAGAAGAGTCCTCCAGATATCCCGATAAAGGGAACACTCCAAGAGGACATGATCAATAGTTTCAATAGTCTCCTCGCCACAAGGGCAAACACGTTTACCCACTGGAAGACCCTGGTATCTTCCTTCCAGCAATCTGGAGGGCAGAACATTGAATCGAGCTAAGGGGAAAGCTCTCCTGAACTTGGGAATGGTTATATTGGATAGGTAGTTGGCCATTCTAAAGGAACTATTCCTAACTGTGCTGAGTTTATCATGGGCAGCTAGATGTTCTTGTAGTTCTACATCCCAGATTCTCCTTTTAATTGCAGCCTTGGCATTGCCAAAACCCATGGCCAAAATAGCCTCTGAGGAAAAACCCAGCTGCAATAGGTTAACAGTTAGATTCCTTTTCCAAGTTGATTGGAATGTATCCGCTAATACTAGGGGTGCCAAGCCAGATGGGGCAAAAATAAGTTTCAGCCAGTAGCTGAACATGTGGATCAGGGCACGTGCTTTAATGGAGATTAATCCAGCCTCCAGTCGGAGTGTTGTGTTAGGGAGACACAAAGGTGTTACAAGAATTCTTCTCAAAAATTTTGTCTCCACCATCTCCAAAGGCTTCACGTTTGAGTATGCAAACAGTTGGGCTCCATAAAGCATTTGGGCTATAATTTTTGCTTTAAAAACTTGAATCGCTGATGGCACATATTGACCACCCTTGGTATAAAAGAACCTCAGTAGTGCAGAGCTGCATGTTTGTGCATTAGATGCTACATGGTTCACGTGGGAGGACCATAAGCCTGATGAGTGAAATATCATGCCTAGATATTTATAGCAGGACACTTGCTCTATACTGTTTCCATTTATTGTCCATCTATGTTTTTTACGCTTCCTGCTAATGACCATGATTTTAGTCTTATCGTAATTAATGGTCAGCTGTTCTTTTGTACAGTATGAGGCTAAAGCTTTCAAGATTCTCCGTAATCCCACACACGAGACTGACGTCAAGACTGCATCATCTGCATAAAGCAGGATTGAAAGGGGGTGTGAGCCTAGTGTAGGGGGATGAAAGTCTGCACTCGATAAATTGCTCACAATATCATTAATGTAAAAATTAAACAATGTTGGAGCTAAAATGCAGCCTTGCTTGACCCCATTGAAAGATGGAATTATGTTGGATAGTGTCCCTGCCTTGTTACAAATTACCCTAAGAGTAGTATTTTCATGCAGTTGCTTCATTAGCAGGAGAAGTCTTTTGTCAATATTTGTGGTCTCGAATTTGGCCCACAGTTTTTCTCTGGGTATCAGATCGAAAGCAGATTTAAAATCTATGAATGCCACATACAAGGAACCTCCTTTTGGAGTAGAATATTTGTTTGCTAGATGATGTAGAACGAGTGCCTGATCTATAGTGGCCCTACCAAATCTGAACCCAGCTTGTTCTTCAGCAAGAATATTTTCATCATTTAACCAATCCTGTAGCTTCCCCAACAGGTGCCTTGCATATAACTTGGCATTGGAAATGGATCAATCTGTTCCACATGGGAAATTGCCCCCCCCTCCAAAGCAAAAAGCACAGCAACAGGCAAGCAAACAATACAAGATGAGCAACTTACCTTATAACTACTTGAGAAATCCACCAAAGGTCCCAAAAAGTCCCAAAAACAGTGCCAAATATTTCCAAAGTGGGCAGTTTGAAAAGGTCACTGGAAAAAGGGAAGCCCCAGTTCTCAGCTTTCCTTTTCAAAATGACTCCTTCCTAATTGCAATGTTATAGTCATGTAGCCACAAGACGGCAGTATTGCTATTGCAAACAATCAGGAGCCATTTCCTTTCCTTTTCCCTTTCTTAACTCAATCAGGAGTCTTTCCTTTCCTTTTCCCTTTCTTAACTCGAAAAGAAAGGCTTTTTTCATAACTTGAATTTTCCTATACCCACGGATTTATATTCATAACTCAAATTTTTCATAACTTGGGGCATTCGTAACTCAAGGTATCACTGTATAAGATCATTGAGTCCAGTCCTCCTGCTCAAGGCAGGAATCTAAATCAAATAAGATCAAACAGATGGATATCCAATGTTCTCTTGACTGCCTTGTGTTTTGGAGCACTCACCACTCCTGAAAGTAATTGGTTCCATTGCCCTACTGCTCTAACAGTTAAGAACTTTTTTCCTGGTATTCAGCCAAAATCTACCTTGATTAAGAACAGATTCTGCCCCTCCACCATTTTCCCCATGTGGCACATTACTATATATTTTAGCCTCAAGAAAAGAATGTCACTTTTAAAATACTTGATAGGTAATCAGGTACAGTCACCCCCTGCCATTTCGTGGTTCAGGTACTGCGGTCCCACTATATTGTGGGAGCGCAGTACCTGTGGGGGGCGGGGGAGCGACTGCATCGCTCCCTGTTGCCCCCCTCCCCCTCCGGGAGGCCTCAGAGCCACCCCCAGACCCATCTGGGAGGCCTCGGAGCCGTGCAGGGGGCGGCGGGGAGTGATCAAATTGCTCCCCGCTGCCCCCACCCGGCCCTCTGATTGCCCCCCGGGCCCACCCAACCCACTTCTGCATATCGCAGATTTTCGTGTATCGCGGGTCGGGTGGGTCCCTAACCCCCGCAATAGGCGGGGGGTTACTGTATTTAAAAAGTGGTAATATATCTCCCCTTAGTATTCCTTTTTCAAGGCTAAATGATACAATAGTGTGCTATAGGGAAAAAGTGTTGATGCAGATGTTGTTCCACTGTTGTATACAATATAACATCTAGTGAAATGAAATCTGCCTGTGTTAGGGAATGAGTAATTCTGTATTCAGTGCTAGAACAGTGTGGAAGCCAGTAATACAGTGTGACTGAGAACAGTGTTTGTTACCTTAAATCTCCTGGGAAAGCTCTACATAATGGGGAATATGATATGATGAAGTTTGTTTTTGTCTTTAATCAAGCAATGGATTTTCCAAGGAAATTCTGTCACATGGGCTAGGAAGTGTAGAACTGGTGACAGAATCTATTGTCATATAGATCTCACTTTATGAAAGGTCCATCCATTTTTTCACCCTGGATATGCATTTGCATTGTCATCGTACGTGAACTAAGATCTCAGTGAATGCAGCCACAGATTCTTGGCAGTGTTTCCTGTGATCAAAAGGTTGAACAATGTGTTGCCACACAAGGGTTACCAAGAGGAAGTGGCAATTACGTGACATGCCAATGAATGGATTGTGTCAGATTTCCGTAATTCTACTGTTGTGTTACTTAATCTAGCCACTTGGCAACTCTGATGTCAAACTAAGGCACCCTGTTATTAAAACGATTAATTCAGTGCATCCCATGAATTTGGTGCAATGTGTGCACTTTGGAAACACTCGTTAATGAGACAGCAGAGATTAAGGGATTTGGGGGGCTCTCAAGGTGTATGGGAGATATATTTTGCAAAATAGCTCAGGCATCGCATTATTGTATTTATTTGGATTATGTGCCCATTTCCTACCATTGTGCCCAAACATTACCTGGTGGGAAAGAAAACTGGGAAGCAAGAGTTCTTATTGTTTGCAAGCTATAGTATTTTCTTAAATAGTTCTGGGACGCCTGCAAATTCCTTAAAGGGGCGGTAAGTATCTGCAGTTCTGATGATGTCAGATAGGATAGTATACAGTGGCCTTTTTCTGTGAGAACTCCTGCTATTTGGAGGAGATAATGGATTGGACAGCTGACTAAGCAGTCTTTTGACCCCTCTAGCAGCCAGATAGATTGATGGTCCTTGTCTTCTCTCTTGGGAACTGAAGCGTGCAAACCTATCTTTTGTTATTTTGGAAATACCGAGTTCTTCTGTAACACTCTATTGAGCAGGACTCTGTAAGATAACCTGTGGAGGGTAGCACTGCTTGGATACAATAGATGTACATCAAAGCAAATGAGACCCAGGGAGTTCATAAAATGGGAAAGTGAACACAGTAAACGATTGATGGCCATGGGAGTAGAAAACCAGTTCCGTTGAAATATTCAGC
>JAHTLZ010000237.1:9896540-9920144 GCA_023846285.1 Phrynocephalus versicolor | reverse complement strand
CACACACACACACACACACACACACACACACACACACACACACACACTGTGGAGGTCAGCCTTTTGAGTGCAGCTGGGTTACCACACTCCCCTCAGTACAGAGTAGTAAAAGGCACAACCTCACTCTAGCACAGGCCCCCGGTTGTCTCATGGGCCACTGACCTGTACTACTTTAGTCTCGGGTATCGCTGCCACCAGTCAGATATCCCAGTTCAATCACTGAGTCCCAGACAAGATGTAACATGGAAAAATAAAATGAAAGTTCATTGAATACAATAAGATGTTGAATACAGTTCACTTGTGTTCCATTACTTAAAGTGTCTCAAAGCAGTTCACTCAAATAACTACTGATCTAGTCCTCTCACTCAAACTTGACATTTCCCTAACTGCCCTGTCTCTTCTTCAGTGCCTGTCAGGTGGTTACTTCATGTCCTTCCTCGAGCCGAGGTGAACTTGCCTCCGTGTTGAAATCGGTTTTCAACACGGATCGAGAAGTGGATTGAAAAGATTCTCGAGCTCCAGGACGGGAATTTCTCACCCCGCTTGGAGCGTAGTTCAGGGGGCGTGGTCAGGGTGAACTCGGATTGACCCCACAAGGACATGAGGTTCCGTTCCTTTGAACTCGGATTGACCCCACAAGGACGTGAGGTTACATTCCTTCGAACTCGGATTGACCCCACAAGGATATGAGGTTGCGTTCCTTTGAACCAGTCTCCAGCAGGGCCGCGAACTGCAGCGAGAGGAACATGAAGTATCAGCCTCAGTTTCCCTATCTTAGCCGTATCCTTGGCCAAAATCGCATTTCATTTCATTAACCTAGCACCAACGCTTATTTTTATTATTTATTTTGATAAGTGAAATGAAAACTTCCATTTTGTTTCATTTCTTTTTTTAAACGGGACTTCATTTTTCATTTCATTCTGTAACAAACGAAAAATCAAAAATGAAATGAAAGAATTCTAATCTCTTATACACACCCACCAGCCCAGCGATTGGCTAAGCTCCACACATCCCTAAATATTGATATATTAATAAATATGTATGTGTGCCCCCCCCCAATTCATGACACCTTCTTGAAATAAAATAAAAAATAGGCATGGGCATTTCATTTCGGAAGTGGTCTGGTTGCAAAATGAAATGTGGGAGCCCAGCTAGCATTCAGAATTGGTCCAATCCTCTGGAATAAATTCAACCAGGGTTAAACTCCAACGAGGACCTGGACGATCAGACAAGGAGGCGGGATGATGCATTTCCCTGCACAGCTCCTGACTGGCCAGCAGCAGGGAGAAGGACTAATGACATCAGAGGCTTCTTCCTTGTTGGAGCTCAGTGGGTGAAGAACAAGGTAAGGTATTGGCTGATTACATTTTGGGGGTATCCAAACACCAGCTGCACTTGCACGTGTCATTTCAGAACTGGACCACTTCCAGAATGAAATGCCAATGCCTAATAAAAAATTAAGCCCTATGTTCAAACCCCACTTGTAATTCCAGTTACAGCACAGACATGGAATACATTCAAAATTTAGAATTCAGCACATGCTGTTGTTCTGTGTAAAATTACTGAAGCTGTGAAAGAATGCAAATATCCTGTTGATTCTACCTTTTGTTGTTAATCACTGCATCTTCTTACCTTTGTTTTGCCAAATGTTACATGTAATTTTTACAAGTTGTACATATATACATTAGACATTCTACCAATCTCAATTTAGTGGAAGGTGTAAATATTTAACAGCTTTCACTAATCTCCATGGTGATTACTAAATTCTACCACAATAACTCCCAACCTACAATGATAAGAGAATAGAAAAGAAAAATTGTTAATGTTACTACACACAAACACTTTAGGCCCTACTCATTCAAGGTTTTTGGAAATAATAGGGGGTTTATATAGTTTCACTTTGTCCCTGGTTTATAACAAACGCTAGTTTCAATTTTATAATTTTAACTAGATTATTATAGTTCTGTTTTATAATATGTTATCATATTTAAATTACTAGATTCTATGGGTCCCCTTTGAAGGGAGAATGAAAGGGGTTTATCTAAATAAAATATGTCATCTTCTGTGAAATTAGTTTATAATCACATCTGATATAGAGAAATAGTATTTACTGGATCCTTGATGGTAGAAATGTTACAAGGGAGAGGGGGCTGCTGCCAAACCTCTTTTCCCCTTCTATACAATAATGGCCAATAAATTCTTGATGTGGTGTCAATTGTCCTTTGAGTTTCTTTCACTGACCGCCATTTACAAGGGAGATGTAATTTCGTGCAACGGTGTCACATCATTTTTAATTATTTATTTTTTATTGTCAGACATAAAGGGGACAGGAGGGAAGAAAGGATTGCTCAAAGCCTGCTTTGGCAACTGTCACTGAAATCTCGTGACACCAGATTCTCAACAGCATACCTAAGAGATTTCGTTATTAATACCAAGTTTTAAAGCCACTCTCATCTGACAGTGGTAACATGTCCATAATAGCTGCTGGTGGGAACCATTCTACACTTTCTGGTGCTATCACATTAGGTAACTGGACAGAACCTGTCAGATTCCAACGTGAATATAGGTGTAAATCCTTCCTGTAAGTATTTTGGAGTTGTGGTTTAGCTTCCCAAAATGGTTTCTGTGCAGGGATCTTTCTTCTCCTCACATAGAAAACTTTCAAACATGCAGTTCCTTATCTTCCACAAATATAGCTAGCCACTGTTGCACTCAAAGCAAGCAGTGCAAAATGCACCCCCTCCAATCTACTCTGTAATTGAGGAATGAAAATAGTATGAGAATTGCAGCACTGAACACTTCACTAGCAAACCACCTCTCTCTCTCTCTCTCTCTGTCTCTCTGTCTCTCTCTCTCTCTCTCTCTCTCTCTGTCTCTGTATTAATAAGCTTTCCATCAGTCCAGCCAAGAAACCTTTTTATCCAAGTTGTTCTCCAACTCTGGAGGCTTGGTCTACCCAGGACCTATGTCTAGGTGTCCCCCTTCACATCCAGGCCAGATGCCTGGTCTACCAAGCCCTGAGAAGACTTGCCCTTCATTGCCTCAGCAGGGCTGATATACTGACTCTACCTCCTGCAGTTCCCTAGAGGCCTGGTCTCCTCCTAATTTTCCCTCTGCTAGTAAACCAGGCTGCTGGACCAGTCTGTAGAGAAAGAGCAAGCCCTCTAAATGTCTGTCTCTGGGACCACTGCCCTAGTTGCCTTGCACAAGTTAAAGCCCTGTCATCTTCAGGAGGGCTGTATCTTCATTGCAAGGGAAAAGAACAAATTATTTCAGGGCTCATGAAGCTAATGTTAGGTTTTCTTTCCCAATTCAATGACAGCTGCCAAATGTTTATCCAGAAACTCAACTTGTTTGTGAATATCTAACCACCTACTCAGAGAGATGCCAAATGAGACAAGTTTGCTTCTCAGTTTCCGCTGAATCATCCTCACTGGTTTCTTTGAAAAAGATAGGTTCTCACAGATGGTCCATAATGCATAGGAGTGCACTGTGGCAAAGAACCAGTTTCTAATTCCTTCTAACAGTGATGTGGGTTTAGTGTGTCCCCACCAAAAGGTTGTCCTAGCATTACCTCCCAGATGAAGTGCCACAAGTCCTTGAATGAAGGTTTTGCAAGGCTGTAGCATAGCAGGATCAAAGCATGCTTTCCCCTTGCCTACTCAGACAGGATACACTTCCTTTTTGTCATGGACCGTCACTGCTTTCAACTGTGTCCTTTTTATACACTATAGGAGTCATCTCAGTATGACAAGAGGCAGCTGTATGCAGCACTGTCCCCCCTTTTTTTTCTACTATGTTTGAGGAGAAAATATTTCTCAGTTTTTTCCAGCAAAAATAAAAGAAAAACCAACCCAAAACGTATGGCACCTTAAAGACTAAATTTCATATTTTAATGTAACGTTTCATGGACACATCCACTTCTTCAGACATATAGCAGCAGAATGAGGTGTGTAATATAATACGTGGTGGGATATGCATTTCATACCAGATATTCATTGGCTTTAGTATATAGAGTTGGGAGGGGGAATTGATAGGGGAGGGGAAAGAGGAGAGAGTTGATTAGTTGTAGAAATGGTGGGGAGGAGGATTTGGCCAGGGTCTGTTGATATGTTAAGTGTGGTTTTATGGCTCTGAGGTAAATTCCTCAGGAGACAGAAACCAGATTAGAACAGAGCAGGGTGAGGAGGGGTGTAAGGGACCAGGGAGAGAATGGGAGTTTTTACCTTAGAGTCAATGAAAAAAGTTGCAATATAGTAATATTACATTTGATAATGAGTCAATAAAACCTGACATATTTAATCCATTCTTGTGTGTGTCCACCATGCATATGAATTTTAGTTCAGCTGTTTCCCTTTGTATTCTTGATCTGCAATGATTTTGTTCGAAAACAGTGACCTTCAAGTCCTTCAATGAGTGTCCAAGTAAACTGAAATGGTTTAAGATAGGTTTCTATTTATTGTGGTTTCTTATGTCAAACATGTGTCCATTGATGCATTTTCTTAGAAATCGTCCTGTTTATCCAATGTAGACTGCAGATGGGCATTGTTGGCAAAAGATGGCATAGATCACATTGGCTGAGGAGCAGGTGAAGTTGCCTTTGATACTGTATATGATGTTGTTGCGTCCTGTGATTTTGTTGCTAGAGTAGATGTGTGGGCAGAGTTGGCATCAGGGTTTGTGGCAAGGTTTAGTTCCATTGTCCATGTTGCTGTTTTTTAATCTTTTGTGCATTAGTATTTGTTTGAGGTTGGGAGGTTGTCTGTAGGCAAGTATGGGTCTCCCACCAAGAGCTTTGGAGAGTGATGTGTTCTTGTCAAGGATGGGCTGGAGATTATTTAAGATACATGCGAGTGGTCTCACTTGTGGACTGTAAGTGACAACCAGTGGTGTTCTGTCATTTGGCCCTTTGAATCTGTCTTGTAGCAGGTTATCTCTGGGTATGTGTCTTGCTTTGTTGATTTGTTCCTTAATCATACAAGGTAGGTACTGTAGTCTGCGGAAAGCATTTTGTAGATCCCTGAGCTTAGAGTCTATCCTGTGGGTCAGAGCAGATGCGTTTGTATCTAAGGGCTTGACTGTATACTATGGAATTTGTTGTGTGTTCAGGATGGAAGCTGGAAGAGTGTAGGATGATATATCTGTCGGGGGGGGGGTCAGTACTGTATGGTACTAAGATGCCCGTGTTGTAGTTTCACAGTGGTGTCCAGAAAGTTCACCTGCTGTGTAGATTGTTCCAGGGCGAGGTTGATATTTGGGTGAAAACTATTGAAGTCCTGGTGGAATATTTTTAGGGATTCCTCTCCATGGGTCCAGATCAGAAAAATGTCATCATTGTATCTCAAATAGAGAAGTGGTTTCTGGGTGCGATGATTAAGAAAGTGTTGTTCCAGGTCAGCCATGAATATGTTCGCATATTGTGGGGCCATGCGAGTGCCCATTGCTGTTCCATTGATTTGGAGGTAGTTTTTATTGTCAAAAGAGAAATAGTTGTGTATGAATACAAAGTCACAATGGGTGGTGATTATGTTGGGAGTCCAGAAATATACTCACCAGCACTTACTTGTGCAAGCATAACTCAGCTCTTCTTTGACGGTATTTAAGCAGAGGCTGGATGGCCATATGTCGGAAATATTGTGAAGGGGTTCCTGCTTGGCAGGGGGTTGGACTCGATGGCCCATGAGGTCTCTTCCAACTCTATAATTCTATGATTCTATGATTCTATGATTCTATGATAATAGTATCTCCACTTATACAATCAGGAGCTCCTGTATTGCTCTGCCAGAACCCAGTAGGGTTACAGCCATAGTCAAATGAAGTGTTTGAGTTTCATGGTGCTTTCAGTCTGCCAGCACTAGAAGCCCATCTTTCCAAAATATTTCTGCTTTTCACACACACACACACACACACACACACACACACACACACACACACACACCTTACATTCAATTGATTAACTAATGGTTGTTTAATGTGAATATTTTCAAACTAATCCACATGTAAGGTGCTACAGTACATTTTAAACCACTTTGCTAAAGATAAGAGATATAGGAACAACAGATTTTGGTGTGGAGCAACTTAGAATGGTTTACTGTTTATTTAAAATATTTTACCCCACTTTTTCCATAAGAAGGTGGTGTATATCATTAACAGCCAATACTGAAAGCTAAAAACAGGAAATACGCAAGTACTAAAAAGGATCAAGCAATGACCACATTACCAGACAGGAAACAAAAGCAACACCAAAAATGCTTTCGTTAAAAGCAGTAAGATACAAACATCCATTAAACAAACCTTCTCAGGCAGCCTGTCTTTAAGGGAAGGCTGGCCTGAAAAGAAAGGTCTTTGCCTGCTTGAGGAAGAACAGCAAAGATGGGCCCAGGCCAGCCTCCTGTGGGAGGGAGTTCCAAAGTCTGGGCGCAGCAACAGAGAAGATCCTCTACCTTGTCCTCACCAAATGTGATTGTGAGTAGAGATGGGCATGACTTAGCGGAATTTTCGTTTCCATTTCCGTTTTTCGTTTCCGTTATGTAACGAAACAAAAAACAAAAAACAGCTCAAAACTGGAACGAAAACGGAAATGAAACGACTAATTTCGAGCCATTTTTCGTTTTTCATTACTGGAAAAGCACTTAATGGAGCTAAATTGGAAGAAACAAAATTTTTTTTGTTTTCATTTTCGTTTGTCTTTTCGTTACGAAACGAAACGAAAACGAAAAATTTTGAAAATTAGCTCACGAAAACGGAAACGAGCCGAAACGGACCCCTAGACGAAAACGAAAATGAAAACGAACAATTTTTCTGAGTCCTGCCCATCTCTAATTGTGAGGACGGTTGGACTGTGAGAAAGGCCTCTCCTGATGATCTTGACCCCTGAGCAGGCCCATAATGGGAGACACAGTTCTTTGAGATAGTTTGGACCCAAGTTGCTTAAAGCTTTATAGGTTAGAATCAGCACTTTGAATTGTGCCTGAAACGGATTGGCATCAGGTGGAGCTGCTGCAAAAGGGGAGTTATGTGGTCCCTGTAACCAGCCCTTGTCAGCAATCTGGCTGCTGCTTTTTGGACCTGCTGAAGTTTTCTGACATTTTTCCATAGGCAGACCGACACAGAGTGAATTACAGTAATCCAGCTAGGATGTCACTAAGGCATGTGTCACTGCAGCCAGATCAGACCTCTCCAGGGATGCACTAGTTTTAATTGTACAACAGGCAGTCCTGGGCACTGCCAATACCTCGGCATCCAGGCTTAGAGGAGAATCCAGGAGCTATAGAAATGACTTTGAAAATGGGGGGAAGGTATCTATATAAGGTGCTAGGGATCAAAGCGTGCCCAGAAAAAAAATGCTGATCACATTTTTAATTACTCTTAATGTCTACAGATGTTTTAATTACTCTTAATGTCTACAGATGTTTAATGCAAAAAAAGAAATTGGCATAAAAGTTTTTCAAAGCCAATATTCTGTCTTTTTTCATTATAAATAAAACTTTTCTCAATATTTTTAGAAGTAGTAATTAGAGGTAAATAAGGCCAGGCTTACTAAAATCCCTTACAACACTGAAATTGAATCCCCTGCCCCAATAGAACCAGAGCCTAGAATAATTTATTTATTTTAGCACAGTTATGTTAAACATGTCCCAGTGAGGCAAAAAGCAATTAACAGATGTAATGTTACGTGAGTTGAAACTACTGAATATTCGGTATTGGTGTACCCTATGTAGATGGCATGGTGTACATGGTGGCTCAGCAGTCTAGAGTACTGAAAACTGTCAGCTGCAAAGTTGGTAGCTCAGCGGTTTGAATCCCGGGTGCCACACAGCGGAGTGAGCTCCCACTGTTAACCCCAGCTCCTACCAACCTAGCAGTTTGAAAGCATGAAAATGCAAGTAAATAGTTACCGCCATAAAAACAAAGTGGGAAGGCAAAACAGTGTTTCCTTGCAGCCATGCCGGCCACTTGGCCACGGACTTGAACAACACTGGCTCTTTGGCTTGAAATACAGAGATGAACACCACCTCTAGAGTTGGACATGACTAGCACACATGAGCGGGGAAAACCTTTATCTTTTTATGTAAAAAGCATATGTTTTTGTGCACATCCCTGTACAAAAAGGAAATCTCGTGCAGAACTGGATTAGAAATAGTGATCCTCACACTGAGAGGTGTCTTTAGACTATAAATCCCAGAAGCTCTAGCAACAATATAGCATTCTGGGAGATGCATCCCTGCTTGTTAACAATAACTCTTTCTAGACTGAATAACTAACCTCTTCTGTATAGACCTCTATAGCATAACTTTGTAGAAACCACTAAAGAAAGTAGAGCGAGTATTGATAGCTCCATTTCTTACATCTTTTCCACGTATCCTATTTCAGATCATTCTGCAGTCATACTGCTGAAAATGGCTTCCAGTCTCCAGTGGATTATTTAGTTTCAGAAATATTCTTAGTAGTTTGAAATACTGTACACTTTTTGGAATTGGAAGGACATGGGAATGATTTCCATGAGTTTCTCCTAAGCACAACCACTCACATTCAGATTTATTTATCCAAAAACCATATTTGTGTTCTCATAGTCATTGTGGTTTTTTCACTGCCTTTGGCCAATATTCAGGTGAAGATCTTCTCTGGACTTTGCTAGTTCTATTTACCAATGACAGCACAACTATATACCTTACTTCTCTTACAATTGCTTTTGAGGATAAAGAAGCCCAAAATAATTCTCTCACCATTCTGTGACATTCTCTACCGCAAATGAAAATGAGAGTGGTTTTTTTTTTTTTTTGGAAATTTTAACAAATCATTTTAATGCAAATTAACTCAAACATGGCAAGTGTCACTGCTGCTTTGTTGCATAAATGCCTAATAATTTAAAGACTTGGGCAACAATCAGCAAGTCAGTGGTGATCTGGAGTTTACGGTTTGACAGATGATTTCCCCAAATTATTGGGAAGCAGAGAGAGAGAGAGAGAGAGAGAACTCCTGAAGAGGAAAGAGAGAGAGAAAATGTCCCTTGTCTTGCTCTCATCAAGAAGTGATGTATCTGGCTGGTCTTGAAAATCATTCACACAGGTGTCTCATCCATTGATATGAAAGAGACAAGAAGGAAGAATTTAGCAAGTGTTATTTTATCTTCTCATATAAACCCTCCCCAGCTGTAGAGCGGTCCAGGGAAAAAGCCTCCTCTTGGTTCCACCAATCTCACAGGCATGGCTGGTTAGGAAAGTAGAGAAGGTGTTTTCAGTGGTTGTTCTCAGGACAGAACTCCATCCTATGTGAGATAAGGTCCTCCTCCTCCTCCTCCTCCTCCTCCTCCTCCTCCAGCGAGCAGGCAAGGCCTTTTATTTTCAAGGAGGCTTTTGGTAAGGGAATGGCCCCAGGTGAGAAAAAGAGTTTTGTTGTCGCTGCTGCTCTTGTTGTTAAGATCCACAACCATCTTCAGGCAACCGCGTAGAACTCGGCGAAGGATGCACACCAACATTCCTCACATGTTTATATGTGTCAGAGGCAGAGAGAAAAAGAATACATTCATGCCTTATTATATGTAGGGCAGCCCTATGGAATCATTACTTGAGGCTTGTCATGACCACACTTTTATGGCCTTAATTTAACACATGAGTAGTTTCCTGGATAAACTTTCACTTTAATCCTTATTTCATGGTATATAATAATATGATATCCCCACACAGCCTATTTCCCATTATGAAGAAAAGCTCAGGACTATTCTCGTATGCTTGCATACCTTAGACACTGTATGGAATTTCTACAGTAACCCGAACTGTGTTGCAATAAATGAAGAAGAAAAAGAAATAAAATAGCTGAAATATTATTTTACACAACAAAGGTGGTTGTTGTTATGAGGAATTATATGGGAAATTTGCACTTGTGAGGTTTCATCAATATTTTTCTTAATGTTTTCTCAATGTAATGTTGCCATATCCACCACATTACACAGCTCCTGTTAACATGTCCACACAGCATTATTACTGGAGAAATTAAGCTGTTGATATTGCATATATCTTTTTTCCTGGTCTTATCAATTAAGGTCCCTAAGATCAAGGATTTCAAACAATGTGTACAAAGAATTTGATCCCTGGATTTATTGAAACCAAGAGAAGCAAGCATTTGGCTCTTATAAGCAATAAAAATTTCAAAGATCCTTGATTAATTTACCATCCTGCTAACCATTTGTGAGGCAATATGTGGAGCAAGGAGGTCCAACAATCTTGCATTGCTTAGCAATGGTGGCAAACCATTGTCACTCCAGATGTTTTGGACCACAATTCCCACAGTCCTTTGTCATTGGTAGTAATCCACAGCTTAAAAGTGCACAAGGCCCTTTTTAACTGCAAATTGCAGGGAGGACCCAAGTATTGGCAGTGGAAGATAGGTTAAGGAATGGGTGGCAGCAGGAACCAAATGGTGCCAATCCCTGCCATGCACTTCCATTTTATTGCCACTCCAAAAAAAGCCATGTCAGAATGATATACATAAGTAGCACTCTCTTTTATATGGACAATTACTTCTCTAAATCTTTTGGCTTGCTTCCCCACTATGTTACAGTTAAATAAAACTATCTCTTTTAAAGCAGAGAAATGGTTCCCAATAAATCTCTTGACTGATTAGACCTTCATACAAAGTCTCTCTCTCTCTCTCTCTCTCTCTCTCTCTCTCTCTCTCTCTCTCTCTCTCTCTGGGATGTACCAATTTCCTGCTTGTTAACATAATGAGTGGTTGCTGATTTTAAGGCCCAAGAGCTCAGAAATAATAAATAATGGTGGCGGGGGGGGTGACTTTTCTTCCCACATTGTGACATTTCACTGAACTTCAGCAGATTAGGTCCACAGAATTGATGGTAAATCACATGATGTTATATTATACACGTAGCTCTGTGTATACAGAAACATATACACAAAGAGCTTGGGAGTGCGCAGTGACCGAGGAAATACGCCAACAAAACGTCATCTACCACCACAAGTACTGCTGCTGCCAAATCACAGGTTTTAAAATTTGATTCCCTCCCAAAAGTCTCCCGTTTCCCTCTACTACTGTTTAGATATGGCTCTATTTGTATGCATTTGAAACGAAAACTTCATACATGTCAATGAGAGCCAAAGAAACTTTTAGTCTAATGATGATGATGATGATGATGATGATGATGATGATGATGATGATGATGATGATGATGATGATGATGATTGCTGACAAAAACATGGGAGCTTAGGTTATGGTAAGTAATAGTGAAATAAATTCTGTGAATAATCAAAAAGTGATAGAAGCAAGATGCAGCTACTAATTCAAATAAAAGAGGACTGCAATGTTGTGCAGCAGTTTGGAGCAAAGAAACATGGGCAAGAAAAGAACTGACAGAGCATCATCTCTTGACCCTGCTTTCTATTTTCTCAAAACACACTCTTCCTAAAGTAGCTCTGGTCTTCCAAAGGGGGCTGGAATGTATATTTGTCCGCTTTCAAAAATCAAATACTTTACTTATTGCATGCTGGCATGCAACTCTGTCTTTTAGCACAGAACCATCTTAACACTCCAGTTGAATTGCTGCCTGCAATGGAATTTTTTTCAGTACACTGTATAGCCTCAGACCTTGACCTCCTCAGGCAAAACTCAGCTCATAAAATCCTCCCCCAGTGTGCAAAGTTTAATTGAGAGACTCTCTGGAACAGCCTGGATGGTGGCAGTTTCATGAATTTCATGACAGTTAGAGCTGTCATGCAGTTGAATATGCTGCCCCAAAAGAGCGCGATGGAGTCTCCTTCTTTGGAGATTTTTAAGCAGAGGCTGGATGGCCATCTGTCAGGAGTACTGTGATGGAGGTTCCTGCATGGCAGGGGGTTGGACTAGATGGCCCTTGAGGTCTCTTCCAACTCTATGATTCTATGATTCTTTGGCCAATAAATCTTTGATGAGAAGGGTAGGATTGTGGCCTAATGGAAGCCAACATTGGAATCTGAAATACGAGTGAGTTCCTGTCTTCTGCCACATTCTACCCTAGCATAGGACATAGGACATAAGAACACGATGGGACAGACATCTGCATGGATACAACATGTTTGCAAAGCTTTCTAGTCTGCACTCTGTGAAGCCAACATGGCAGCATTTGTTCATTTGTTTCCCTCAGAGGTTCAAGGATGTGCATGTTTCTCCATGGTACGTGTTCCATCTCCTCACATCGTTACTTCCCCATTTAATTGAGTTCAAAAATTGTCCTTCAAAATATTTTGCCACAGAGTGACTACAGCCATATCCCAGCTGTTTTGGCTTTTGTCCTCTCCCCACCAACCATAGTACAGGTCATTTGTTCATCTTCTGGGATCATCTATTACTACATGAGGAAGGTTGCTGTATATAGTGAATGTATACGTAAACCTCTGTCTTAAAAAGCCAGGAAATTCAGTTCTTCCACCCCCCCCCCCCCAAAAAAAAAAATCACCCTCCAGTTTATGAATGTAGGATACTGTGCTTCTGTATCCACAATTCACAAAGCCAGAGAAAATGGCTCAAGATGGTTGCACGATGCCAAGTTTTATGTAGCAAAAGGCAGCCTCAGTGTGGACAACACCAGTGGCATCAAGTCAAGGTGGTCTACAGGATATTCTGTTGTGGTCAATACCATTATTCACATTTGTCCAAAAACAGCTCTGACAATCATCATCTTAGAATTTCAGAGCTAGAAGGAACCCCTATGGATTACTGAGTCCAGTCCCTGTCAGGGAGGCACAAGAGAGAACTGAACTTCCAGCTGCTGGCTCTGCACTCAGATATCTACACCACATTTGAGTGAGGTGTGGTTAACCCAATTTAAAAAGAATCAGCTTCTGGTATTTTTCCCCTTGCTTGGTGTCTGAGAGGGGATATGATGGCTATGTTTAAATATTTGAAAGGATGTCATATTGAAGAGGGAACAGGTTTGTTCTCCATGGCTTCAGAGACTAGGACTCGGGGCAATGGTTTCAAACTACAGGAAAAGAGATTCCATTTGAACATTCGGAAGAACTTCATGACAGTTAGAGCTATTCGGCAGTGGAATATGCTGCCACGGAGGGTGGTAGAGTCTCCTTCTTTGACGGTATTTAAGCAGAGGCTGGATGGCCATCTGTCGGAAATATTGTGAAGGGGTTCCTGCTTGGCAGGGGGTTGGACTCGATGGCCCATGAGGTCTCTTCCAACTCTATAATTCTATGATTCTATGATTCTAAGAGGGTATATACATCTTGACTGCTGTCACTGCCCTTTGCCATGTAAAGGTTGGCATCTTTTTCTTTCTTGCTGGCAGCATGGGAACAATATTGTGTAGCACTATCAGGCCCTTTCCTGGAGTTTTTAATTGTGGCTACAGAGACACAAATCTTTTTTTTTTTTTTTAGTAACTTAAAACTAGTACAGAATAATCTAATGAGGCATCTGCCAATTCCACCCCCCTTTTTTTTACTCCAAATCCCAGGATTCTCCATTTTGGGGCGTTCCAACTGCCAGATCCATATCTAAATTGCACATGCCTAGAGAAAGACTGGGCTGGAAACAGTTACAGCCAGCACAAAAGCAACCCCCCTCTCTCTATTTTAAACCACCAACAATTTGGTCAGTCCTCCTGGGCCATGAAACCTCCCAGCCAAGCTCTCTCCAGGTGAACACAACATAATTGTGGGTCTGGTAAATGGAGCTCCCAAAATGAAGAACTCTGGAATATGGGAAGGAAGGAAGGAAGGAAGGAAGGAAGGAAGGAAGGAAGGAAGGAAGGAAGGAAGGAAGGACCTGACATGTACATAGATGATTTGTAAGGGTGCATTATACATTTGTCAGTAGACACCAACAGCCTTGCCAAGCATATTTGAAATACAAATTTACCCCTTTCACATACCGGGCAGGTGTGACAATCTTGCAGATATCATCCATTTAAAATAGCTAAACGGTGCTATTTTCTAAATAATTTTAAAAGACAGATACTGTCTTTCGGTTGTATTTTTTAAAAATGAGCTCATGCCCAGTTTTAACTTTAAAAATTCTGACATCACATCTCTTTTAAATGTTTATAAAGACGTTCACTCTTCCAGTGTTCGCTCCCGACTGAGTACTGACCTCTTAAGGAAATGTAGAGATATTACACCCCAAGATAGAAATAATTCTTCCCAGTACCTTCTGGAAAAAAAAGTTTCCTAATTCCTAATATACTTTTCCGTTTTTACACTTCCTCACTTTGGTACATCAGAAGAGGATTTCACAGCACTAGGTACTAAGAATTCAAATGACATGTGAAAACACTAAATATTGCAAAATAGTATCTTATGTCACAGTTCCTTTCTCCAATACTATGTTGCAATCCTGTTCCCTCTTCTTTGTTGCATGCAATACTGTAACTTGTAACAAATTCACAGGACAGCTTCCAGTATAATTCATCTGGGGTACTATTTTCTTTTTCTTTGTTGTATAAACTATAGTTGCAGTACTGGTGATGGGCATGAGACTGAGACAGTGAATTCTGATTTATCAGGAAGCTGCAAAGTTTTCTAATGGTTTCTCTTAAGGCGAAAGGCCAGCTAGGCTAATTCAGGGGTTTCAGTCTTCAGCGTCTTCACCTCTGCAACCCCACTGGATAAGCTACAGTGTAACTCTGAGTGGGTTTTTTTTTTTCACTTTTCCCTAAACAACTAGGCAAACAGATTGAATGTTTTAGCAGTTCTTTAAAATGCAAATGGTAGCACCATTTAGGAGCTGCCTAGATGCCCTAAGCACATCTGATCTTGCTTGATTTCAGAAGCTAAGCAGGGTCGGGCCTGATTAGTACTTGGATGGGCGACCACCAGGGAATACCAGGTGCTGTAGGCGCCTGGAGTAGGAACTGGCAAGCCACTCAAAATTGAGTATAACCTTGCCAAAAGAAAGGGGCAACAAGACCAACCAGTTTCCTGTCTTGTATTTCTGAGGTGGGAACATTGAATCATTTAGCTACCTCCCGATAACCTGGAAGCTACCTAGCTGCCCTAAGAACATCCAATCTTGCCTGATTTCGGAAGCTAAGCAGGGTCGGCCCTGGTTAGTACTTGTATGGGAGACCACCAGGGAATGCCAGGTGCTGCAGGCGCCTGGAGTAGGAACTGGCAAGCCACTCCAGTACTCCTGCCAAGAAAACTCCATGGACATGGAGTCACGAAGAGTCAGTCACGACTGCAACGACACAACACACACACACACAGAGAGAGCACCATTTGGAAGACATATTTGGGGCAAAAAGCTTTCAGTTTTTATACCACCCCATAGCACTCTGGGCAGGTTGCAAGTTAATTATGCAAGCTTCACACTATCCCCCAGCGAGCGGGGTACTCGTTTTACTGACCTCGGAAGAATGGAAGGCTGCGTCAACCTTGATCCAGCTACCTGGGACTGAAACCTGGGTTGTGAGCAGAGTTTTGCCTGCAGTACAGCAGGTTAATTAACCACACAAAGCTTTGCCAACTTACACTGTTTTCTCTTAATGTGATTGTATTATTTTCCTCCCAGGAATAGGGAAGGGTCCTTTTGGGGATTTTCTGTCACAGGTGCCTAAGGAACCTGATTAGCTTCCGATCCTGTGAATGAATCATGGTGGCACAGAGACGTGGTGCCAACTTCTGTTCTGATTCAGACAGCAAAATGCTTCGGCCTGGCCTTACATGCTCTTGTGTTTTAAACTAGAATTCCTGTCGTCCATTGACAGTAACAGCATGTAATTAAGGATGTCTTAATATTAAGGCATAAGAACTAATCTGCTAGCTGAGCCTGAAGAACACACGTTTGTTTAAGGACCGAACCAGGCTGGGTGAGAATAAGATCCATATTGTCCATAATTATTTGAATGAGTCCCAGTAACCAGCAGGCAGTAAGCAGTCCAACAGGAGCTACCCAGTTGTTAGTAGGGAAACCACCAGCATTGATTTGCTGTCGATCCTGAGTGTGGCCTGCCTGAGCATCTCTTCCATGGAACTACACCACACGGTTTCTTTACTTATTTCCAAGGGCTTGGCATCTAATGAAAATGTGCATTTAAGCTGCAAGATGAAATTGTTGACCATGTGTTATAATGTGTGATGTATGAAAGGCTGTAAATGTACTGATAGAAGGTACCATTTAAATAACTATTTCAGACAAGAACGTTTGACAGGTTATTCATGGTCTCTGCTTGGATTATCACCAATCCATGGTTTATCAGACCCAAAGCAAATATTGAGCAAACTTCCCTCATCCTTAGCTCTTCTATCCAATCACTATTCTAGTTTTCTGTTACATGCAAACTGGGAAATGGTCTTTCATTTCAGACCAAGATCTGAATACGATATATGACATTGAAGGTAGGGGGAAATGCATCAAAGGTTACTATATATCCTTTGTGTCCCAAAAGGCCAATCTATGCTCAATTCCTGCAAAGCAATGCCCATTCAGTGAGCATTTTTCTCCATTAGCATGCATAGGACTGCAGCCCTTATTGTGACATCTACATAAGGATTTGGACAAAACAATAATGCAGATTATGGCTAGGACATTGCACTTTCAAAATATCCAGAAGCAGGAAGATTTTTTTTAATAGTTTAGCAAACACTGGTTAAAGTCGCTTTTCTTGACTACACATATAGAGGGAAAGGTGTAGCATCCAGTCACTTTTAACCTGTAAGGAATGACTCCTGGGGTTCTCAAGCATGCACCAAGCCAGTGGGCCTATGCATCTTGATGGTGACTCAAGGAGACTCAGAAGTGACTGAATGTTATTCTGTGTGCCTTCCACATGTGTAATTCAATTTGAACCATGGGATCAGAGAGGACATTAATACACTTTCAATCCTGTCCTTGTGGGAAATACATAGCTGTTAAACAGAAAACACCATCTCATCTCTGCACCCCAAATAACATGGCAAAAGAAAGAACAGGGAGCACAAGTGAAATGTGAGCTTTGCTGCATAGATAAATCGCACCCCCCCCCCCATTAGTTCTGCAGGTTCCTCAAGTAAATGTACGTGTATCATTGTGGTAAAAGAAAAGTGTGGCAATAAATGAAGTAATTTTCATTCCTTGGTTTCAAATATATAAGAAACTCTGTTTCTGAAACAGAAAGTTGCTGACTCAGCATCTTGGTTTATGCTATACCCCCATGACGGGTCAGTATAAATGCAAACAGATTTCATGTATTAACATTCATACTTTTTTTCTACATTTATTTATTACATTCATAGCTCACAAGGTGACTAACAAATATGAACAGATGAGAAACAGATAAGACAATAAAAACCATTCAAATCACACACACACAAAATCAAATGGTTCAAATCACAACAATTAAAGTAATTAAAATAATTACTATAATTAGTAAAAGAATTTAAAAAGTTAGCCTGAAGACTGCTGAATGTAGGCTGATTACACACCAGGATGTGCTCATATTAATTCATTTGGAAATTTGAAGATGCTGATATAATTACTGTTTCTAAGATGACAAAGACCAGTAAGTTGGGGGTTTGATTCATCACTGTGGGAAAGAGCCAGCCTGGGTGGCCTTGGGCAAGCTGCACAGTCACAGGGTGCCCCCAGAAAAAGGGAATGGCAAACCACTTCTGAGTTCTCTATACCTAGAAAGGGTCCCCATAACTTAGAATTAATTTGACAACCTATTATTATTATTACGCATCTCTATAATCTGTGTGTTTGTATTTGACCTGAGGGTTACTTAGATTAAGACATCAAAGTGCTTTGAATAGTTGTCCCTTTACAGCTGATTTCAGATCAGGTCTTATCCTACTAGAAGCTCATCTTCTATCTTCCCTTTCTTAAAAAAACACTATAGGTTTCTTTCACTATTTACCTAACTAAACTGAGAAAGAATTAGATATGTAAAAAAGACCTTGAAAGGAGACAGTTTGGATAACTAGTTCAGTTAATTAGTAAAAGTCAGCAAATTGCGGGGTTTTTTGTTGGCTTCAGTTATAGACAGAAGGGCAAAACAGCCATCGCTGCCAGTAGCTTCTTTGTTGTGCTTATGGGATGTTTAGCAATATTTGATCTACCAAACTAGGGATGGGCATGAAATGAAAACAATTATGTTTCATTTTGTTTCCATTGCCCCCCCACACACATTTTTTTTCATTTCACTTCATATAATTTTTTAAAAAAAAATTCATATGAAACGAACCACTAACAAAATGGTTCATGGGGGGGGGGCTTGAAAGTGGCGAGGGAAAAAGTCTTTTAAAAAAGCTCTGGGCTTTAAAAAAAAAAACTCTTTTCCCTCCCCCCGACCCCCACCTGCCAGCTGATCGGCGCTGGGGTGGGGCGAATTTTCTCTACCCTAGCGCTGATCAGCTAGCAGGTAGGGCTGGGGGGAGGGAAAAATGTGTTTTTTAAAAACTTTTCCCCCTCCCCCAAGTGGCTTACAGATGGAACGAAATGGTTCGTTTCAACAACAACAACAACCAAACAAACACCATTTTGTTTCGTCTGTAACGAAATGCTGCTTCCTCGTATCATTTCATTTCAGTTTGTTACATAACAACACGATGAAACAGCATTTTGTTTTTCATTTTGTGCCCATCCCTATACCAAACCTAACAGAACCAGCTCATACCACCATGGTATGTATGAAATGGGCAATATTAGCTATGGGATACAACCTGCTTGTTGTGTCCTATCTTCGAACATTAAGGCCAGAATACTATTGCACTTACACAACTGCGTAAGAGTCACTACACAAAGGAAAATATCTTTTTCCTGGCTGGCTGTTGTATACCAAGGATTGCACAGTTTGTTGTGGGGCTGTTTTGCATAACAGAATGTGGGAAACATGAAAATCCATTGTGTGGTTGCCTACCCACATGGATTTCTTCAAATGGATGCTGTGACAATTCTATTATACTGTATGTTACAGCTACATACATGTGTATAATTAATACTAATACACCAGTAAAACAAGCTTTTTTTAATCTGCTAGATAAATGACTGCATAAATGATAATAATAGAACCTGATATGGCCTTGGGAGAAAAGCGAGCAAGAAATATGTGGAAATCTCCAAGTCAAGTGGAATAAAAAGTTTTATGGTGGTTTATTTTTGTTTTTGTTTCTGTTTGTTTTATTTTTCTGCAATGACATGGTATTTGGGTTAGAACGTTAATAGTCACCTATACAACAGCTTTAAGCATTACAGTAGTCCACTGCCAAAACGCGGTTCATATATCACGGTCTCAGTATATCGCTTTTTTTTTCCTTGAGAGAAGCAGGCTTCCAAAGAGAGGTTTTTAATCAACCCGTAACACCTCAGCAAACTGACCTTGGGCTGCTCCTGCCAGCTGTGTTTCCAAAGAGAAGTTTTTAACCTCTTCCTTACACCTCAGCAAACAGACATTGAGCTCCTAGCAGCAAGGTCTGCTGACGTGTCAGGAGGGGGTTAAAAACCTCTCTTTGGAAATGCAGCCAGCAGAAGCAGCCCAAGGTCAGTTTGCTGAGGTGCCTGCATTTTGTGGATTTTCCTTTATCGCAGGTGGATCAGGCATCAAACCCCTGCAATAAACGGGGGAGTACTGTACACGCAGGGCTGTGTAGTCGGAGGAGTAGTCGGAGGAAATTTTGGGTACCTGGAGTCGGAGTTGGCCCAGGTAAAAGTAGACCACGGGCTGTTCAAAGATGAACAGCTCTTCTTTACAACAACCCTGTAAACTTGGACAGCATTCTTGTGCTCACATTGTAAAGGGACCCTGTGATTAAGACATGGGCCACCAGATGTTATGTTTGAAAAGACGAATTTTGAAACAAAAGAATTCCAATTTCAAACTCATATTGGAATCACGTTCCAGTTTGCACCAGGGTGCCTAATCTTGTTACTCTAATTGTATGTATTGATCAAGCCCTGCCCTAAATCAAATCAGTTGAACCGCTGACCTGAGTGGAAGGAGGTGGCAGGTGCGGTTCTTCTGATCTACTCCCCTTATTTCTCATTTTCAGGACCAAAGGAGACATCTCCTCGTGCCATTTCCCCAAACAAACCCCCTGACTATGCTAACTAGAAACATTTTCTCTCAGGAGACTAATTGCACAATGTCCCCATAAGCATTTTCCGTTTGGGGACTAACCGCTTTCAGAGGTTTTCTCTGAAAACATGGACAGCACCTGGATAAGGATTCTTCCCTGAATGTGGCAATCCAGTCCAGTTTTACACTCCTTCAGTTTTAAAGAATGGATCTGATCACACATCTTATTTATTTGTAACCTTGATATATGCCATATTTTCTCCTTAAAAATGCCCCAAAGAAGTTTCCAGTCTTTTCTTGGTCTTGAACAGAGAAATCTGTGGGAACTTTAACCTTCCAGGTTATAGTGCATGTGTATGTTGTTGTGACTCCATGTCCATGGAGTTTTCTTGGCAGGAATACTGGAGTGGCTTGCCAGTTCCTACTCCAGGCACCTACAGCACCTGGTATTCTCTGGTGGTCTCCCATACAAGTACTAACCAGGGCCGACCCTGCTTAGCTTCCAAAATCAGGCAAGATCGGATGTTCTTAGGGCAGCTAGGTAGCTTCCAGGTTATCGGGAGGTAGCTAAATGATTCAATGTTCCCACCTCAGAAATACAAGACAGGAAACTGGTTGGTCTTGTTGCCCCTTTCTTTTGGCAAGGTTATACTCAATTTTGATTTGAGAGCCCCAGGTGCAAAGACAAACAGGGCTTTTGAATCTCCAGTAAGGGACAGAAGAAGAGGGTTTCTGAGGTAGCTTCCATGAATTTACACAACAATTAAGAGGGCCCAGATGTGCCTTATTTTTCATTTGGCCAATTGTATTAGGAATGAGCCAGCCATAAGGAATTGGCCTCCAGACCAAGAGACCCGTTGATTGGCTTTAGGAGAACGAAGCCGGAGTGTCCTTTGCCTTGGTCAGTAACTGGTGGTAACTTCTAATTAATTACACCTAGTGTTGACTTTGCGGGAAGAGGGTGTCCGTGCTCTGCCCGAGGCATCTAGTTCCGGACGCGAGCGAAGAATTAGTTCGAGAAACTCCCCCGAGGGCCAAAAGCGCCGCGCCACTTTCTCGAAACCAAGGTGTTTCCTCGACACACGCGCTCCACCACCACCGAGCTCAGCCCGCGTGTGGCGGCGGCGGCGGCGGCGGCGGCGCTGCTCCCCGGCGCTGCTCAAGCGACCTCTGTTGGGCTTCCTCGGATTATCCCGAGTTCGAGGCCCGCCTCCTTTCCACATTCCCACACCCTCCGTGTGCCCCCCCCCGGGGGGTGGCGGTGGCGGTGGCGGCGGAGGCTCCTCCTGGCCCCGGCGAGCGGTGTGCAGGCGTGGGTGTGTGGGTGCCACAGGGGGACAGGCAGAAAGGACACACACCCCCTTCCTGGCCGCCACCGCCGCCGCGAGCTCTTCTTTCCATTCCGCCGTCACTCTTGAGGGGGCGAAGAAGGAGGGGGGGTGGAAAGGGGGAAGCGCAGGAGCGGAATCCCTGCCCCAAGTTTGTTCTCTCTAAAGCAGCACCAGATGGAGCCCGGCGGACAGAGCAAGGAGAGCCGACGCCGGAGGCAGCTGTGACGGGAGAGAGAGAGAGGCGGAGACGCAGCAACGGGGCGCAGCGAAGAGCCCGGCGTAGACGAAGGGGAAACTTTTTTCTCCCCTCTCGTTCCTCCTCCTGCTCCGCTTGGGGACGGAAGGGAAGGAAGGGCGCCAAGCAGCTGAACGGCGGCGGCGGAGGGGAGCCCGAGGAGGAGGAGGAGACCCGGGGTGGAGAGCTGGTGGTGGTGGGGCGCAGCAGCCCTGGCCATGAGCGCGCCGCGGCGGGCAGCCGGGGCCAAGGAGCCGGGGGCCGACGACACCGCCGCCGCCTCGCCGGTCTCCGGGGCTCCCGAGAAGAAGCGGAGAGGCAAGAAGGGCAAAGGGGGCGCCGCTCGGAAAGGCGCCCCTCCGGCGGCGGAGAACGGGCCAGGTAAGCCCCCTCGCCTCCCCTTCCCGGGGCGGGAGAGGAGAAGGCGCGCCTCAGGGGAAGCCCCTGTCAGAGGTGGAGGGCCAGGAGGGCGCGCAGGTGGTGGCCTCGGCCGTGGCTAGGGAGCCCCCGTGAGGGAGCGGCGGCGGCACCCGCGGACGAAGCGGAAGGGCGAGGATGAACTGTTTGCCTCTGGTGGGGGGGCGCAGAAAGTTTGCGGGAGAGTTTCGGCTCCCTCCTTCTCGAGAGCCGGCTGCCTCCCCACCTCTGTCACCCCTTCGCGCCGGACTCCCCCCCCCCGCCACCTCCCCGCCCCCCGCACAGAGAGTTTGTCCCTCTCGGTCGGTCCATGCGGGAGACCCCCCGCCCCTTCCCCGGCCACGGCGGGGGTCGGGCGACGAAGCTGCCCAAGGAGCCGCAGCAGCTGAGGCTCTCCTGTCCCGGGCCGCCAAGAGCCGAGGCGCGGATCCGCACCTGGTCGGGAACCCAGGGAAAGCAAGCCACGGAGCGGCGGCGTTCTCGCCACTACCTTGGCAGCACCAGGCAGACCGACCAACTCCCAGCCACGCTGTCGCCGGGCATCTCGTGGCCAGGTGTTGCTCACCCATTGAGGTCACTTTTCTTTTTCCTTATTTTGGCTTTGGGATGAGGCAAAAACGGAGAGATTGCCTCCTTTCGCCTTGTCTCTTTCCTCCTTCAGCACGGTAGGGACTCCAGGTTTATCCTGTAGTTTTAAGCCCAATACCTTAAAACTTCTTAGAGAGTCAATCCCATTGCGCTCAAACCAGAAGATACCTGATTACAGTGGGATAGCTTTTTAAAGGGATCACACCACACAGAGCAGGGAACATTTAACATACCTTTCATTGCCTTTTGAGTACCTGATGAGTAATTTATGTAGAATTTATTCACCTCAATAAGTATTGATTATCCCATAGTGTTCTTACCTTTGCAAAATTCATAGTCCGATAACCAGGTGAATTTTTACCATTTGGAACCTGTTCTACCTAGGACTGTAATGGTGAAACTTTTAGAGATCGGGTTCCCAGACTGCGATTCAAGACCCACTAATTTTTCGCAAAGTGCCAATACAGCCATTTAACGTGAGTACAGGTGGCTGTGAAGGGGCGATGTCGGGTGGCCACAGAAAGGGCTCTGAGTGCCACCTTTGGCACCTGTGCCATAGGTTCGCTAACACTGACCTAGGATGTCAGGTTTTCATTTTGTCTTATAACCACCCAACAAGGAGGATGAAATGTAGGGATGATGATTTGGCCTCTAGCTACTCACAAGAATTTTGTTTTTGAATCTAGGCCTTACAGGTCCAACACAGTCTGTTACACCACACCATACTTGGTTTTCCCCCCCTGTAATTTTTAATGTATTTCCCCATTTTTTTTAAAAAAAAAAAAAAGTAGCTCTAATATGTAATGGTAATTACAGGTTGAGTTAGAGGTATCTGTCCTGGATTAATTAACAGAGAGTGGAGTATGTAAGGTAGAGGTTAGGTGTTAACTGAACTCCTTGAGAGGGGGGTGGACCTGATTACCCTTCCAACTCTGCAGTTCAAATTTATTATTATTATTATTATTATTATTATTATTATTATTATTATTATTATTATTATTATTATTATTATTATTATTATTATTATTATTATTATTATT
>JAHTLZ010000237.1:9847729-9891368 GCA_023846285.1 Phrynocephalus versicolor | reverse complement strand
GGCACTGGGGAGAACCCCTGGTGGCAACTGGGCCATTTTTAAAGGGGACCAGCTGATGACAGCTTGGCAGGAGCTCTATGAAAATGGTCCCGTGGCCAGCGTGGAGCTCCTGCGTTGACAACGGGGCCATTTTCAGAGGGATCCTGCTGAGCTGTCATCGGCTGGACCCCTTTAAAAACGGCCCATTCGGCACTGGGGAGAACCCCTGGTGGCAACTGGGCCATTTTTAAAGGGGCCCAGCCGATGACAGGGAAGAAGGGTCTCTTTAAAGGGATCTTCCCTGTAGTGGATGACAGTGCCGAGCACCCGCTCAGCGCTGCCATCCGCTGCAGGGAAAAATGTCAAAAGAGACCCTGCTTCAAGCCTCCGCATGCAGAGGCGAGAAGTGGGGTCTCTTTAAAGGGATCTTCCCCGCAGTGGATGACAGTGCCCACTCGGCGCTGCCATCCACTTCAGGGGAAAATGTCAAAAGACCCCGCTCCTTGCCTCCTCATGCGGAGGTGGAAAGAAGAGTCTCTTTGAGGTGCTGGTCCCAAGCCAGCACCTCTCAGCTGAGAGGTGCTGGCTGGGGGAGCTCTCCCCCCCCCAGACACACACAGTGGCTGTGGGGGGAGATTACGCCCATCTTTACCCCAGCCAAAGTTGCACAAGCACTACACACACACACACATTACAGACAAAATGTATAACAAATCAACAAATCAATGCAATGATTTTTTTTTAAAAAAAATTCATTTAAAACGAAACGAAACAAATTGTACCCTAAAACGAACCAAACCAAAATGAATCACCATTTTTTTCGGTTCGTGCCCATCTCTATAAGTGAATCTAGTGGAGAGAATGATGGACTAGGACTGAAAAGACCTGTTTTTGAATCCCTGCTTGGTTATGGAAACTCACTGGAAGAATGGAACTGGTAAGACCACATGCTAAATATCTCACTTACATTGATAGCTCTGTTAGGGCATCAATAAATCAGTTCCAGTTTGATGGCACATAATATAATGTGCATAATTAGCTGGGGTAGTCTACACCATGTGGTTTCCTCCTTATGTGTTGGACTATGGGTGTCTGAAATCTGAAAGTTATGTATTTCTGGAGTTCTGGAATGCTGCAGGCAAACGAAACATGTAAAGTGTCTCTAGAACATGGTAGTAGATAATTTTTCAAAAAGTTTGCTGAGTGGTCGTATAACAAAGATCCTGTCTATCATTCTACCCAGAACCTTGGCTGATTTGCAGGTACAGTATCTCTGTACTACAAGTGCATTTTGGCATTGCACATGCATATAAATGGTATACACTAACAGCATACCCTTTGTTCTGCTAAATGATAAATCATTAGTTATCTAATGAGAGAAGCAAACGTTTGACAGTATATAATGGTTGTTGCCAAAGACAGGTGCATGTCTACCTACTGCTATAATTTACTGTTGGGTTGTGTGTGCTGTGTCATTAGAGTCCTGACCAACTCTTCATGACCCCATGTCTATGGAGTTTTCTTGGCAGGAATACTGGAGTGGCTTGCCAGTTCCTACGCCAGGCGCCTACAGCACCTGGTATTCCCTGGTGGTCTCCCATCCAAGTACTAACCAGGGCCGACCCTCCTTAGCTTCCGAAATCAGGCAATCGGATGTGCTTAGGGCAGAAGACTTTAAAGTTCCATTTTGTTGAAAGTCATTGGAAACTTAAAAAAAACACTTTACAGATCACAACATTATACAGCAGTTTTCCTTGTATTATACCATAAAGAGATGTCTGAAGAATATGGATGTGTCAGAACATCCACACATTCATCTTTTGTTTTCTGTCATGCATAATCAGACACATAGGGCCAAAAGTGTGCCAAAGCTTTGAAGGAGACTTGAGCCTTCCCCGTGTATCTACATGGCTGATCGCGAAACAACTCATGTGAATCCAACCTTAGAACTTCTATAAAAATTAACTTCAGTAAAGAGTTATGTTGATGGTTAATAAAAGTATCTCCGTAAGCCTAAAAAAATTGTTTGGTCATTATAGGTAAGAGCTGCAGTAGAGCTCGAGTTCCACTGAAATCAGTGAGACATAAACTGTTGCAATGTTACTGTTTGAAAAAGCTTTCATTTGCCCCTCCCACCCAACACATACTTCTTTGGATAAGAATATTTGGAAAGGGTGAAGTCCAGCAGGATGGTGAAAAAGCAGATTGGTTTAAAAGAAAGCATCTACCACATTTTTAAAAATTATTTTTTCTTCGAATCCATTTAATTTAAATCAAAACCCCGCCCTGCAGTCCTACTATCAAATGTCACATTTGTAGGATCATTTGCAAGGATGTGGTGTGGGTCTGAGTGATATTCTCCTATTCCAGAATGCCTGCTGAAGGCTGCTGCTTCTAAGTTTCTTGGGAAACTGTGAAATGGTTCCGTACTAGAACAGTTCTCCTGTGTACTTTAATAGCAAAAAAGGACCTATATAGTGCTAACAAGTAATAGGTTTTATCCTCCTCTTTTATAGCCTGTTGCCTGAGCAGTCCTTTATGGCCATAATATTTTGTACTATGTTGTTTTTCTTTTCAGTTTAAGATCTTTCAAGGTGGAATCAAAATGATTCCCATTAACATATATCTGTTAACTGATGACGGCAGTTGACAGTTGGGAACTCAGATAAACATCAGTCTTTATTGTGGAGAACCATGGAGGCCCAATTTGTTGCAGTCTTTTCTTCATAGCTAATCATTTGTTTTGCAAGTGTTCTTCAGCAAATGGGTTTGTTTGGCTTGTTCCCTAATCCGGAACAGTAAGTACAGGTGGTGGAAAAACTGAGAGCCTTGGGAGTGCAAATCAGTGGAAGCTGACTCGGTCTCTCCAAATGATATCATCACCCTTCTGCACTAAACTAACTGTACAAATAGACCAAAGCATTTTGTGAAGTGTCTTAGGACATCTGGGGCAATCCATTGAGATTTACAGTGGCTACAGGAGTTTTCTACCTTACAACCTAAATCAGGCATGTCCAAACTTCGACCCTCCTGATGTTTTGGACCACAATTCCCAGAATTCTAAGCTTAGATTGCCAATGGCAAAGGACTGTGGGAGTTGTGGTCCAAAACATCTGTAGGGCTGAAGTTTGGACATACATGCCTGACCTAACTCCTTCCCTGACAGTGGTAGGAAAGCAAGCCATAGTCATCAATGAAATCTCTTCATTCCTCTCTCACATCTCATCTCTAGCTTGCTTGGTGGGCAATCCGTTCCAAGCTCTGCTCACTTTTATTTATTTATTTGTTTCATTTTTATACCGCACCAATCTTCCATTGGGAACTCTGGGCGGTTTACAGGATAAAAAGATCAAGTAAAAATAACAATATGACTAAAAGGAGAGGGAATACCCTCAGCAAGATGGAGCGGGGAAATACGAAAAAATAATAAAAAAAAAAATGGAAGTCTAGGATAGAGGTCGGGACTGTGTGACCCTCCAGATGTTATCAACAGACCCTGACTTACGGGGTCCAGTATTGTGACAAGAGCAGTCTCCGTACTTTAAGAAAGAGATCAGGAGGTCTCTGCCTAGTTTACTTACCAAGTGCTCTCCTCCCAACTCCCTTCCCCCACCCATTTCTGCTCTTTTGTTGCCTTGTTGATTAATGGGGGGGGGAGTGTGCTACTTATATATCTCCCCATAGCACTTAAAGCACTCTCTGAGAGATTTACAAGTAATTATGCAAGCTACACATTGCCACCACTACCACTATCTCACAATCTGGCTACTCATTTTACTGATCGCAGAAGGACAGAAGGCTGAGCGAACCTTGAACCTTCTACCTGAATTGAACCCCAGGTTGTGAGTGCAGTTATAGGTGTAGTAAAGCACTGTGTCATGAGGCTCTCCAGTTACAGCGCTAGTTGTGTTGAGCATAATAATAAGTTCTGGATGCTGTGCTGGGGAGGGAAGTTCGCTAATACTGAGATGGTTAATAGCGGGGCAGTTGTAAGACAAGCCATTCTAAGTTGTAGTTTTAGATGTAAAGAACCACTGTTGTAGAGCAGTTCCATTTATATCAGTTGAAAAGCCTTCAAAAACCCTTTGAAGGGGCTGCATTTTGTCCTATTTTGGTTTGTTATATTAAAGTTGCAATCTTGTATCCCCTCATTTAAGAATTAAACCTTAATTGCAAAATATTAGTAAATAATGTAGTCATTATTTGCAGTGTGAAGCTGCAAATGCACATTAAGAACTTTTATGTGTGTGTGCTTCTCAATTGTATTCCAGGTTTTTTTCAGCTGATAAAAAGGTAAAGGTTCCCCCCACATATGCATGCTAGTCGTGTCCGACTCTAGGGGCGGTGCTCATCTCCGTATTCAAGCCGGAAGAGCCAGTGCTGTGCAAGTCCATGGCCATGTGGCCGGTATAATAATTCCCTTTAAAATGCATATGGAGCTGCATAGTGTTCTGTGGCCCATTTGTGGCTGTCTAGGTACTTTCACTGTTGTTATATCTGATATGGTATCAGGGAAACAGAAAGGACAAATATAGAAAGTACTGGTTGTTACCCAGAAGCAGGTTGGTGGTGGTTGAACTAGGCTATTAAATGTCAGACCTTAGACCACCTTTAAAAAGGAAAGCTGAAGAAACCTACAAGACACATCGAATTGTATGATGATAAAAATGTAGTCTCTGGGTTGACAGATGATGAATTGCTTTCAGAACTTTTGTTTGTAGCCGAAAGAATTCTATGTTGAGGTACTTGGTGAATGAGTTTCATTATTAAAAACATCCGTGTTTTCTTGGGATTAAAAAAAAATCTTAATTGCATGTCCATGTTTGATGATAGCCAAGTCAGTATGTAGTTGACTTGACAGCTGAGCAAGTTTAAAGTTGGGATGGGAATTCAGATCTTTACTCTGCCTCCTGAGAGAAGGGTGCCACTGAACAACCACTAAGCCTGGCGCCAAAGAGGGTGACTGGCCAGCGGCAGTGGCGAGGAGGGCTTGGCATTGTTAAGTTTTCTCCCCTCACTGCCAACATAGCTCCTGCCACTGGCCACTGGCCAGTGTTGGTGTGTGTATGTGTTGGGGTGAAAGCTTTTGCCCCAGTACCCCAATGCCACTATTATCTTCAGATAAGAGTGTTTGCTCTTATCTGTAGTTTTCGCTATTCGCAGGGGGGCAGAATCGATCCCCCGAAGATACCATGGTCCTACTGTAATATGTCTTGCTTCCTACCACACTATTGTCACCCTTTGTAGCAACAAATTGGGAAGTAGGAGACTGGGCATGGTCACAATGAGGACAAGTTGTTCCAGTAAGATTCTCCCCCCACCACCCATAGTACTTTCATCTTACTACTACGTTGACTCAGTAAGTTATGGAGCCATTAATTCATTGGATGCTTTTATTGTGGATTTAGATTCTACTTAAAACTGGCACAATTAGACACCATGTAATTCAGGAGAGTCCAAACTTTTTGCAAGGAGGGCCAGGTTTGGTGAGGTGAAAATATGTGGGGGCTGAACATTCCGCCTGAACGGGGGAGAAAGGGCATGGTCTGTGTGCATCTGCAACAGCTGCAAATGCTCCAGTTTCAAGCCGCCCAAGAGCCTGGCGGCTGTTGCACGGGCCGGGAATTGGCCCAAGCGCACCCAAGATGCACCACTCTTCTCATATGCTGCCCTCCCTCGCAAGGAGGTGGGGAAGACACTGCAAAAACAGAGCCAGGAGCGGGTAGGCAGGGCAGGTGGCTGAGGGGATGGACGGAGGCAGCGAAGGCAGGCAAACCATAAAAGTGCAAGCTGACATCTCTAGCCAACACAGGGCAGAGCTAGCTAGTGGGGAGGAATGACAAGCTGAGCCGGCAGGGGAAGAGGCTGAGGGCCACTCAAAATTTTAAATTGGGCCGCATTTGGCCCCCGGGCCGGACTTTGGACATGCCTGATGTAATTGATCTTTTCTGGTAACTTGCTCAATGCTAGGATGAGGGGCAAAAAAAAGGATCAGAATTCTCTTTAAGGTCTTGGCAGATAGGACAAGAAGACCACACTCACCATTACAGATCTTTGTAATTTGCTTTATGATGTGTTGATAGATGCTGTAATCACATAGTAAAAATGCTGTGGCATATATCTGTAGATGCAATGGTGGTAGAATATAATTTCTCCTAGCATATGTGTGCTAGATTTCAGAGTTCCACAAGCCTGCAGGCATTCATATGCAACTGCAGAAGATGAGGATTGCGTGTGACTTGAGCTATTAGGGGCTGCCTGTGCAAGCTCTGAAAATGCACAATTGTTTGCACAGTCAGGATTTGTGCAGGTGTGATGCTGTAGCTACCCTGCTGCCACCATTTGAAAAGATTAATCAGAATGAGGAGGCAGAGTTGCAGGGGCTAATAAAATAAATTTAAATTATTTGCAGCTGCTCTTTGTGTGTGTGTGTGTGTGTGTGTGTGTGTGTGTGTGTGTGTGTGTGAGTATGAGTGAGTGAGTGAGTGAGTGATTAAGCAAATTTCCCCTATCTCCAGAATTTTTTATGTTGTACAAATTTTATGTTATACAAGAAGATTTAATTGGCCATTAGTTACTTAGTCTGTGATCTCAGGGACAGAAACAGTTTTTCTGCTGTTGATAGCTGATCCTCACTCCAGCCTGTCCAAAAATACTTTTCTGCTTTTAAAATCAATGTTCACAATACACTAAATGTTGACACACCGTTTGAAACTTGAAGCTGTATCAAAGACAGAGAAATGGTAGACAATTTTGTTGAGCTCTACCAGTCAAATGTGTATCTCAGGCTTGTGTCTGAAAATTGTGGATACATATCTGTGGTCATCTTCTTGATGCCTTACTTCAGCTAATTACGAAAGATTATCTTGGCAGACAAAGTGATGTTTGACAACTTTCTGCCTTACAAGTATTGTGTAAGCATGGCGTACAGTGTAGTATGTGAGCTTGGTGTTAAATGTGATTGTGTATTTGTGTATCAGTGGCTATGTTTACCAGATGTGAGGAAATGAGGTTTTAAGGTCATGGCCTGATTAGACCTTGCAACTCTTGCACATACAAAAAACTGTGACCATTTAAATTGTGCCTGATGTGTGTTTGTGTTGAACCAAAATGGTATTGTAAATGCAGGAATGCTAATTGAGCATAAAGAGAAAGAGACGTGCATTATGATGGATAGGAGTGAACACATTTTCAAATAAGATATTACTATTTGTTAGAAAGAAATAAGCTTTTGAAATGCATAACAAATCAGTCTCCTGGTTGCTTTTTTCCCCTTAGTAAAATTATTTACATGGTCTTGGCATGCCTGTTCTTTGTTTGAACGAGAGGAGAGAATAAAACCTGTTAACCTGGATGTAACACATGAATGACTGCAAATATGTCATGGAACTTTTAGAGAACAACTTCGTAATCAAATCTTCCCAACATGTTTTAGTGTAATCATCTTGTGTGGACTAACGTCAGTCACTATTCAATCATCTTTTGCCTGGAAATGACAAGAGCTACTCTATCACAACCACTGGAATGCAAATGAAGTGGTAAGAACATACCAGGACTGCTGCAGCTCAGTTGTACAGTCAATAATACCTGTGTACAGAAAGGTAGTACCTATGCAGTGGGCACAGAAACTATTCTGGATGCTGAGCAAATATTGATAGGAGAGAAGAGTAGAGCATATTTTATGTTGGAGGGGTGCTAGCAATGCAAGGATTTTAAAATACTGATGACTAGCAGAGCTTGCGGGCTGTTATTTCATGGGCAATTTTTAAACGTATGAGGAGGAAAGTCTCTCTTAAAATCAGAAGTGTCCAAAGTCAACTGGTATTTATCTGGAGTTAATTTCTTCCAGAGTCCTATGCATGTCCACACAGAGGATTTGTCCCATCTACATATTCACGACTTGATCCCTCCTTTTAAATTGTGCAAGCCATAGAATTTCCATGCAACTCTCAAGTTACAACAAAACCTCATACTGTTTCTTTTAAATGGCAGGTGGTTACAGCACCAGAGAACCTGGTGCCCTAGTGTTGAGTGTCCTGGAAATGCTGTGAATTCTTAACAAATCAGTGTGCTGTCAACAATCCAAAAGTAACAGGACTGAAGGCAACCTTAACTGTGCTGATAGTTTATCGTCTTCCGTTACGATACAAGAAAACAAACCAAGTGTCAGTAGTTTATATGAGTCATTCAGATTTTTTTTTTAAAATCCCAAACTATTGCATGAATTCCAGGAGTGGATTTTCATTTCATTTCGAGTTATTTTCTTTTGCGGCTGATGATGGCCGGACATTGTTTTCTTTTTTTATTGCTGCATTAATTGTGGTACTAAATATTGTCCCAAAAGGAACTCTGGTCCCTATTTTACAGTGTGAGGAGGATAAAGGTGTTAATTAGAACTGTTTTGTTCATGGCTTCTGCCTAGCAGATTGGTTTTAGTCCTCCTCTTTTAGGACTTAGTGTTATTTCAATGACTTTTCAAAAGGATGTTGTTGTTGTTTTGCTACTTTTCAAACTTACAACCCTAAGTACTCTTGTACTGTAATGCCACATGATTCTGATAAAATGCTACTTTGTTGATGAGATATAAGCATAGTGACCCATAGTGGCATGAAACAGGATGCATAATCGCCTCCAGTTTCATTTTGTTTTGATCAATCTTCTCAGCATCACATAAGTACCTTTCTTATAAAATAACTTACTTTTTTCTTAGGAATGTGTATCTTTGCATCCAGATGGATGGCTTTCTCAGGACAAGGTAGAGGAACTAAATGAAGTAATCTGCTTGTGCTTGTTTTATATTATCAGGAATTTATATGTTTAGTTTAATGCCAATAAAGGTTTTGATTGATTGATTGACTGACTGACTGACTGAATACAATGTAGGAAGAATATTGATGACACTGATTTTTCAGTGGCTGTGCATATGCCACGGATTTCTTATGAAATAGTTTCCTCTGGAATGTGCTTGAAAGAGTCTAACTTGTGTTGATCTAAGCCCTACTTAGAGTAAATCCATTGAAATGAATGGAACATATTGGTCATTAATAATTCTGTCTTAAGCATGGCCCAAGGCATCATGTGCTTCGTTCTTGCATTACCATCAATATTCATGTTTTGACAGGAATGGTAATATCGGAGGAATGTAAATCATATTTGTAAATAGCCAAAATGAAGAACATATTGGAACAGCCTTCAAACTTGCTATCTCAAGGGTAGCCTACAGGTAGTATGAATTGTATCCGGAGAGCCAAACATAAAAGTTTTAGAAAAAAAAATGTTCCTTCTCTGCTCACCTTTCTTCACATCACAAACAACAATCAGGGTGTGTGTCAAAGGGACTGATCTTCTGCACCCAGAAATCCTCCAGGATTTAAAAAGGTTTTTTTAAAAAAGCCAAAATCTGACAAAAGGAAACTATAATAGTTTAAAACTATCCACAAGAAGCTCTGAAAAACTGGGTATCTAAACTAAAATAATCCAGGTATGCATTGGGGCCTACTTGCAATGATGAATTGCCGTTCCTGGAGGGTTCCTGGAGGTGTAATTCAACTTTTGCTGTTGCTGTCATGTGCTGCCAAGTCAACACAGGCCCTGATCACATGACCATTTTGGTGCTGTCTTTGCTGCGAATGACTGTGAAGCAAAATATTGTGCCTCTACTCCAAGGCGCAGCATTTTGGCACCCCGGTCAACCACGCCCCCTGAAGTGCACTTTAACCGTATCATCCTATACCACTAGAGATGGGCACGACTCAGCGAAATTTTCGTTTTCGTTTTTCGTTTCCTTTACGCAACGAAAACAAAAACGAAAATTTTCCAGAAAACAAAACGAAAACAGAAACGAAACAAAAACATTTGCCCTGTTTTTCGTTTTCGTTATGGCAGACACATTACAACGAAAAGAATGCTAATGAAAATGGAAAAATTTCATTTTCGTTTTGTTTTTTCGTTTCGTTTCGTAACGAAAACGAAAATGAAAAATGCGCAACCCCCCCGAGAAACAAAAACGAACCGAAACAGACCCCAAAATGAAAAACGAAAAACGAAAAATTATTTTTTTGAGTCATGCCCATCTCTATATACCACCACTAGGAGTTCAAATTACTTCTCTTACTGATGCACAGTTTTTACTGCAACAATTGCAGTGCGACCGGTGAAAATTCGCACAATTTCAGCCCCCCTTTTTTCTGCCTCTTCCTGCTGTCCTACTTTAATAATCAATTGCTGGCATTTCAGTAACTGAGAACTTCTACAAGCTGCAAATTACCTGGTACAGTGACCAATGGGAAAGGAAGTCAGAGATGAGAGAAAAACAAATGAGTTACTATAAAGGCGCTCTGGTACTAGGGGTACACTGCCACGTTCTCAAACTTTCACATGAACTCTTGCAGTAATATTTGAAAGCCGACATGCCAGTAATCGACAAGCAAATCACTTTATATATCTATATATCTATATATATATCTATATCTATATCTATAGATATCTATAGATATAGATATAGATATAGATATAGATATAGATATATATAATATGAGCATGACGGAGAAAAGCAGATCAATAAACAGGGAAAAGATGCGCATTTGGCAAGATGCGGTGCACACAAAGAAGTATAATACACCCCTGCCATCGGGGTGTTAACTGCGACCAAGCATCACGTGATAGCCCGCAATTTTAGTACGCATCAAAATATGATGCACAGTTAATAGCTGTGCGACCGAGGCTATAGAGCAGTAAAGTTGCTGCCCAGCTTCTGGTGACCTCATGAATGTGAGATCTCCAAAAAATGCTCTGTCCTCAACAGCCCTGTTCAGCTTTGGGAAGCTGAAGCCTATAACTTCCTTTAGGACAGGCATGTCCAAACTTCGGCCCTCCTGATGTTTTGGACCACAACTCCCAGAATTCCAAGCCTGTATTTCCAATGGCAAAGGACTGTGGGAGTTGTAGTCCAAAACATCTGGAGGGCCAAAGTTTGGACATGCCTGCTGTAGGGAGTCAATCCATCTCCTTTTTGGTCGTCTTCTTTTCCTGCTGCCTTCAACTTTTCTCAGCTTTGCTGTCACTCCCTCCCCTCCCTCCCTTGAGAATCCTCTCTTCTCATGATGTGCCGCAAGTTAGACAGACTTGGTTTCAACATTTCTGCCTCCAGAGAAAGTTTAGGTTTGATTTAATCTAGGGCTTGTTTTTCTTTCTGATAGTCCAGGGTAACCCACAAAGGTCTTTTCCACCTCCACATTTCAAAGAAGTGTGGTTCCCCCCCCCCCCAACACACACACAATATCAGCTTTCTTTACTGTCCAATTTTCATACCTATTCATGGTAATCAGAAATACAAGGGAGCGGGTGGTCTTGGTCTTGGTCTCCAGTGACACCTCCTTATACAAACCATGCCACAAACCATGATGGAGATGTGTAATCTCCAGGCTTAAAACCAGGGTACTTCAAGGACCATATGCAGGGGAGTGGTATCAGCAGACAGAGATCTAGTCTTGTGCGCTCCCAGACACATTTGGAGGGGCCACTGCGAGATACAGGAAGCTGGACTAGATGGGCCTTTAGCCTGATCCAGCATGGCTCTTCTTATGTTCTTATATACGTTCTATGATCCTTTCTAATTCCTTCATTTTTTTGTCCTCCCAAGATATAATTGTCTTCTTTCTTGGTGGCATTCCCCCTTTGGATTGATGGTATACAAAACATCTCTAATTGTTTGTCATTGTCCACATGAAATGCCATTGGATGGTGCAATATAGAAGTAAAATAAATAAACAATCTTAGAGAATTGCTGAGCTGGAAGGGACCCTGTGGATTAATCGAGTCCAGCCCCTGTCAAGAAAGCATGATGAACTTCTGCCTCCACAACCAGATGCTTAACGCTCTGAGCAATTCAACAGTTCAGATAGTCATGTAGTTCTTCTGTTGTCATGATTTTTTGTCTTCTTAACGACCAACTGCATTCCTGTTTTGGCATTGTCTTCCTTCACTTTCACTCAAAAGTTATTTCAAGGCATTACTGCTTTCTGCCAGTAAGATGGTGTTGTCTGTATATCTTAAATTATTGGGGCACTGCAAAAGCATATTGAGGGGCTGCATGTTGTCCCACACCTCATTTTGCCCACCTCCCCGATTCAGCAGACACAAGTAACATGTTTGGGGGTGTTTATTGTCGTAGTGGGGTCAGTGTTCCAAGTTACAGAAAAATGTTATTTCATTTGGAGAGAGAGTCCTAAGATTCAAGTGATATCACTGATTTTCCAGAAGGAAAAACAAAAGTCTGATCCCTCTCTTGGAATTGGCTTCTTGTCCTGTCGTCAAGGATTCTTTCCCCCTTTCCTTTCAGGCATATACAACTATGTAAATGTTGAGGCTTACAAGGGGGGTTCGCTGGACAGGAAACAGATTGTCTACTGGACTGTATCTTCTAGTGGAAGAAGGCATTCGTAAACCATCAAGGAGGATTCCCCTCCCCCCCGCCAGATAGGATCTCTAGAGAGCCGAGTTGAATCAGACTGCAGTAAGGGAAATGTTACGGCATAAACCTAACCTAGCTAACCCCAGTTGGCACTCTTTTCTGGCCACCAGAGGGTGCTCCAGGAGCGGCACATACGAACATGGTTGGTTAGACTTGACTTCGTCCTGTTTGCGATCTTCGTGAATTAATGTCACCATAGTTCACCTGTGAATCATTATTCGCCTTTCTAGCTCCAGGTGATTACACAAGGGTTGAGTCATTGTCCTTCTTAACACCGGCTTTCTTACTGCAACTGTTATCTGTCAGGTAATTTTACTTAAGTTTGGAGAGGGTCATTTCCTGTTTGAAATGGAGTTTTAAAAGTTTGCTTTCTCCCCCCTCCCCCCCCATACAACAAAACTGTTGAGCATATGATATGCTAATTCAGCTAATTTAAAACAAAGAAGGCAACATGTTTCAGCCATTCCTTTGGCTTTACAAATGTTGGTGAGAAAACATTGAACTTGTTAGGGAAGTATTCTGGTGGGGTTTTTTTAACAGTAGCTTCTGTAAGATTATAATTGTAAATTAATATAGCATTCTGCTGTGTCATATAGGATTACTAAAATGTCTGTGCCAGGTACCATGTAAATTATTCTTTAAAGCATTTGCAAGCATTCACTCTTTCTATGGGGAAGTGGCTCAGCAAACATTTTAAGCCATTAGTCTATAGAACTACTCAGGACTTGGTTCTGAACATACTGCCAGGACATGCCACCCCTTTCAGTTCACGGTAACAGCGAGAAAGCAGCTGCTTCCACCGCACAGCTGTTGATCTTGAGTTTCATCAAGACTTCCATTCCTGAGTTTTATTTCTTTGTTATCATTGCATCGGAAAAGAATATTAATGGGAACGTGTAAAGCAGCCTTTTAAGGAATTACAAAGTTCAGCAGATGTGGATGTGTGTGTTTGTGCATATGATTGTGTACATTCTCACACACAAGCACAGGTGGAGGGGGGGGACACAGGTCCTGGCGCACACTCTGTTCTGATCTCATGTGATATGGTTATGGAATAGGTTCAGAGCAAGGTCAAAAGGATGTACATGAACATGCAGTCCTTTTCTCTTCACATCCATTTTTCATTTTTCTTCTGGTATTTACGTTTGCTTTGTATGCCTTCTGAGGGATAAGGAAACCCATCAGGGAATACTGGCTTGAAGCTGGCTTCCTTTCCTTCTTGCCTTGAATTTTGCAGACATGGGGAGACTCAGTATGTGCTGTGCTTTGTTTCAGCTTTGCTAGTACTTGGCGGGAGCCATCATATATCCTCTATCTCCATAACAAATCTGCAACCAATATTTTTCTGGTAAATCAGTTAGTTTGGTCCTCCCTCAACTTAGAACTGGTTTACACATTCTGTTCACTAGTCAATTTTCAGAGACGTTTCTAGGTCAAACTATTTATTTGTATGAGAAGCATGATATGTATGTATGTATGTATGTATGTATGTATGTATGTATGTATGTATGTATGCATGCATGCATGCATGCATACATGCATGTATGTAAATCAATGTACTTTCAGAAGACCCAGTGTTGACTGCCTCAAGCGTGTGAATAGGTGAATAGACATAGTAGAGTGCCCAAGATGTAGAATTTAATTTAATTAGATCATAGAATTCTATTGCCACTTAAGTACAAAAAAGAATGGCCAGTATTTAAAGCTGTATTTAATGTTTCATTAAGTATCTGATACTCCAGTGAGCTACGTTCCCTCTGGGGAAGTTTCTTTGAAATTTGTCAACAGCTGAAGAGCACATATGTGGGAAATGTAGCTCTTCTTAATGGAGAAAAACAAAGTCTGCCAAAGCAGCTTTATCCTTGATAGAATATGTTGCCTTTTTGCATCAAGGTTTTGGAAAAGCCCCTCCGTCTTCTAGAGTGGTACAGAAGGACAACCACTTGAGATTCAAGCAAGAAAATGTTCTAATTCTACAAATAGCTGGCTTCCTTCCCTCGACCAACCCCTTTGAACTGCCATTGATTCACATTTCCCTTGACAAATTAGATGTCAGGCATCGTTACCATTGCCTAGTTTCATGGTAAATTTGTGACTAATACGTCCCACTCTGTGCAGTGACTATCAGTTTTCGTGGAAAAAAATAAGAATCCAGAACAGAAACCAAGCAAACAAGAGTAGTGAAATACTTTGAAGTTGTTTTTCTTTTTAAAGGAATATCTTGAGGTATGGGAGGCATGTTGCTGCCTGCTAAAATTCATAAATCCAGGACATTGTCTTGCATCAACTATGAGCAGATAAGGTAAAATAATAAAGCTTACAAAAGCAAGAAGCTCTTTTTCCTCACTGATAAATGAGGATTTTTTTTTGTGATCTTTAAAAGTGCTACAAATCTTGCCTCCTGTACTCTCCAGCTGGTTTCTGAATTTCATTTTCCTGTAATGAGGAGTTTTTCTATACAGTAGCACCTCCATATCACCAGAGAATTGGATCTGGGCTGGCCTGCAGATACCGACATCCGTGGATAAGAGCAAACACCCTTTCAGCTCCTCTAAAAATGAAGTGCACTGCCCCCCAAAATCCCAAAAAACCTGGAGCGTCATTTTCAGCAGCTACTTGCAGCACTCTGCAACATTAACTTGCTTTGTGGCACCCTTTTGTGACAGCGTCTTTGCTTTATGGCATCCTTTTGCAACCGTGATTTCTTTAATTATTATTTAATTATTTTGGCAGCCAGCTGCTGATGCTGATTTAGCGACTATGAGGGTGCTACTGTATTAGTGCCTGCACATTTGAAATATTTTACTTTATAAAAACGCATCTTGTTTCAGTTGAAGACTCAGTCTTCATCATATATGGTCGTAAAAAAGATGGATGATGTCAGTCCTGAGGGAAAACTAGTTTGGAATAACTGAAGGGATCCCTGCCAGAAGCACGGGGAAAGTACCTCTCCTTTTTATCTCCCCTCCCTTTTCTTCTCCTTTCACTCCTAGACATTTGATACTTAAAGTAAATATTTGCAGTAATCTCCCCCCCCCTCCAGTTAGTGGCTATGGATGTACCTTTGGGATATTCTTCACTACAGATCCCAGAATTCTCCTTTTTGGAATTTTCTCCTGACATAGCCACACCTGTGGATACCTGAAAGTGACTTGCCTGGAGCAAGGCCCAACTGAGAAGGTTTTGTGGCCTGACATAAGCCTTGCTCTGCCCGAGCATCCTGTCCAAAAAGATAGCAGCCTCCTGGTGCTGATAGTGAATTGCATAGAGATGAAGCAGTAGAGAGCTTCTGCTCAGCAATACTTGAGGTTTGGAGGAAGCTCATGGCGGCGAACCCATACTGAGCCCCCAGTTCTTTCACCAACCATTGGCCTGTACACACCTTTGTTTTATTCTCACTGCCACCATTCAGGGTTACCCAGTTGAAATAACCGAGTCTCAGTCAAGTTGTAACGTTAATAAAGTAAAATAATGTTTATTGCATTTAACAAGCTGTCTCAGTTCAAGATTTTCTTGCATGGCCTCAGTTGAAAGTTCCTCTAAGCAGATTACACTCAAATTCTGTCCTTTTACTCTCATCTTATCTTCTTTATCTTAACTTTTCTTAATCTCATCTCCCATGCACCTCCCTCAGGCAGAGCCTTTGAAACATGTGGCCTGCACTTCCACACTCCCTCATTGGTTTACAGCAGTGGTTCTCAACCGGTGGGTCCCCAGATGTTCCTGGATTGCAACTCCCAGACCCCTCCACCACTCGCTGTGCTAGAAGTGGTTTCTGGGAGTTGCAGTCCTGGAACATCTGGGGACCCACAGGTTGAGAACCACTGGTTTACAGCATTAACCTTTTACATCCTCCTGCAGAAACACTTTTGACTGTGGAGGGGTAAACACCACACTCATCTTTTGTGGCACACCGAAGTTCATGCAACACAGTCATACTCACGACAGGTATGAGGAAAAGGTGAAAAAAAAGGATTGTTTTCTTGTCCCATTATCTCATTGGGTACGTTGGAAAGTCATGGTAAGCTATGGTGGGAACTGGGAAGCTTTCTTCTGCACCGTGGACCATCGCTCCATGGTTTGTTCAGCCACTTCAGCTGCAAATAGAAGCAATCAGCATGCCCACTTCTCATGACATCTGACCCTGAACAAATAATTATTTCAGCAGTGCTTTAACACAGCTGTCATTTTCAAGAAATTCTGTGTGAGCAAGTTTGATCCTGCACAGGCTGGGATTATGGCTGTTGACTAGGGAAATAGGCTGCAGCCGCATAGAATGACAAGTTGGCACCCTGGAGAGCGCTTATCATCCATGAGCTGATACGTGGCTGCGTACACAACACAGTTGCTTCAACATCTCATAACATTAAGAAAGGCTACATTAATTGAGAATCAAAAGCTTAATATATGAACATAAGAACATAAGAAGAGCCATGCTGGGTCAGTCCAAAAGCCCATCTAGTCCGGCTTCCTGTATCTCACAGTGGCCCCGCCAGATGCCTCTGGGAGCGCACGAGACTAGATATCTGTCTCCTGATACCACTCCCCTACATCTGACCCTTTTAAGCCTGGAGATGGCATATCTCCATAATGGTTTGTAATCTGTGACGGGTTTGTCCTCCAGGAATCTGTCCAATCCAGGAATCTGTCCAATCCCCATCCAGGCCAGATGCCATCACCACCTCCTGTATGTTTTCTGAACTGGAACACCTGTCCTATTGTATCCTTGTAAGTCAAAATAGCAAGTCAGTATATCTTTTTAATATCTGAAGACTTTGGATATTTGTATATAAATGTCTTTTAAAAAGTACAATTGAAGAAAAAGTGGTGTTTTATTTTATTTTAGATATTTTAGATACCATGTCTTTTTGTCAAAGAAGCCTTACCATTGTATTTATATCATATGAAAACTTATTTAGTACCGTATCAAGAGAGAATCAGTTCAACCTTTTTTTCTGAATATTCTTTTATTGTACTTGGATGTAACTCCAGGAAGCCGTTTTAGCTGCTTGTTAACTTGTGCCATCAAAATAAAAGTTGTGTGTTGCAGCCATGGTAATAAGAGGGCTTAACTAAAGTGTTGAATAGTGAAAACTTTAAAAAGCAATTAATATTATTTCAAAAAGATGTATTTCTCTTGATTAAATGGCAAGATATATTTGAGAGCATTGTAGTTAACACAAAGATTCCAGCAATCTCCCCATGAAAATGAAAGCCCTGTTGCCAACTCATTGCCTCTTAATCAGTAAGTAAAAGCTGAAGAAGCTTTTGAAAATTGCTGTGTTCCATTGTAGGAGGACATGATAAAAGTGAAAAATTAAGCCCATACTGTGAGGTTATTGAGAAACGTAAGAATGAGCATAATACTTCCCTCTTGGTACCTATGGGCAATTTCCTAACCATTATCCCATTAAAGCCTAGTGCTACACAGAGACAGAAAAACTTGAAGACACTTTAAGGACCTGCTCTTAAAACTGGGTTGGATATCCTTTAGCCCTTCCATCTTTCTAGACTTCAGCTCTCAGAAACCCTAACCACCAATGATAAGGGATTGTGGTAAGTTAGAAACAGGAGTTAGAAACATGTGGCCTCTGGGCTACAAGTAGTTTCTAAGTCAGCCCCTCCCCCTGCACACACACTCAACAGTGTTTTTCTGTTGCCCTGAAGAATCCTATCCTATGTTATCCTCTAGGATTTTTGAGAAATGACCTTGGGTGACAGCATTGTTTTAGTAGGATAGTAACATTATTGGGATCCTCTACGCCTAAAAAAAAAAAAAAATGATTTTTAAAAAGCTGAGGTTTTGGCCACTACAAAGTGGAAGTGGTCTTGTCTGGGTTGAGAAACCAGTTCTTTTTAGTTAAACTCATTGAGTAGTTAACAGAAGCCCATTATGTGAATGTTCAAACTGCATAGCTACTACTTATGTAGGTTGGTAGATAGGAAGGTGGGTAGGAAGGAAGGTACGTAGGTTGGTAGGCAGGTAGGTCCCATCCTTGAGCTTCTGGCATAACCAAAAATGGCTTTTAGTCCCTCTGAAATTATCCACCCTCAAATGGGAACATTGCACTTTGTGTTAATTGAGGCCTTTGCAGAGGACTGTCATCCAGAGGAACTTGCTTATGGTGGATTTCCCCTTTTTTCTTTCTTGGGGATGGTCCGGTGAGCTTTTCAGAGACTTCCGTAACTATGTTGACAATGTAAACCTTTTCTCCACTTGCCAACATAAGAGAAACTATCAAAAGAAAAATAAGAATATCTCAGGCAGAAACAGTAGAATATTAAACTATTAAAATTAGACTGATTTAAGCAACAGATTAAAAATAGACACTGAAAAATTATGCACATTCTTTAAAAACAAGTCTTTGAGATATTCTGGATGGTCATTAATTAGTAGCTGAAATGACTCATGGACGAGGATTTTTTTACTATGAAAATAATAATTCTATTCTCTCCCACACCTTCTCTTTTATTACTAGTTGAATTGGATTTATTTTTTTTACTTTCTTTATGTACCATCCATTAAACCAATGGTCACTCTGAGCTGTTTACAAACAATCATATGACATGGAGACAAAATAATTCAAAAATTAAATAAATATATAAATAAAGTTAAACAAATATTAAACAGGTTAAAAATTGGTAACAGTAGAATAAAAGGCTAATGGTCCACAAATTGGCATTCATTAATTTGGGCAGAGTGTGGGCTTGGCATAGTGATCTCTGAAGAGAATGAGAAACTCCTTGTCACATGATGTGTTGATGGCATTTGGCCTAGGTGCCTTTAAAGGGGGATTGGACCGATTTCTGGAGGAATCGTCCACCACAAGTTACAAGCCTTGATGGGGATATGTATTATCTCCACACCTAAAAGGAGGGTACCTCAAAATGCCATATGTAGGGGAGTGGTATCAAGAGACAGGTATCTAGTTGTCTCATGCGCTCCCAGACGCATCTGGTGGAGTCACTGTGAGATACAGGAAGCTGGACTAGGTGGGCTTTTGGCCTGATCCAGCAGGGCTCTTCTTATAATCTTATACTCTTATAATGTGATGGTGGGGGTAAATCCTTGACCTCTTGTTGGGAAGGACTACTGCAACGCGCTCTACATGGGGCTGCCCTTGACTCTTCTCCGGCGTCTGCAGCGGGTCCAGAATGCGGCGGCCAGACTGGTGGTTGGTGCACATCGTTATGACCGCATCACCCCAGTTCTGGCCCGCCTGCACTGGTTGCCCGTTGCAGCCCGGATTAGATTCAAGGTCTTGGTTTTAGTTTATAAAACCCTCCATGGCTTGGGTCCGGAATACCTGACAGAGCGTATCGTCCAGCGATCCATCTCGGCCCGTCCTGTTCGGCAGGTGCGAGCGCACTCGCTGCGGGTTGCCACTCCACGAGAGGCCCGGAAGATGATCACTCGGAACCGGGCCTTCTCAGTGGCAGCCCCTTCCCTATGGAATGCCATCCCCAGCGAAGTGCGCTCTGCAGAGTCCCTGCAGGCCTTTCGGAAAGCTTTAAAAACTTTTCTGTTCCGAGAGGCCTTTGGCGACTTCAGTTAGGTTTTTTTTTTTTCCTTCCCCGCCATCACCATTGTTTTAAATTAGTTTGCCTGGTATGTCCAATTTTTTAACCTTGTCAGGATCCGTTTCTCCGCATGCTGGGATGTTGGAGGATTTTACATGTTATGTTGTTTTATTATTTTTGCTGTTTTTGTCTTTGATGTACCTTATTGTTGTTGTTTCGCTTACATTGCTCTGTTAGCTGCTTAGAGTACTACATGTAGTAGATAAGCGGGATACAAATACAAGAATAAATAAATAAATAAATAAGGGCAGGGATAGCATATGTTGTAAACGGGATGGACCTTGTACAGATGGGAAGTAATGTGTGAAAAATCTGTGAAAAAAATGTGTGAAAAGAAAGGAAAGAGAAGAAGAATCTGTGGAAACATGAGGGAAAGAGGAAGAGCATGAAGGGGTGAATATCAGTGGTGAGGAAAAGCAAAAACCAGAAGTATGGCAGCCATTGTAGGAGGTATGTATTACTGATGAGAGTTGAGGGTCTGAATGGGGATGGGTGGGTGGGTCTGCTATCTGCAGCACCCTTATATACACTACCTAGTCAGCTGAAGCCAGAATTCTCCTGCTGGACCTTCTCATCAATTTACTCTGTCCACCTCGCCAAGAAGTCTCGATGTGGTGACTATAGCAACTAGGACTTTCCACTTGTTTCCTCTTGAAGCCCCCGTGAGCATGGCAGCCTGTCTGACTGTGAGGAGAGCAGCTGTGCAGCGCGAGGAAGTTGCTTGACTGCAGTAATCGTGTTTGGCAGGTCAAGGGTGGTTCCTTGCCTACAGGGATTTGTACAATGCTGTGGGCTAGCAAAGTGGTGTTTTAATCAACCCCAGATGTTTCCACTGCTTTGAATTGTATGTGCTCTGCTCAAGGTTTTTAAAAACTCCTTGGATAGGACCAATGGAAAGGGAAGGAGAACTGGTTTCACTTAGAAGCTGCTTTTCGGGAATGCATTGTTCTGTTCTGGTGCTAAAGACTACAGTACTTGTTTTCAAATATAAGTGTGTGATATAATGGTGATTATTTCCCAAAATAAACAAATGTATTTGTGAAACATCGGGTTCTGTAGTTCTGAACTTGCAATTTATGCTGTCAACTTAGTACTTGTCCAATGGCAGTGAAAAAGTACGTCTTAAAGGCAACAAGGAGTTCCTACTTTGTGGCAGGAGCTAGACTAGAGGGTATGTTTGTCTTTTCATAGCTTATACACTCTGATGACCTAAAGTAAGACAGTGGTTTCCAATCTTCCTAATGCCGCAACCCTTCAATACAGTTCCTCGTGTTGTGGTGACCCCTTGCCCTGCTTGGACAAAGCCACAGGTGGCCATAGAAAACGTCCCTCTAGAGGCACCCTCAGCCATTTGCAGCCTCTGGTGCCCTTGACTGACATCCCCTCCAACCTATCAAGCTGTAACTCACTCTCCCCCCTTCCTCCTCCTCCTCCTCCTCCTCCAGACCCAATCCATTTGTGCCTTTTTTTTCTCTGGCTCATGGCGACCCCTGTGAAATGGTCGTTCGACCCCGCATAAGGTTCCCGACCCCCACGTTGGGAACCACTGAAGTAAGACTATCTCTTCTGCAACAGGAACATATAAAGAAATATAATGTAATTCCTCAAAATGTAATTCCTCGTAATATTTGGAAGTTTAGGATTCAAAAATGTTTTAAGAATCCTAGTGCTGAATGGGGTCATTAAGTTCCACTAGGGAGGTTTGGTCGGTATAATTTCATTTGCATTTTGAATGGCTGCAATCGAACTGAAAAATGACTGATCGATTGATCCAGTACAAGGTTTCACTTCCACAGGTGTGACAGGCCCACATGTTAATGTTCTTGAAACATTCTTGTAACAATTTGGGGTAAATAGCCAAGTAAAAACCCTTTCTGTTCCATGTCAGTCTGAAACAATTAGCACAATTAGTTTCTCATTTTCAACATTTGTTGTTTTTTAATTACTATGATTCAGCAAATTGGATTTTTTATATTCAAGTTCTTAATACTCCCAGTACTATGGGAAATGGAATTACTACCCTGAAATAGAGTTGTTTTCTAAAGGGAAAATTTCAGTATGGGAATCCTGTGTGAAGCCACTGAATCAGAACTGATCAATAAAGATGATTCTATCCATTTGAGTGAAGACAATAGCTTCCTTTCCCATAACATATGTTAATTAACTTAGCAATGTTAAGATGACTCATCCCCAGTTACTGCTGTGAATTGTCACTGCGTTTATTTTGTATACAGTTGAGCTTAAGTTGAACTGTCACAGGATGTAGAATTCCCACCCATAACCATGATCTTCCTATTCATTTTGGCTCTTCTGTGTATTTGTGAGTGGGAGGAAAAGTGATAGCAGTGCATTCATCAGATGAATTTTACTCGAACCTCCAAAGCTTTGGCACAATAACTTCTTATTTAAGATTGTCCAGAATTCTGGTTTTCTCCATTCCCTTAGTAGTAGAGAAGAGGAATGAAAAAATTTCTTTCCAGCGTCCTTAACTGTGCTTGATCCCCTGCTGATAAATACTACTGGTCACTGCCTGGCATGTTTTTAAGTAGGGCCAGCGTTTAAGAACATTATGGCAACTTGGAGAATCTGGTGCTTTCCCAGTTAGTAAGGCGGGCTAGATAGCAACAATAGCGAACAGCTGTGGGTATGCTTTATGAAAGAGGATTGAGGGTTGGGCAGCAAGGAGAAAGAGGAAGAGACCTGAAAAAGAGATACAGAGGAGGCTGCTCACCAGGAGATGTTAAAAACACCTCCTTGTACAAAGTGTGGAATCCTAGGACCCAGACCATCGTGTTAATTGTTGGAAGGGACTGGGGGTGCCAATAGGCCATAGCATGGCTGCTGATACACGTCTAAGAAAGCTGTTACATTGCTTTTTTTTAAAAAAAAACAACTATTGAATTTGGTGTAGTCTGTTTTGAATCACTGTAAAAATGGGTGAATACACAATACATGTGTAAGAACAAAATCATTTGATAGAGAATTGTAGTGGGGTTTTTTGTCTGTCTGTCTGTCTGTCTGTCTGTTTGTTTCTTAGTTAAATTTCTATACTGCCCATCTGGCAACACGGCCACTCTGGGTGCTTTACATTAACAGTATACAAATCAATGCAATATGACAAAATAAGATAAAAGACAAATCAAGTAAAGATCAATTACAACAAAAAAATGTAAACATTTCCAAAAATAATTAACCATTTAAGGAAATAGGTGGTGGGTGATGGCAAACAGCTGAAAGTGCAGGTGAGCTCATGTAGAACAGCACGGCTCTGTACCAATCTGGGGGGAAAGCCTGTTGTGTTAAAAAAAATGCAGTGGGGAGAGGAGGACCCCCCCCAACAAGCAGCATGCAGGAGCCCCCAGATGCTCCCTTCCTCGTCCAAATCTCCTTCCAGTCCTGGGGGTGGTAGTGCTGGGGGGCAGATGAAGCAAGGTCTTTTCACTGAACTGACATGCAAAACCTGGAAACTGAAATGAAGGCAAAGTAGCACCACCACCATCCCCTCCCCCCCCCATCTCGGCAGCCAGTGCCACCCTGTGTGCATGTATTTGGAGGGGGGAGTTCCCCACATTTGAGGCATGTGTGAGCTGCCTGTCACTGCCAGGCTCTCCTGCCTTTGCTCATCAGTTTTCTGTTGCATATATCTCCTTCATTCACACAAACCCTGGATCTACACATGTGCAAGCCTGCCGTCCTGCCTTTCTGGAGTTCCAGACTTGTTTTGGAGAGAGAGTGCATGTCTCACAAGGGTGCCCTTAAAATCCAGGATTAAATGTTTGTTTGAAGAGAACCTGAACTGCAAGTCAAACACCAGGTGGCTACCAAGTGACTTAGAGTCAATTTCAGTTGACACTGACACATAATCAGAACTACAGCCTTGAATGTAAACAAGCCCTAAGATAGGCTAAATGAGGTGACAAATAACTCCAGTCACTTTGTCACTAGGTATAATTAACTACTCATGCTGTAACTGTTTTGAGTTTCCAGAGGGGTTCATATTGATTTACTGGTAAAAACAAACAAACATGGTACTGCTGCCAATAAATACATGGTATTCCCATTAATCCTCTTTGCTGCTTTTTTCAGAAGCTGTTTTTTGCAGGCATGGATTCCTAGTGATGTGTTCAGGCAATCCAGTATCCCATCAAAGAGGTTAAGATATGAATTCCCCTAGGAAGAAAAGAAAACACTCCAACCATGCACACTTATCTAAAATACTCCATTGGGAAGCAGTTGTCCAAAATGGGGGGGGGCAATGATGGGGGCAATATAAATAAAGTCAGGAAGGAAACAATATTCTTGAAATGTCAGTGTTTACTCTGTTAGAGGTGCCCAGTGCAATGTGGAAATTTCTGAAGTCCCTTATCCCAGGACCAGATTTATGAAAAAACTGCTCTGTCGACATCACTGAAGATTGATGGTGGGCTTCTCGGACACTTCAGAAAGAGAAAAAATTCCCTCTCAGTCTGCTCCGGAGAAGGAGTCACCAAATTTTCAAAAGTCACTTATTTAAAAATAGAGTGCAAGCCCTGTATCATTTACCACATCCCTGTAGACAACAAGACTGGCAGACTAGCTCAGTGGTTTAGGTGTCTGGCTGTAGATCTGGAGACTGGGAGTTCAGCTCCTTACCATGAACTCCTGCAAATACAGCCGTCCTGGGTGGCCTAGGGCAGGCTGCAGAGTTCCGGGATGCCCCCAGAATAACTTCTGAATATTTTCTACCTAAAATACAACTTAAAAGGGTTCCTAGTTGTGGCCTTTGGCTCACCTCCTTAATAACGTGTGTGATACTATAGCTAGGTGTCTATAGTAGATCATTGAGCCAATTTCCTGTGAATACAGGATAAAATACATGCACTTTGAGAACTCTTTTCTCTCTCTACAGACTTCATTTTGTGAAGCCTTTTTTGCCATTGTTTCTCAGAGCACAGCAAGCTACTGCAAATTAGAGTAGCATAGAATACTGAAGGAATAGCCTGTGGGTGCAAAACTGAGTTTAAAGTTGCAGTTAAATACTACATTTAAGACTCTTCTCCAAAACAATCTGTTTCCTCTTAATTGAGATAGATAGCCAATATCTTTCCTGAGCATTTTGAAATGGATTGAAATCAAGTTGTTGTCCATTCACTATAAATGAGTTAAACATTGGGCCCAATTAAATATTATTAAAACCTCAGAAGCAAATCAGTCCCATCTTTTAAAACTAGGAACGCTAGAAGTCAAATCAAACAATATTTTCTCGACCAGCTAAAACTGGGCAACAATCCAAATCATGCATTTCTCGGCTTCTCCGCCTTGAAATGAAATTTTGCAATTGAGATGCTGCCACAGGGGAAACCTTGTACCAAGTTCTCACCAGCCAAGCCAGCCAGTCTTTGTTGTGGGAATACAAGAGGACCTCTGTGGAAATGTGTATAAATTAGAGTTGAGTTGCAGTAGTTACTCTGGAATGTTACTTTAGGACAAAAGTAGAAGTTTTAAAGCTTCCAAACAGTTCAGACAGCAGGGAGGTACCCTCAACTCCACTGTAAAGCTGAGCAAATGTCAACGAGTTGCGAAGGACAATTTTAAAGAGACTAATACTCTGTTAATCTGTGTCTATCTGTGTGGATGAGATAAATACAACAAGCATGGGAATTTCTGAGCACTACCAAATAAGATAGTGCTAAAATGGGATTCAAAAGAACATACCCAATTGGAGAGGAAGTAGGTTCCCCTCCTATGCCCAAATAATCTAAATTAGAAAACTTTTACAAGCCAATCCCAATGTAAAATAGGTTTGAATATTCAGAAGTGGATGCCAAGGGCATCACAAGTAATTGTCACAGGTCAAATATTCCTGAGAAGGTACAAGTCTTGCATCACATATGAGCTAAGGATAAACAAGCCTCCATAACTTGGGAGGGGATGGAGATACTGGTGCACCAAACCTTTCTGGTGGTGGATGAGATTGCTTCAGGAAAGAGCTTGCATCTTTAATGTTGATAAACCAGGGGGGTTCTCCAAATATTAGAGGGTCTAAAATTGTGCAGCTGAAATCAGCAACCAAAAATATATCTAAGAGGAGAAATTAGTGACGGGCACTTCAGATTCTTATATTTTATACAGGTCCAAAATTTTAAATTGTGCAGTCTCTAGATGTACTTAAAATGATTTATCTTCTTATGTTTTTATTTTTCCATGGCTTTGCATTAACAGTTTTATGGTATTTCCTGTAAAATCCTTTTCCAGCAAATCTACTGAACATCAGTTTATGGATGTGAGGAGGGAAGGCTGAGAAGTTTGACTTTGAGGTGTATTTATTGCAACTTAATTGGGTTTTGACAATAGTTGCTTAGCAGCAGCTTTTTTTTCCCTAGAAGTGGTCAGAACCTGTAGAATTGTGTCTGCTGATAGTCATTTGTTGTTTTCATCTGCAGAAAATAATATTAACCACTAGATACTGTTTGGCTTTTATAAATATCATCTTTCCTGGAGTTATTTTTCAGTTTTGTTTGTCTGTGACATTATATTAACAAAGGTAGATTTGAATCTGTGAAAAGTCTGTGAATAATTTACAGAGAGACTATGAATTCTGCAGTTCTGAATCCTGAATATTTACATGCAGCCTTCCAAAACTCCATCCTCCAAAACTTCCAGGGTGTGCAGTTCTCCATTTTCATGCAAACTCCTGCCACTGCCGTTTTTGAAGTCCCAAATAGCATTATTTTAAACCAAACTTCAGCTTCTGTTACCAGTACAGAATGTAAAAGAAGAGTTACTGCCTTCTCCAATGAATCTGTGCAGGACCAAACCCCAAGAGCTTTGCACAGAATATTTTGTGTTTGCTAAACAACTTTATGATGCCCTGCTCAGTGTTCAGCTGATGCTACTGCCATGCAGCTGATGTCCTTTGCTGCTAGTTTATTTTTTCCTTCTCAACTCTCCTTTCACTGCAGAGGGAAGACCAGAGGGAAGCGGGGGGGACTTCTACTAGTTGAAAATACTTTGGAAGGTGCCCCCACTTCCAGCTGAATTACCTTAGTTATGCCTTCCACTTGGGAGAAGTTGATATTTACTACTCAGAGCTGCAGGCTGTTTCGATTTATCCATCTGTTGTTGCTCTTACTGGCTTTCCTCCCCTACAGCTGATGTGAAACTCTGCTTCTGCTCCTTCCTTCACAGTTCATTAAAGGCAAACTCTCTAGTTCATACCATGGAAAGATATTCGGTCTAAATCAGAGGAGATAGGAATCCTTTACAGTGGTACCTTGTATAAAGGAATTAATCCGTTCCAAATGAATTTCTGTTAAGCACATTTTCCTTTATACAAATTTCCCATAGGAATGCATTGAAAACGGAGTAATCCCTAATCGCGACCATTTTTATGTTGTAGGGATTTGCCCCATTGGCGATTCTGTTAGGCAAATTTTCCCTATCTCCGGAATTTTTTATGTTGTATAAACCCTTTGTTATATGAGGATCCACTGTATTTTCAATCAATAACAGCCAGTAGAGATGGGCACGAAACAAACTTTTTTGTTTTGTTATTCGTTATTCATTTCATTAAATAACGAAATGAATAGTGAAACTGTCACTGAAAAAGGAACGAACTGAACCAAACCAAGAAAATTAGGTTCGTTATGTTTCGTTTCATTAATGGTGGTGCATGATGAAATGAGCTCTTTTAAATGTTAAAAAATGTCCGGAATATTCATTAAAAAACCCAGTGATAATTATTTATTCTGCCTGATAATACCTGCCAGTGGGGTTTGTGGCCCTTAAAACATTCATTAATGTCTTTTCTCACATTGCAGTGTATTTTTTTCCTTTAAGGGGAGTTAGGGCATCTACACAAAATGGCTGCCACATGCCTAATATTGATTTCTTAGGCATTAAAATGCCCTGGACATCTGTAAAAATCCAGCAAAAATTATTTATTCTGCCTGATAATACCTGCCAGTGGGGTTTGGGGTCCTTAAAACGTTCACTTATGTCTTTTCTCACATCACGATGTATTTTTCCCCCTTTAAGGATGACACAAAATGTATGCCAGCCACATGCTTAATATTTCTTGGGTATTAAAACATGCAAGGGGGTGAGGGGTGCTTAAAACATGCATTTATGCCTTTTCTCAGATCGCTTTAATTTTATTTTATTTTCTGGTATTTTTTGAGTCGATTCATAGCTTCCTTGAATTTATTTTTATTTTTTATTTAACCTTATCTTACTATATCATGCATTGAGCATAGTCACATGGGCTAGCCATTTTCTGAACCGGAACTCAGGGAAGTTCACAAAGCATAGCTAAAATAGCTAAAAGGCTAAAAGCATAGCAAACTATTAAAACAATAAGCGCAGTGATGGGATCAAGTAAATTGTTGGACAACTTCAACCAATAGCATGCCCAGGTTGCAGTGGGAAGGTCTGGCAGCTCCAGAGGGCATAAAAGCTCTTGCTCTCCCCAGCCCTCCTTGTAGTCTGTGGTGGATTGGAGTCAGGTTGGGGTGGGATTGCTGTCTGCATCGTTACTTTCACTTTAGGCTAGGCAGTTTGTTCAGTTATATCAATTTATTTATTTATTTGTTTAGTGTTTTCCGTCTGGTCTGGGGCGTTGGGGAATACCTGTGCATGGGAAATGCTTTAATCGCGCAAAGCGGGTAAAAATGAAAAACAAATAACGAAACAACATGATTTTTTTTCACAAAAATTAATGAAAAATGAAACAAAATGAAACAAACTCCTCAACAAAACAAAACAAAACACCATTTTTTAAAATTCGTGCCCATCTCTAACAGCCAGCCTATCACACACCTCTGAAAAACCCAACAAATAGTAGCAAAGAGTAACAGGCAAAAGAAAAGCAGTAGCAGAACACATGAGATAAAACACAAAAGCAATGCAGTGAATAAAACAAAACAAAAAAGGCAATGTCACTACGATGACAATCTAATATTATTATTTCTTCTCTTCAGCTGTGCCTCCTAAACTGAAGGAGATGAAACGCCAGGAATCGGCGGTGGGTCAAACGCTTGTTCTGAGATGTGAAGCCAGTTCTGAGCATACTTCTCTCAAATTCAAGTGGTTAAAGAATGGCAAGGAAATAACAAAAAGGAACAGACCAGAGAATATCAAGATCAAGAACCCCAAAAAACAAAAGTAAGTATAGAAGGGTGTCTCTTAAAGGCTGAGTTGTGACAAAGAAACGGAATTGTTCCCCAAGATTCAGACATAAATTGTATTAATTGCACCAGCATGCTTCACAGCGTGTTGTGTTGTATATAAAAAAAGATCATTAATGGAAATAGGCTGTCACCTTATTCTCACTGTTTCTGTTTTGTTTTGTTTGTTTTGTTTTTGTGATGTTGCTGCTGTAATCCTGTTTTCTAATAGTAAAAGTAGTGCTTATTGCTTTTAAATATATTCCATTGTGAATTACAATCACAGTCACTCATTTTTAACAAATGATCTCTGTGGAAAGATCAGAACTATGTTGGCTTTAAGGCCAGCACTGTGGGCATGCCTCCACAATGGCTGAGATTTTTATAATATAATTTCTTTTTTAGGGAAGGTGGAGAACAGGCTCTTGGTGATTTACTTTATTTATTATTATTTATTAATATTCCACCTTTCTACCAAGAGAATGACTCTTAAAATGGCCTCCTTCTCCAGTGTGACACCTCTGAGACAGCTTCAGCTTGCCCTCTTCCTCACTCTAATAATCCCTATATGGCTAGAGTCTGTGGGTCAAAATATCTTACTACTTACAGTAGGTAGGGCTGAGTGTATTAGTTTCAACTTTAATTGGTCTGACAAGGCCAGTTTCCAGATTTTTCCCATATATGCTGTATGGGTAATAACAAATACCAGATTTGGCATAGCAAATACAATGGTATCCTGGATAATGAATTTATTTTTTCTCCGAGGCAATTTGTTAACTGAAAAAATTCATTATCCAAAATGTGGTTTCCCATTGAAATGAATGGGAAACCAATTAATCCATTCTAGAGGTCTGAAAAAAGGCAAAAGGCAAAAAGGCTGTTTTCCCCCCCAGACCTCTTTATACACCCTCCCAGAACACCCCCCCTGCAGTGCAATGCAAACATGGAGAAATGACACCACCAAGCCTAGCTCAGCCTTTTCCCAAAGGAAAAAATATCCAAACAGAGAAACATAAGCAGCAAAATGCAGCCCGTTTTTGCCTCCAAAGCAATGGAGAACGCTTGCAAACAAGGAGAAAATGAAGGCACCAAGCCTAGCTCAGTCTTTTCCCACCCAAAGTGCAAAGGGGAAATAATTCCAAACAGACAAACACAAGCATAAAACCAGAAAGCCTAGGCCAGCCTTTTCCCACTCAAAGTGCAAAGAAAAGCAGTACAAAGATTAATAAAAGTTAGCTCCCTACCTTTCTAAATCCAAATCCCTCAGCAAAACATGTTCAGAATGGCTCCAAAACACCATGGGAAAAAATTTCTAACTCCTCCCTCCCCTCTCAAACTTCAGGGTCTGCAATGCATTCTGGGTACACTTTTTTGCAATGCATTTTGAAACATTCGTTATCTGAGGCAGCCTATAGGGGACATTCATTATCCGAGGCAACCCGAAACCCAGAAATTTCCATTCGTTATCTGAAAAAATTGTTATCAGGGGCATTCATTATCCGAGGTATTACTGTATCCGGTTTTTACGTATTCAGATCCCTTTACAAAGATGTCCACATCAATGTTAATTAACCCAACTTTCTCCAGAAAGTAACTATGTATGAAAGACAGATTATGGTTGAATTTGAAAGGTTTTCCCTCTCTGTTTGCACCTGTACCAAATATCTGTGTCCACGTGTCATCAATGCTGCTGATTTTGGCATACATTATTGTAAGAGTGAAAAATAAGTGTTTTCTGATGGTTCTCATGCAGTGTTTATTGTCATGGTTGCAGAACTTCATCTCAAGCAGCAGCCAGAATGAAAAACAAGCACTTTACTTTTATGTGTTTCACAAAACTCCCCTCCTTCTTGCAACTGAGTGTCAAAGCACTGAATATATAAATTCTCTCTGCTATGTCATCCACACCTGTCATTATGCTGGTGGTAGTGATGAATGATTGGGAAGAGTCTGCTCGTGTTAAACCACAATTTGAACCTGATTGATTGAAGCAAAATAATTTTAAGGTCGGTCTGGCAGTGGAGGTTTCATTCCTATTGTATCTTCCTATAAAACCCAAATGAGCTGATCGATTCCAGGAAGGTGACTCATACACTACTGAATTCAGGCTACTTTAGATTCTGCATTGAGAGTGAAATATTTTATATTTGTGGACATATTCTGCTTATTGGAACCAATACTGTTCACTAGGGCCCTTTACGTCATTTCGGAAATGTATATTGTATCCCACAATAATTTTCAGAGCGAAAGTTGTGTGTGTGTTTCATTGTTGCATTCCTTGAGCAGAAAAGTTTGGTATTAAATGCAGAATTTGATACTAATACCAATAATATCACCATTCATTCTTTTAAAAATCAACTAGTGTACTCTGGTTTTTAATATGAGGTTTCGTAGCAATCTCCCAGTGAGAAGATAAATAGTTCATTAGAATTCCATTTATCACTCATTTTCTCCAGGGGTTCAAGATGATGTATATTGCCCAGTAATCCAGTGACAGCTTAACCTGACTGGGCCAAAGTCAGTGACTCAGTGAAATTCAAAGATAAGTGGAGTTTTGAGCATGAGTCTCCTAGTCTCACCCCTGCAGCTATAACTAGTATTTGGGGGAAAATGTAGAAAGTTAGATTGTAATGTTCCTACTGCAGTCAATATCTTTAAAAAAACATTTTTACTTTCTACACTGAACCAAATAAAACAAATATATTGCTTGTCTCCAGTCGTTTTACCAATTCATTAACAATTTTCCCAACTTTTCAGCCCAGGATAATTCATATCTCCTTTCCCAACTTACAAGAATGGACTTTCATACTTAGTTTCCTTACTGTCTCATTCACATTGTATCTATCTTTATATCTAGTTTCTAATACAAAGCATAAAAAAGGCAATGGTTCCCCCACACACATGCGGGCTTGAAATGACCGAATCTAGGGGCGGTGCTCATCTCCATATTCAAGCCAAACAACCAGTGTTGTGCAAGTCCGTGGCCATGTGGCCGGCATGACTGCAAGGAAACACTGTTTTACCTTCCCACTTTTTACAGTGGTACCTATTTATATACTTGCATTTATATGCTTTCAAACTGCTAGGTTGGCAGAAGCTGGGGTTAACAACGGGAGCTTACTCCGCTACATGTCACCTGGGATTCGAACTGCTGAGCTGCCGACTTTGTAGCTGACAATTTTTCAGTGCTCTAGCTCACTGAGCCACCGCGGCCCTCTAATACAAAACATATAGCCTATCTAATCTCAATAGTATATTCATTTTCTCGATGTTTAATTCTTCAGTTAGCTAAACAGCTTAAGATACATTTTAGCTTTATATATATATCATAAATGCCATCCATTACCTATTCGTCTTAAAAATACCTAATCTCAAAAGCCTTCTCTAACTCACTTAGTACTTTGTGGGCTACTATAAAAGGGCTACCTCTTAGTCTACAGATTTCACTTTATGCATAGAAGTTCTTATCTGTACCTAACTACCATAAATTTTTTAAGGATCTAGCACATTAACATTTATTTATATTTCAGGTTGGTCTTCACATTTCTGTTTTCCATTTCCCATATTACGCTGATCAATTAGTAGCTTTAGGCAATCAAAATACAGAAAACAATTTTATGTAATCAATTCACTAAGCCGAAATTCCCTTTCTGAATTTTCTCTTCCCCTGCTAAGTCCGTTATCTTCTTAAATTGTTCTTTTATCTTGATAGTAATCTTAATAGTTGCTCTGCTGCTAAAAAGATCCCAAGATCTTCTCTCTTCTGTATCTAAATTGAGTAAAGCAAATGCATTTATCTTGCTTCCTGAATTTGGCCTGCCTAGAGATTTATCCTGTACCAGTCTTGTTGTATTTATCTGCAAATTAAAATCAGCTCTCTGTTCTGGTTCTATCTCTTGATCAAGACTAATTTCAGCTTTTTTCACAAATTCATCCTGCATAATTCTTGTTGTAGCTACCTGTAGCTCTCTGCTTTGCCTCTGTGTCCTGATCAGGATTAAAAATCTCTGTATCTTCAGAGGATGGGTCCATCTGTGATGTATAAATGTCTATTAATTTTTGTAATCCACATAGGATTATGTTGGCAAACTCTTAATCTGATAAGATTTCCCAGATCATTGTGTTCTTGTGTGTGTGTGCATGCCTGCGTGCGTGTGTGTGTTGTGGTGACTGACTCTTTGTGACTCCATATCCATGGAGTTTTCTTGGCAGCAATACTGGAGTGGTTTGCCAGTTCATACTCCAGGCACCTACAGCACCTGGTATTCCCTGGTGGTCACCCATTCAAGTACTAGCCAGGGCCAACCCTGCTATAGTTTACAACAAAGAGTTAATATTGCTTGTTAATGTAGTTTCTGCGACTTGGTTTCCAAAAGGGAGGGGTATAGAAGGAAGCGACTGGATTGAAGAAAGGAAGAGCAAAAGAGCAGGGAACATTGAGTCTCCAGCAATTATTTTCAAAACCTTGAGTCCATCCAAGGTCAAGTAAACATTCCTTTGAAAAACAGCCTTCCCAGCGCTGCCCTTAAACTGCTACTTTAAATCCATCACATACAGAAAGCACAAAACAAAAAAGGAGTTTCCAAGAGTTTTTTTTTCCTCTACCAGCCTAAAAAAGCAATAGGCAGAAAGGCAAATTCATAAAATAAATATGAAAGGTCACTTTTTAGATATGTGCTCATGTTTCAAAACATTCACACCTCTTTACCGAAAGCCACTTCCACAAAAGGGGGTTGGTCAGTACCAGGGGATACTGGTGCCTCTAGGACCCAGGGGAGCCATTTCGTTTTGTTTTGTACATTTTTTTTGAAAAATTTCATAAGAAATGAAAGAAAACAAAATGGGGGTGAGCATGAAATGAAATGAAACATTTTTCCATTTCATACCCATCCCTGCGCAGCACTATAGTAAAGTAGTAAGTGATCCGCCTTGTGCATTCTTTCCCATGTATTTTTAAAAAATATGTGCATAGCCTTGAAAAACCTCCATCCATACCAGTCACGTGGCAAAATCGGAAGTAAAATCAATGCAGACAGAACTGACATACAGCACAGCTCCTAATGGCAGATTTAAAATGTTAAGAATGTCCATCGAAAAAGCCCACTCTTCCATGCAGTTAGTTTTGTATCTTGTAGTTCAAGCAAAATGCATCAAATTCAACTGTGTACTGCAATGGGCAGCCTCTCTTTAAAAAGCAGGATATCCTGCTATGGAGTCCTGCACTTAGTGGAGTTTCTTTTTGAATAGATAATATGGAAATATTACACCACAAATGAACTTTGGGAAAGTATTTTCAAGCAAAATGGACATCTGTAAACTAACATTTTTGGTGGTGTGAATTCTGTTTTGAAATATAGCTGATGGTAAAAAAAGCTTGACTTCTGAAATATTAATGGCAAAAAAAATGCTATATAAAATATTCGTTTTATTTATTTAGGTCAGCATTTTATTTTGAGATCCCAAAAATAATATATTTTGTTCAACTCCTCTATAACTTAAAATTTGCAAATTGGTTATTTGAAAATTAAATTTGCAAAATACTGAAATACTGACTGAAATTCTATTGGTTAGCATCACCATTTGCAGTAGAGTAGATCCATTGAATCAGCTGGGATTTAGTAAATCAGTTCCATTGATTCAAATTTGTCTGTTCTAGTTGCAACTTACTCTAGCATAGTACATTATGACCTGAATAGGCCTACTTGAATCAGTGGAATTTATGGATAACTTTATTCACCAAATCCTTACTGATACAGTGGGCCTTCTGTATTGTGATTTTCTATGCTAAGCTACAGAATTTCAGCCAAAGTGTATGTTCAGGTGCTGAAATGTATTGTAGAAGGACTGGAAGACATTTGGTTTATTGGAGAATATAAATCATAACCACCTGTGCAATACAGGCAACTTCAATTAAATATTTCATGTTAGCTATTCAACTTCGCTCTGAACTGTTGTGAAGGCTTATATTGAAGGCGCTGTCTTTATAGTTGTTAATCAGTAAATTGCCTTTGAAGAGCAAGGATGGTCTAATAATAAAAGGTCAGAATTAAATAAGGGTGACTCAGCTTCAAATTCAAATGTGAAGTCCTTTGAATATTGTTTTGCCCCTCATAGACTTAGACTCTGGCTTTACTAATTCAGCTGATTTATTTTACCCATATCAAGAGTGTTGCTTTGGCATTCTTTTACTGCACATCCCTTTATTGTTAGGGCATTCACTATACATTTGAGAGACTTGAACTCTTTCGCCAAGAAGCCAGGCTAGCTTTGAAAAACCTTACGTTTCCTGTCTCTGTTGGCATAATAGTATTGGGATTCCATGTACTTCGTCCTGGCTTGCATTGACATCAGGGATCACTGTCAAGCCTTAAGTGTGTTCCTTCTGATAGCAACTGAAACATTATTTTTGTTAGTACAGTAAGTAGCTGTTTACTGGTCAAGTGACAAATCAGTACATCCTAGCACAGTGTTGGCGAACCAATGGCATGGGTGCCAAAGGTGGCATTTGGAGCCCTTTCTGTGGGCACCCAACATTGCCCCTTCATAGCTACATGTATTCAGTTTAGATTGCTATATTGGCACTTTGTGAAAAATTAGTGGATTTTGAATCGCAGTTTGGGCACTTGGTCTCTAAAAGGTTCGCCATCACTGTCCCAATGGATACAAACATAAAGTTGGAAGAGACCTCAAGGGCCATCGAGGCCAACCACCTGCCATGCAGGAACCCTCATCAGAGTATTCCTGACAGATAGCCATCCAGCCTCTGCTTAAAATCCTCCAAAGAAGGAGAATCCACCACCCTCTGTGGCAGCATATTCCACTGCTGGACAGCTCTAACCATCAGGAAGTTCTTCCTAATATACAGCCAATGAATATCTGGTATGAAATGTATATCCGATCTCATATTATATTTCACACCTCATTCTGCTGCTATATGTCTGGGGAAGTGGACATGTCCATGAAACGTTACATTAAAATATGAAAGTCTTTAAGGTGCCACATGTTTGTGTCTTTTGTTTTGTTTTGTTTTGTTTTTCTTTGATTTTTGCCTGAAATTCTTGAAAAGACTAACACGGCTACCCTCTCTGAAACATCTACTAATGTTTAAATTGAATCTCTTTTCCTGTAGTTGACATAACATAAGAACAGCCTTGCTGGAACAGGCCACAGTCCATCCATTCCAGCATCCTGTCTCACACAGTGACTCACAATTTGCTTCAGGGTATTAGTTTGAAACCATTGCTCCAAGTCCTAGTATCTGAAGCCATGGAAAACAAACCTGTCCCGTCTTCAATATGACATCCTTTCAAATATTTAAAGATGGCTATCCCCTTTCAACCTTCTTTTTGTAAGGCTAAACATTCCCAGATCCCTAAGGTGCTCCTTGTAAGACATTTCTTCCAGACCTTTAACCATCCTGGTCGCCCTCCTCCGGACCTGTTGGAGGATGTTAACATCTTTTTTAAATTGAAGGAGTGCAGAACTGGACACAGTAATCCAGGTGTGGTCTGACCAGAGCAGAATGGAGTGGTACTATCACTTCCCTTGATCTAGACATAATGCTTTTTTTGATGCAACCAAGAATCTCATTGGCTTTCTTGGCTGCTGCATCACACTCCTGACTTATGTTCAATCTGTGGTCCACCCAGACTCCCAGATCCCTTTCACGGGTACTATTCTCCAGCCAAGTATCCCCCATCCTATATCTAGTCAATTCATTTTTGTGCCTAGATATAGGACCCTACATATATCTCTTTTGAAACTCACTCTGTTAACTTTGGCTCAGCACTCTAATCTGTCAAGGTCGTTTTGGATTCTCATCCTATCCTCTAGGGCAGTGGTGGCGAACCTTCGGCACTACAGATGTTTTGGACCACAACTCCTACAGTCCTTTGTCATTGGCAATCTACGCTTGGAATCCTGGGAGTTGTGGTACAAAACATCTGGAATGCTGAAGGTTTGCCACCACTGCTCTAGGGAATTTACCAATCCTCCCAATTTGGTATCATCTGCAAATTTATTCAGCCTACTCTGTATTCCTTCATCCAAGTCATTAATAAAGATATTGAATAGCACCGGACCCAGAACAGAACCCTAGGGGCACCCTACTGGTTACGTCTCTCCATGCTGAAGAGAATCTATTTATGATCAGCCTTTGGTTACTATCAGTCAACCAGTTACAATCCACCTAACAATAGCACTATCTATCCCACATTCTACTAACTTTTTTGCAAGTATATCATGGGGAACCTTACCTAAGGCCTTACTGAAATCAAGGTAAGCAACATCCACAGTGTTCCCCTCATCCAGCAGGGCTGTAACTTGATCAGAGGAAGAGATCAAATTAGTCGAGCAGATCAAATTAGATCAAATTGGTCTGAATAATTCTTTTTTTCAGCTTGGGAAGTTTTCCAGAAAGCATTCCAGGCATATATTAGTATTCATGCCTTCTGAGGTGATTTTTTAAAGGACTGCCATTTCACCCCTTATTGCAACCTTATGAACTAATCACTCCCAGCAGTCTTACTATACCTACCCCTGCTCTGATCTTGCAGATTAAGGACCATGCTTTCTTCACTGAAAATCATCTGATGTTGGGTCTTTCTTTTCCTCTATTGCTTTCAACTTTTTCTAACGTCATTTTCTATTCCAGTGAGTCTTGTTTTTTATAATATGAACCAAATATTATCATCTTAGTTTAATCATTCTAGCTATTAGTGAAAGATCAGGTTTATTTATTTGTCTGTTTGGCAGTCTATGGTGTCCATTCACTTCTTCCTCCAACATCACATTCCAAATGAATTAATTTTTTCTCCTGCCAGCTTTTTCCACTGCCCAGCCAACACCTCTGTCCACAGTAATTCACAGTATGATCGTATAGATTGCCTTGGCCTTGGTTTTTAGTGATATGTCCTTACCTTTAAGAATTCCTTCATAGCAGTCCTTTTTGTCTTCATTGAGTGTTGTTTCATGCAAGTTGCTGGAAAGTTACGTTGAGATTCTCACTCTTCTACTTTTGTTTTCATATTTCATCAATATTTTTAAAACTATTAACCATTTGTCATAGGCGGTCCTTTCTTTTGACTATAGGAACAGTCTTTATAAATAGCTCTTCAACAATATCTTTTTGTTTCAATCCACAGTTTCTTTGGTTTGTGTTCTATTAAGATTAGTAAATCTGTCTTTATATACTCTTTAATTTTTTTTGGAAAGCTGTTTATACTATATTTTGGCACTCCAATTGTTTTGTTGTTCTTCACCTTGACTCTAATCGTTTATATTAATAGTTCTACACTGTTATCTTTTTTAAAAATTGCAGTGATGATATACTTTCTCCCTCCTCAACTTACAGGTATATATTTGATATGTGCCTTAGTTATAACTGATGACATCTGTGTGTGCATTCTTTTTTTAAATTGCCTGAATCATGTATTTTCAATAAATAAATTATTGGCTTCAGATAATTATAACTTTAACATCTCTACATAAAACTCTCTTCTCTCATCCCTGTCTTCACCTTTTCCCACTCTTCCCCTTCCCTTGTTCATCCACACCCAGATCTGGTTTCTTTCTGTTCAAGAAAAGAAAAACCTCATTCTCTCACCCTCAGATGACCCCTCTCTTCACCTTTCCCCCACCTCTTCCCCCTCCCTGGCCTCTATTTTCAGTCTCTTGAGGAATCTTCACAACAATGACTTAAAAAATAGAGCCAAATCACTGCATACCAATTCCTGTCTCTTGAAGAATTTTCACAACAAATACCTAAACAATACAGCCAAATAACAGTGTGTATCATTCTGTGATACATACAAATGCAGTGACTCAGCCAATAAACATTTCACATGTAACTTATATTCCATTGTATATTATATTGTACACCTCCTTCTGCTACTATGTGTCTGAAGAAGTGGACATGTCCACGAAAGCTTACATTAAAATATAATAGTACTTAAGGTGCTACATGTTTTTGTCTTTTGTTTTGTTTTGTTCTGTTTCTTTCATTTTGGCCTAGATAATTATATGAGTCTGTCTCCTATTCTTAAGCCTCGTGGTGCACTGGTTAAGTGCTTGTACTGCAGGTAAAACTGTTCACGACCTGGTAGCAGGCTCATGGTTGACTCAGCCTTCCATCCTTCCAAGGTCGGTAAAATGAGTACCTAGCATTACTGTAATTAAAACTGTAAACCACCCAGAGACTACTTAAAGTGGTATGGGGTGGTATACAAGCAGAACACTTTGCTTTGCTTTTGCTTTGCTTTAAGCACTCCTACTACAATAATCCCTAACAGTGGATCCGACCCGACCCACAATAATGGAAAATCTGCAATATGTGGATGCTGGGTCGGGTCAGGACTGAAGTGCCTATGTTGGGCCTCCTGCGCTTACCCCAGGCTGACGGGCTTCCTGGGCCTGTCAGAGGCCCCAAAAGTGGTTTCCGGTGATCCATTTCTGAGGAGTCTGACAGGCCCGGGAAAAATGTTGGAGGCCTGCTCCAGGCAGTGCCAGGCCTGGGGTAAGTGCAGGAGGCGTCAAACGGGCCCACGAGCTTGCCCCAGGGGCCCTTTGTTACATACACTGTGGTCCCACGATAAGCCAGTACCGCAGTATATGAAACGCGAAATGGCAGGGGACAACTGTATTTCCCTTTGAACTAAAAGGTTTGATTTTGTTTAGATCCTGTTGCTATGTGGAAATAGTCTAAGGGATTTTTGAAGAGCAAGCATGATATTGTTTTAGGGACTGTGTCACAGACATACTTTTGTGGTGATCTGCTAAGGGCAGTGTGTGGCAGAGGCTTGCCGACTGAATAGTAAAGATTAGAGATGGGCACAACTCAAAAAATGGTGTTTTGTTTGTCGTTTGGTCGTTTAGGGGTCTGTTTCGGTTTGTTTTCGTTTTTCGCGAGGTTTTACTGCAAATTTTTCATTTTTGTTTCATTTCGTAACGAAAACGAAAAAATGAAACAGAAACGAAAAATTACTGTTTCGTTAGCATTCTTTACAATTAAATGGATTTGCCGCAACGAAAATGAAAAAACGCGGCAAAATTTTTCGTTTAGTTTCCGTTTTTCGCTTTGATTTTTGAAAATTTTCATTTTCGTTTTCGTTACGAAACGAAATGAAAAAACGAAAACGAAAATGAAAATTTCGCTGAGTCGTGCCCATCTCTAGTAAAAATAAACGAAAGCCCTTGATGAAGCTGATGTGAGACGTGACATAAAAAGAAATGGGATTGAGAAGATGGAGGGAGGGTGGAATTCAGCCTCCTGTTGAGCTTCTAATGTTTTTATACAGATGAGAAGATACAGAAACAGTTCAAACAGATGTGGAGCCAAGAGTCGCTAAAACCAGTAGCTATTATTCAGTAGATGGGATTGAGTAGATGTGGTACTGTGGCACCTTGCTCGTTTCCACCAATTCACTATGATCTGTTAAGCCACTCAATGTAGGCATACATAACATGTCAATAGGATTCTGGGCCCCATTTCTTTTTGTTGCTGGAAATTGTTTTGCTTTTCTAGCCTATGTCTGGTACTGTTGAGTACTGCTAATTTGTTTTGCTTAATCCATCTGCTTTCTCCCAGGACGTTCTCTGAACTTCGCATTTCTAGAGCTTCATTGGCTGATGCTGGAGAATATACCTGTAAAGCGAGCAACAGGTTTGGGAACGACACTACCAAAGCTCAGGTGATCATTACAGACACCAATGGTAAGGCACAGTGGAAATTTTAAAGACTCCTTGCACAGTGTTTTCATTGAGAAGTCGTTTCTTATCTACTTTCCATCAAGGAAGAAGCAGAATAGTTTTGCTTAAATAGTTTGGTTTCTTAGTCACTCTTCTGTGTATGTATGTGTGCGTGACTTATTTATGGAAAAAATAAACCAGATTAAAAAGAGATTTGAACACGAATGTTCTTCAGCAGATAAGTAGCTGGGGTTCTTTGTTTCCTTGACCGTGAAAGGGATCATCGATTCATCATCTGCTAAATTTGGGTATCTTAAATCCATGTCTTGTACATGCTTTCTTCTCTCCACACTTTCTATTTAACTGCATATCTCCCTTTCTGAGTATCTCAATGTTTCCTGGCCAGAACCAAATTGTGAGATATTCACCATCCATACATATGTGCTTGCTCACTTGGCTATCCAGACCAGATGAATTATTACAACTCAGGTTATATGAAGGACATGGGGGGGGGGTTGTTAAAGCCATTATCTTTTCTTTGGAAATGTGATTTAGATTTCTGATTGTGAGAAGTTAAAAGGGGCCAAAATTGGTCTTTCTAAACTAAGAAACATACCTGTTTTAAGGTTTATTCTGCTTTACATATATCAGAAGACTTCTGTTTACTCCATCAGAATGCTTAATCCTCGCTGCAGTAAAGTACTTCTTTTTGGTATGATTTTCCTGCCATATGTATGTTGTCATATTGTTACATATGTGGACCAATTCAGATGTAAAGTATTGAGTATTAAAGCCCATTAGATCAGAAGAAGAAAGTGGAAGTTTTAGTATATTGAACTGTTGTGTCTGGGGGAATTTGGTTTTGGAATGTTGCATTTTCAGTGCTTCTTTTTTCAAAGGCAAAAGAAGTGTATCAGGTAGAAGGGAAAATTAGAGATGCAAGTCTTTTTGTCAGCACTATAATTCTGAATGCTCTTCCTGTTTAGTGGCCTGTTTTTTAGCCAAGATTGAGAAAATGCCAGAAAAAAAAACTAATTGAAAGTTGTGCTATTGCATTCTTCCAATTGCTTATTCTGAAGTAGACATCTGAAACTGGATGATTTAGTTTTTGTGATTGTCTGCTCTCTGTCCTGGATTCTGCTTAGGCTCCAGATATGCTGTCCTGTGGACTGTTGTACTGCAGATACACACTGGGATTTGTTGCTGGTTTATATATATATAACACATGTGCACACCATTTCATTATCTGAGCAATTTACAGTATGTGTTACAATCTAACAATTGAAAAATTGCTAATATAAACTGAATTTAAATATTGAAAGATTCAGGAGTTTTACCCAAGGGAAAAGAGGAAAAGGACTTTTTTTGCTTTTGCTATAGTGACAGCTGCTGAGACAAGGAAGCCTTTCTAGAAAAAGCATCACCAGTAAAAATGAAAAAAGAAAGAAACCTCTCCCAAACCATCTATATTCCACATAGCATACTGAGAATGACCTTGGAAGATAATTGCAAGCTCCATGTAGAGATGGATGAGGAGGGTGATGCCATCTTTGAAATAACTGGGTTCCAAGATGTTAAAAGTTTTTAAAAGTTAAAAAAATACTCTAAACTACTAAAATGAATACACAGGGCAGAGTATATTGATGTAATATCCAGTTCTGCTTATCTTGTCCTATTTAATAATCTTGCAGCTGTCTTCTGAACTCTTTGGAAATTCTGTAGTGCATTTTTGTAATGTTTTCAGAGATGCAGTATCCTCATCGCATTGCATTATAGTATATTTCAGTAATACAGAACACAAGACAGTTGAGGTATCGTCCTCAGCTGATAAGAGTTATTGCCTGAATCTTCGGTGATAAAATGCTGAATTAAGAAACACTCTAGTACAACGTGATACTTTGCAGGAGACACAATCCCCTCTAGTACAAATGAGTATAGGCAATAAAGGGAAACGAATAGATGCTGTATCTTTGCATATCTTGGCCAAGCCTTGGTTTATTTGTTTTCATCCAGACCATTACTTTATATATCACTAGTGCATTTACTAGAGGCATTTGTGTAACCATAACGCTAGAAGCATTTGCCCAACCTTCTTATGCACCTTTAAACCAGTGCATACATTTCAAGTGTGTATAGGCAAGGCTGAGAATGGAAGGAGCCGTATCATCACTCAGTCTGCCATGAGTGTTCAGAGCTGTATAGAAACCAGCTCTATAGAAACAAACCCTGTGTTACTATTGCTATAGGCAGGTTTATTCCTTTCCCTCCTTTTTCAGCTGGAATTGTAATATCCCAGAATTGCAATATTAAGTTCTAATTCAATTTACTAGTTGTTGCGTGAAATTCTAGGAATATGGGAAAAAATGGATCCTACTTAGAACATTTCATACTAGCTGCAGATAATCTGGGGTTATGCTTTTAAAGTGACAATCAATGTAAAGCTATTTAGGATGAAACAGTTAGCAATATGAATTGCCTATAAAGTAAAAGATATGTGAAAATTCAAATAGTAAGTTATACTGTTACAATATTAATTGTTATATTGCAATGTTAATACAAAAGCTTGAAATAATGGATTAAACAGACTTTTCTATACCCTTGTAAAGTTACGTAGTTCCCATACATAAAGGAGCTGTTTGCCCATAAATCTGCACAGTTTCACACTTGGAATAGCTTTTCCAGTTCCCAGCAATATCCCTAAGAGTCAAGGCTCAGCCAGATTTTCTAGGCTAAATCATGACTCAAATAAATGGACAGAGATTTGAACATAAGGGTATTC
>JAHTLZ010000237.1:9801207-9847719 GCA_023846285.1 Phrynocephalus versicolor | reverse complement strand
AGCTACAAAGACCACAATTCAGTAGTTTTCTTCTTCATTCTATGTGATTAAATGTGATTAATGTGCTCCATGTGAGAATATTTCTGATTTTCTTGAGACTTAGGATTCTGGCACTTCCATCCAATACTGGAGCAAGTGGTGGTTTTCTTCATAATAAACAGTAATTTGTCATTCTGAACAGAGATGGGGGGGGGTGCGTTGCATTTCCTCAAGTCTGGCAAATGTTTAGAAATCCCATGTAGCTTCTTCCAGATATGTTGTTGCCATCTGCCTTTTGGCAATCACTGGATCAATCGCTCCATTTCTTCAAGGAAATTCTTCCTGTTTTCTGTTTATCTCATTCCTGTTTTTCCCCCTGAAGTCAAAAGATCAGTTTTTACCAACTTGAAAATACATGGTTGTGCTTAGACATCGCTATCCCAGTGATTCCGTGACTGTTTCCATTAAAGTGCTCTGAATGTTCTGTTGTCGACACAGAATGTTACACACACACACACACACACACACACACAGGGAGAGAGAGAGAGAGAGAAGACTGTGCAAGAAGTATGCTGTGAGTAGCTCAGTGAATTGTTTTGTCAACACACTAGGTATGAAAAGGAGTAGCAAAAAGCAAATTGTGGAGAAATGTAAAAAGGCTTTATAAAAAGGATTGCTAACTTTATGTCAATTTAATTGAGCATTAGACATTCAAATACATTGGAATGGAAACTGTCTTGAAAATATGTAGTTAAACAGTTGTTGGAGGGGGGCTCAGAGAAGTTAAAAAGCTGACATCCTGACAGCCCTTAGAAAAGATTCTGTGTCGTGATGGGGGCTGATAATGTTCTACTCAATCATGCTTTGAAAAGCATATATAAATAATATAGCAAATAAAAAATAAAGTTATCTCACCTATCTAGCTCTTCCCATTCTTATGCAGGGCCAGCATGGTGAAGAGAGCTCACCCTGCATATGAGAAGTGCATTGAGTAGAAACTATAAGGCCTGTTAGTTGTGTGAGAGGGTCAGTGGAGATGCCCAGTTTGCCTCCCCTTCCCCAGTACCATGAACGACACTGACCAGTGAGTAGGCTGTGCCCAGTTATGGTACCTGGTGAGATGAACCAGGGAGGAAACAGGATTGTTGCATAGCAGGAAAAAGGCACAGGCTGGGCACCAGAGGTTTCTGGGGAACCATTTCCAGAGAGAGAAAGCAAGAGAGGAGGGGAGCTGGCTGCTGCTTGTATTCAGCATGTGGAGGGGTTGGTTGAGAGGGTGAGGAGGTGCTGGTGTTGATTGAGAAGGCCTGAGAAGGGTAGGGTGTGCGATATAAAAGAGGAAGGAACCCTCCTTTAGTTGGGAAAGATGTGGGTGGAAAAGATGAGGCGGAGAAGGAGGAGAGCAAGGAGGTCAGCCTTGGTGGGAAATAGATTGTGGCTTTCTTTGGTAAGCAACCCCTAAAAACTGTTCTAAATAACACTGGCCTGCAAGAGCTAGTGGCCTTGGAAACCCCAGGCTTCGTGACTGCCAGGATGAAATCTCAGGGCCTCGGGTTTCAGGTGGTCTGCGGGGTGAGACGCTTGGACTGCATCAGGGAGAGCCTGAGAGCAGAACCATACCTGTACCACAGGGAGTCTGAGAGACATGGCATGAGGGTCTAGGAAAAGGGAGGCCTGGAGAACTGGGAAGATGTTCTGCAGGAAAGGAGAATAGCAGGACCTTGTGGGTCTCACTGTGTCTGTTAATATGTCACATTCGTCAAGCCTTGTTGATGCTCCCTTGCTGATGGAAGATGCAACCCCCTTATGGTATACTGCATAAGGTTCAAAGTTTGGGGAGCATGAGGGAAATGAAGAATTAGGTTGCCCATTAGGTGGATAAAGTAATGAGGGAGTCATTTGCTCTCTAACCCTCATTAATTCTAGAACGCAAGAGTTCTCCTTTGGACCAGAGTGCTAGGGAGACCTGAGAATGATACTGCTTTGCAAAGAAGCTACTAGGTAATATGATGCTTAGGCATGCATTCTCTTCAGCACAATTCTCAGCCCTGCAGGCTCAGGGTGCAGGACAGGAAGAGCAGCCCAGGGGTTCAGGACCAGGGATAGAGATGGGGAAGCTGCTGTACCTGCTGCTGCTGCTGGCAAGCTGCTATGAGCCTTTGAAATCCTCTGACCTTGGCACCGCAACTGGCTTCCCACCGTGGCTGATCAGCTGTCCTTGGTTGCTGTTGCCTCCTTACTCACAAGTAATCTGGGTTAAGTTAGTCAAGAGTCAACTGGGTAAACCTTATGTAGGATGTATCTGTAGCGCAGGAGAAGAGGATCACTGCTAGCTGATTTTCTACAAGGGGTCATTTGCCGTCCGCACGGGATAAATGTGCCAAATGGAACATCATTCCTCCTCTCCCTCCTCAGCAGCATACCCTTCGTAGCCCGATCCACTCCACTTGCAGAACAGCCAGTCTGGACAGGTCCTCATCAGTCAAGCTGTAGGATTTTCCACTGCACGTTGCAGTGATTTCTACAAGCCTAAAAAGTCAAGAAGAGAAATTCATGGGGGAGAAGGCCATTGGATGCTGCTTGTCATGATAGTTATATTTCACACTTTTTGTTGTAATCATAGCAACATGATTCCTCTTAATCCTTGAAGAAGAGCAATAGTGGGAGAATACTACTGTAACAATCCCTGACATTTAACTTTCCCACCTACATCTGTAATCTGCTCTGTGGGAGCCAGCTGTTCAATTAAGTAGGTTTGATCCGGAAGGGCTTTCTTCACTGCTTTACTCCCATTAGTCCCTTCTGTTCAGACTCTTACCATTCTCGTGGAATGATCCTGAAATGTTTTGGAATAGGTGTATCTGTCTTGTTCTTACGTTCCGTGTTAAATGTTTTGTTAGCATTGCCACATAGAGAGACATGATTTGGGATGAAGATAAATGCACACCCTGCATGATGGTTCGTTCTGTTGCACTTGGAAAAGTCACAGTAGTGATGGAAGTGGGACTGAAAATTCTCCATGCAAGTCACACTGAAGTCATCCATCCCAACCTTTTCTTAGGAAAAGGCTATAAATTAAATGAAGACAATATGGAGAAATAAAGTCCTTTAAACAAGAGCTGCATGTCTACCTTCCGAATAATAGCAGAGTTCATGTGTGTTGGTTATGACACAGAACTTACTGAAAATGTTCATTACCAAACACATTATCAGAGTGTTTTTCCCGGGCCATTGCTTTTTGCAAAATAATTGGTTAAGGTGCTACATGAAGCCTATATTTCCAGCTGTGCTACTTAAAATATTTGATCAGTATGATATTATTCCTAAACTGCTCACCACACGGTTTTTGTTTTTGAAGCAAAGTCTTGCTTAACCATCCCAAACAGAAATATTTCTTCACTTCTAGCCATGGTGGCCAAACATTTTGCTTTTCTCATTAACACCAACAAGGAAGATTTTGGCAGCTATTCAAGAGCAGTATTCCTACTTAATTCTGTTGTAGTTACATTAAGAATGTAAGTTTGCTTTCATGTAAGTTTCATTTGCTAGTCTTTTTTATACACATGGCAATGCACTGACATGTGCAACTGTTTCTGATACTAGTTTCATTTTTTTCAGAACCCAAAGACATGATACCAGTTCTGACAAATGAAGTAAATGCATCTTCACGTAAGTCAAGTGGAACTGTTTGCCCCTCTGAATCTAACTCTACCAATTCTGGTCTTTTCCCAGACTTTCTGTCTCTTTAATTTCCCTTGGTAAAGTAGGAGGGCTATGGAATGATGCATCGAGTGATCTATGTCTTTGATTTTATTTAATGCAACAGTGAGATCTCAGATGGTATTTCACCTTAAAAGAGGGCTCTAAGTGGTTTGTTAAAAATAACATCTCTCATATAAATAGATCCTGAGAAGCAAGGCTATCCTGTTTTCCTCCCTTTCTTCTTCTTCTTCTTCTTCTTCTTCAATTAAATGTCTTCTATTTGGTCTAAAATATTGGTGCATCTCATTTCTTTTAGAGTTGCATGAGCCCTGTTATAGCATGATGGTGCTGAATCTGAATCTGATGCCACTGTTAGCAGTCTTTTGCCTTTGGCTGATACTGCCTTTGCTTCCATTTCTGCCTCAATACTCTACGCATCATCTAGCTTTTAGATTATTTCATTCTTTAGACCATTTCTTCCGTATCTTTTTAAAAATTACTTTTAAACATATGGGATTGTGTTTCTGTTCCCTTAAAACCTCTTGGTTGGTGTCCTGGAGATTATGACTTTTTAGAAACTTTCCTTGGTCTTCCCTTTCTTGGGTTGATATTTCTGAAATAGGTGCTTGTCATGGATACTTTGGGTTTGTAGAGTCATTTAACCATAGGATTTTTCTCTTAAGCATGTTTTTATATTATTCAGTAATAGTTTCATTTGTATTACTTTCTTCAAATGTATGTAGTATAGTGATTCATCTTATCCCTTGAATTTCTGGCTGGTCTCTTGTACTGTTAGAAACAACCAAAACCATGCTTGAGAAAAGTTCTCAACCTCTTTCTGCTGAGGACAATGTACAGTAGTGGTGACAATGATGGTGGTTAATAATTTTAATATTTTATTCATGGTCCACCTAGGGTATCATGAAACTGACCTGAATTATAGAGCTCCTTTTTCTTCTTACTCCTCCTCTTCTTTTAAATGTTGTAAAGGCAGTGCTTTGGCTCCAGTACAAGGCAAACACTTGCTTATCCCTATTATCATGTTGCTTCTCTGTGTTGCAGGAGCCATAGACAACTTTACAGCATCAACTGAAGGAACAAACACATCTTCTTGTAAGTATATAATGCTAGCATCCATTAAAGGTAGAGATCATATGCTGATTCTCAGGGATGCAAAAAGTCTTTCTAAAACCTTCAGTTTTTCCTCCAGATTTTGCATGGAGAGAGAAGCAGAGACTGAAAGATGTCAATAGGAGCAAGATCTTATTTTACTTGGCATCTCCCTCTCCTTTTTGCTGCAAAGAAGGGAGGGGGTCAGAATTGAGTGAAACAATTTTGCTTTGCTGTACTTCCAGAATATCTGCCTAGATGCCGTAAGCACCTCCAATCTCGCCTGATTTCAGAAGCTAAGCAGGGTCAGCCCTGGTTAGTACTTGGATGGGAGACCACCAGGGAATACCAGGTGCTGTAGGCCCCTGGAGCAGGAACTGGCAAACCACTCCAGTATTCCTTGCCAAGAAAACTCCATGGACATGGGGTCACGAAGAGTTGGTCACGACTGCAACAACACAACACACACATACCTCCAGAATAGAGTGTGTAATGTGCGTAAATGTACAGAAAGGACTGGCATGTCTGGAGGTCTCAAATACTGCCAATGGCAGTGATTTAACCAACATTGTATTTATTTGGGAGCAAAGCAAGATATTTTTTTTTCAAACTGACTGGCAGAGGCTTTTTAAAATATCTCACTTCTAAACTGATTCATTTCAATTCTACCAGGTAGTTGTGAACATGACTCTCAATTTGCTTTGTATCTTTGTTGATTTTGAGCGCCATTGGCACTGTGGTTTTGCCACTCTGTTTTCTTTTCAGAATTCCTTTTTAAAATATTTAGTGATGCATCACTTAGTGCATTGTGACTGTGAACATTTTTTGTGTTGTTAAGGGTTTATCCTTTCATCATTATGTTCCATATTACAACCCTTCTCCTCATTTACTCCTTTCTGCTGATGAAACATTCTTTTAATTTGTGCTTTCCTCTGTGATGCTTTCCCTTTTTTGCTCTTCAGACTATATGACAGTAGGTAGGGCCTCAATGATGTTTAGAGTAATTTCTCTCATGAATGAAGCCATCAAAATAGTGATGTATCACTTGGTCTTTTAAATGCCAAAAATGAATGAACAGCATATTGCCATGTTCCTATAAAAGGAAGAAAATAAGTCAGTTTCATCTGTGTAGCTATCAAAGGCTGCTTTCACATGACCCCTAAAATCCGCTGCAAAATGCTCACAGATGCGGAGCGTAAAATTGTTTTCCCACCAGCAGCGGACTTTAAAAAAAATAAAGTTCGACCTCCCCCACTTTAGCATGCCCCAGCACATTTTACAAGTACCTGGTCTGGAGGAGGTAGAATCCTTGTTGCTGTTTTAAAGCATTGCATGCCTGGCCCTCCTCCGCTTTTTGTTTGTTTTTGTTGCCCCCCCTTTTAACAGACAGGAATCCTAATGGGCTTCCTGTCCTGGAACAATTGGCTGTTGCCAACGGCAGGCAGAGGTAAGCCTGCATTTTTTTTCTTCCTCCCTGTCAGATGACTTAATACTGATATTTAAAAAGTCATTAACAGGAATCTCTTTAAATGGGCAGTGGGACCATGCCCTCACTTTCAGACTAGTGAGAAGGTAGCAGAAACCCTTCCATTTAACTGTAGCAGACGACTGTTGGTTTCAGGAGACCCTTGCTTTCAACCAGACCAGTCCATCTCAGATTGTCAGAACCATGAGGCCTATCAGAGCAGTAAGGGTGGCTTTTTCAATTCTAAGAATTCCTCCTTATCCCCAGTCATTGGGGGATACTAGCCATGAATGATGGGAGATGTAGTCCCAAGCAACTGGGGCATTCTGTGCCGCGAAGGCCTAGGAAGGGATAGCGTGCCTTGCTGTGTTAGAGACCTTTTGTCTAGGGATAAAGAGGCCCTATTATGTGAGCAGTAAAAATGCATTGGGGAAATCAACTCATCCAGCCCAGCTCTAAATTAGCCTTGACTAGTCCAGTGTGATGATTTTAAGAGTTTGCAGTCAACTTTCCCCTCCCAACCTGCTTCACAGTGTTCCTCTTGGCAGTGACACACGCTTAATGCTCTATGCTAGATAAACCATTGGACTGATCCAGTTTGACAGCTCCCATGTTCTATAAAGTCTATCGTGCGAAACTGCAGATGAGCTATATATAGCTGCCCTTAATTCACACAGGTAGTTACAGCAGAAGTAAAATACCCAAAATGTTTTGAACTAGTGACAAAGAGAACTAAGCCAAACATGTTTTAAAATAATTGAGATTCTGCTTGTATGTCTTTCTGGCTGTTGGCTTCGGTGCTTTGAGCAAGAAGGTTTAATAAATGTATAGATTTTTAAAATGTATGCATTTCTGAGTTGTAGTGGGAAGAAACCAAAGAAGTGCTTCCTTTTTCCAACAGAAGGACCTGAATAATAGAGTTAAATTGTGTTCCACATGTGCTAAAGCAAGCTAGAAGTCTCTAGGGTTCTGTTAACTAATGAGATATCAGAATCTATAGTCTTCAGCTGAACTTACGTTACTATCTTATGAATTGCTTGATTCCTTGAAAGACTAAGAAATGTGAAAATAACTCCTGTAGAAACTGGCACTCTTATTCTCAATACAATTATGTGAAAAGATCTGATATATTTGACTGTAATTTATCTCCAAATAACCATAGCTGGGAACAACGTGATTATTAACATTTCACAAGAACATGATTTGCTGCTCGGTGCTTCCACTCTATCCGTACAGTTTGTAACAGTTAGCATTAGGACAAGATAACTTGATTTTTACTCTGCAGTAGTGTGGGAGCTTAATAATAACACTGTTGTACCAGTGTCTGAGAATTACTATTAAAAATCATCAGCAAATAATTAGAAAATTTAGAGTGGACATCTGGGCTGTATATGTAAACAACAGCAACAGTAACAAAGGGCAATAGTAACAGGGCCCAGAGTGGTCCTGTTGCAAGATAGTGTGGTGTAAAAATCTAATTAATAAATAAACAGTCAAACCAATTAACTCCACATCTATGGCCATGTGATTTTTTTTGTTGTAGGAAATATGTTATAATAGTATTTACTTCCAGTGGGCCAAGCAGGGTTACAGTGCATTCTAACCCCCAATTTGTATGAGGCACCACTCCTGTTTAGAATGTGGACCACATTCTAAACAGGACCGGCAGCACATACAAAATACACTCAAATTCAGAATCTGAGCAATTGTTTAACTGATTTAGCGCACACATTTGCGGGGGCACACATGCACATACTCACACACCCTCAAAACACATAGAGAGCCATGTGGTCCTTGATACAATGCAAATGCAAGAGAAGTGATACCTTGATCTGGACCAGTAAAAATATATATAGACATTCAGCATGAGCTTTTAAAAATCAGTTCTTTAGGCCTGTACCAATATCTTGTACAGAATGCAGAAAATTATAATTGAATGTACCAAAATCCCTAGCAGATGTTGGTCAGGTGTGCTTGTGAAGTTGAGGTTGAAGCTAGGTTCATCCGGCTTGAGGAGTGTGGTTAAATGCTTCATCATGTTACCCTGTGGTTAGAATTTTCCACCTAGCCATTAAGACAGGGGGTAGTTCATGAGTATATCTCTTCCCCCACATTGCCTTTTTGGGATGCAAGGTTTCTATTTGGCTGGAGGAAATCACATTGTATTAGAGAGAAGCATCCTGACACATAGGGGCTTTACAAAACAGAATTGTATTGAGTATTTTCAAGTCTTGGGATTATAGCTGTAAGTGAACATGAATATACAGTATGTTTTAGATACATATATTTTTATGTATTTTTCTTCCCAGAAGGCTTCTTTGAGAAATTTGTTAATACACCTGACCAGGGTGAGAAGAAGTGTGATTAACATGCACATGTAATTCATGCACGATAGAATTGCTAGCACAACAATCTGTGTTTGCATTCCAGTACACCAACTTGAGCCAAGGCCTTGGTTTTGCTGGGTATGGTTTCACCAGTTCTGTGCACATTTAACTGCAAATAACTACCATCACGTTTGCGGATAGTTGCTTCTGAAGAGCTTTATATTGTACTTTACTATGTCACAGAATTGCTTTGAAGATTAGATGTGAATTTTAAATAACCTTGTAGTCAAGAAGTTGTTATCAGAATAACTGAATGCTAATCTCACTTTCTGGCTTCAAAGGAAAGTATAACTTTGAATTTTTCCTGAAAGCTGCCCTGAATTTCTGGAAAGTCAAAGATGACTGCTTTGACTCAAAGGTTTCAGGCAGGATTCTTTCTTAGCCTTTAGTTGGAGATGCTGGAAATTAAACTGTCAGCATTATGTCTGCCAGCAAAGCAACAATTCCCAGTAGAGCACCGGATAGCCCATGGTGGCCATCAATCAAAGTACAAATCATGGATGGGTCAAATCAAAACATTCTCAAGTATTTGCCTTGCGATCTCTCAGCATATTATCTTCTTCCCTCCTTTGTTTGTAAATGAGTTCCAGTTATTTTATATTGAAGGAAGATGGACCTCTTTTTTAAAAAAAAAATGTATGTCAAGGTTCAAGACTCATATGCATGTAGATTATGTGCAGTCCACCAGATTCCTTTTGCTTCCTCAATTCCTGGTTGGGAATATTTGTTGAAACCACTGCAGCTTAACAAAGCTTAAGTAGTAGAAGCTACCATGATGGTGATGGAAATTAAAGGGCTTGGACTCCAGTCCTTGAATCTCTGGTTCAGATCTTTGGTTATTATTTTTAGCAGGCTGGTTAGCTCAGTGTTGTAGTTGTGGAGTCATAGGTTGTGAGTAGATCCAGCCTGTATGTCCTTGGGCATGGATCAAGACTGTCCCAGGGCATCTTCAGAAAAATAAGGGAGTGGTAAACCAATTAATATGAATAGAATAAAAATAGAATAGAATTTGATTGTCATTGCACCTAGTGCAAGAAAATAATAAATGTGCCATCCAGTCAGTGCATCAAATATAGCTATATTAAGAGAGAGCTTCAATTAATATTTGCTCCTTGACAAATTCATATGCTTGTCATGCCAGTAGATTGTGATAGATAAACAGTAAGTGACAGACATATTGTCACTTTATATTTTTGTAAGGTTTAAGATGAAAGAGCAGCCCTGTTAAGTGTTTGTGTGAAACATCTCTTTTCACAAGAATGTTTCTGGGATGTTTCATCAGTAATGTAGACTTGGTGGTCACACGAACATGGCTTCTTTTTTTAAAGAAAAGAAGATATACTTTGCACAGGTTGTTCTGAAAGATAGTAATATTTATTGAAACCACTAAAGCCCCTGAGGAGAGGTGTTCTGAGTAGAAAATCTGGCAAGAGAGAAGGGACGCATTGTCACCTGAAACCTCTTATTTTGTTACTCTCTTGAGTAGATAAAAGGATTTGTGCTGATCTAGGATATTAAGTTTCAACGGAGAGTCTTTTTTATACATAAGAAATATATTTCTTTTACAGTAGAATAATTAATAAAATATTCAGTTCTGTATTTTCTCCAGTGAAAGTCAAAGAAGTCAAAACTCAGTGGTAAGTGTAATAAGACTATTGGAACTGAGGAAGCTGCATTGCAGGGACAGCTGATTAAGTAAAAGAATGTACTCTATAATGATTATGCCTGGCTACTAAAGCTGAATCCATATTAAGGAAAGTTCATTATCTGCATATTTTATCCTGTGTAAAAAAATGAATTTCACTGGCAGCTCAGGCTATGAAGATAATTGCTTAAGAATGCTGAATCTATGTGTTTCCTAGCATGTAACCATAATTCTAGATATTTTCAAGTGTAAAGAATATAACCAGCTATATACATGCTATTAATGTTTTCTTATTTATGGAGCATGTTCAGTTTACATGGTATTTTATAGGAGGAAAGGAAAAAAGAATAGGGTAAGAATTTCACAGAGGAGCTTTTAAAGTTTAATATGGAAGAATAGTAATAGAAATATCAAAACTATAACAATACTGTAACAAATTATATTGCATTCTGTACCAGACTGCATTCCAATAAATAACTAATAAATAACCATAAATGACCAATAAATCACCACGTACATCAACATAAAACTCTTCAAAGTCAGCAATAATACAAAAAAGAAAAAAAAGAAAAAAGGATTAGCCAGCTGCTAAAACATTCAAATAAAATAGACTGCAACATACCAGTATGCAGGTATGATATCACACTATTTAAAAATTGTAATACGTTTGCTGTTTCTGACGAAACCAAAATATGAACTGGAATGTGTAAAGAGTTCTAAGCCACTTGCCAACATCACCCTCCAGACCAACTTGGGGTTGGATGGCTTCTGGCCAAATGCAGATACTTTGGGATAAAGCCAGTTTTCTAGATGCATTCCAGCAGACCACCTTGTAGAATAGATTTTGCTAATGGGTTCGGATTTGGCTGGCTCTTTTGAACCTTCTTTGGGGTGTTGACTGTGGTATCCTGCGGGCTTTCTGAGTTGGACCTTGCACATGCTTGTACTGTGTTGCTGTTCTAATTCTAAGAAGTTTGTGTTTTAGGATTTGCTACTTGGTGATAATTATTCTGTGCCTAACTAGATGCAGATAGAAATGTTGGAACCTCCTTGTCTTGAATGTTAAAAATTCTGAAAATTGAGGAACAGGTGACCCTTTTATTGGGAAAAAACATAGTTCATAGCATTTGTATCTATGAGATTATAGTTTATAAAGAGCAAAGGCTATTGTCTATTGAATGGCACTAATGTCAGTATTTTCTTTTACAACCGTTGCATTTCATGTTCAAACATAGCATGTTAGTTCATAATGTCATATCCATGGTCTGTTTACAAATGCATGGCAAGCAAGCCCAACATGCTAGTTTAGATTGTCAGCATGTAAATTTTGGCCTTCAAGTCATTGTGATTTATGGATTATAGATATTTGGGATACATCAATGTTTCTCTTCAATGAATACGTTCATGTCTAATCACATCTAGGTTTTTCCTTCTGATAGTCTTGAAGTATTTCCCCCCTCTTGTTAATAAGAAAGGTTTAAGAAACCAGAGTTTGATATTTGGCATTTGCCACTATAGTTTTGATAGGATCTGAGCAGCTCTTGGAAAAAGCAGAAGCAAATGAAAGCAGGTAGTTAATATCTGAAACACTAAATTGTCATGCCACATTGTGGTTGGTGTAGATTGCAACCACTGTGTTGCAGAGTCACCATCAGTAGTGAGGAATCATGGCAATTACATAATTCAGAAGGCTGCAGTTGCCTACCACTTCATTGGTGCTGACATTTACTGGCAGTGCCAATAACAACATGTGACACCAGAGGCAGTGCCCAAGACATTTTTCTGGCCTTAAAAAGAGGGTAAATGGCACCCTTCACATAAGATCCATAGTACCAAAAGCTGGCTTGCCAATCTCGTCTTGGATTTTGGAACTTCTGGGATTCCTCTGCACTAATCCTGGCTCTATGGCACATAGTCTAATGAAGACTTGTGTGAAGTAAAAAGTAAGCTATGTCACCAGAGGCATAGCTAGGGTTTTCAGCGCCCAGGGACAAAGTCAGTTTTCATGCCCCCCAAGTGATGGGGAGGGGCTAAGGTGCCACACAGAAGGCAGCAGCGGTGGCCAGAGAGTCTTCCACGCCTGTCCTGGCAGGTCATCCACGACATGCCATCCCATGGCTCCTGGGTGCAGAGCTGATTGGCACCCAATTTGGTGTCCCCCGATGCTGTGCCTGGGGACAGAAGTCCCCCCTTGCCCCCCATAGCTACGCCACTGGACATCACCCACCTGTTGTCTTCAGACTGTTTAGCAGCAGATAATGTAACAAACAAATCATAGGACAAGTGTCTCACAAAATCTTCTTAACGATGGAAAGAACGTTTAAAAAAAACATGACACAGTTCCTAAGATGGAGAAATTCAGATTCAAACATCAAGAAAAAAAATTAAGGAAGAGATTACCTGAAAAAAGTAAAACATTTTAATTGCTACAGAGGTCAAGTGTGAAACAACTTATTATCATTTAAAAATCTACAACCATTATTTCTATGAAAAGCATACAAATTTTATGTACTGCATGTTTCTGTCCATAAGATGCCCCTGTATATAAGATAACCCTTACTTTTCCAACCTAAAATTAAAGTTTTGCAACCAGTCAGTTCTCACCTTGGCTTACTTCCATGTATAAGATGACCCTCAATGTTTATTGTAAACAGTTTAGACAAAACACAGTCTTATTCATGGGAACATACTGGTAATTAGGTAAGAAAGGCCTCGTGGCATTCTCTTCTCTTGAATTGTAGTATTTAGAACTTTCCTGAATTCACAGTCAAAGTACTGTACATTATTCAATATACTTTCTAACTCTCTATGTTTAACTTTCTAATATTGTTCAGCTATTCATTATATACAAGATCTGCTATCTTTCCCTAAGCATTCTGGTGCATGTTATGCGCAAAGACTGGCACATGCAATCAACTTGTACTTATTTTGTGTGGTGTGGTTAAGCAATGCAGTGCTCCAGGCACTCTCCAGGAAGTGTAGCTGGCAGTCAGCCATACTTCTTGCTGCATTGCATCGCTCTGAATCTGCAGTATTAACTGGATGCAAGCAAGGAAGAGCCGGATCCTGTACTGTTGAGAGTGGTTCATGGAGTGGGTTAAAGATATAAATATAGATAACGCTTCTCTAGTCATCTCATGGGTTCTAAGGGCCAATGCTTTCTTCCAGCCCTCCCAAATAATAACTAACAAATAAAAGCACACTCATCCTCAATAACAGCTTCTCTGGTCATTGTGTTGTGTTAGAACTATAATTTCATTGTGGCCTCATTAGCCAAACAATAACTGTTACAGACTCCACAGTTACTTGTAATTTGTTAATCCGGACTTTGATTCGGAACCTGAGACTTACCAGGTAGCTTTTTGCAGGAGTTTGTTCACACAACACTTGCTGTGTGACTTTGCAGGAAACTTGTGTTGTAGGGGGAAGACATGGGCTACCAGTTGTTGTAAACCTACCAGTTGTAGCTGCTCCAACACACGGGCCGCATCTAGAACCCCAAGTATGGTTTAATGTCGCACAAATGAATTTGGTGTTTGCATGCTCTCTGCCACTCACCTTGTAAGCAAAGATCTCATTAACCAGGGTGTTTCTAGTACAAATCACAGTTTTCTGTTAAACCTTGAACCCACAAACTGAACCCTCCAACCAGGACTGCTTCAAACGGTGGCTTCTGTTTCTCATTTTAGAAGGAAAGTGCTTGTTCTTGTTAGGGAAAGAACTTTTCTTGGACAACACCTGTATTGATCAACAGTGCTATGTATCAGCACTGGAAATAAAGTTTTCTTTTCTAGGGTCCCACTTTTCTGTTTTCATTGTAGCAGAAGAACATAAACACTTTTGGGTGTTTTACTGGTGACTAGAGATGGGCATGAATAGGAAAAATGGTGTTTCGGTTTTTCGTTTGTCATTGCAGGTACGTTTCGGTTTGTTTCCGTTTTCGTGATATTTTTTTAAAAAAATTCATTTCGTTGGTTTGGGAGTTCGTTAGTCGTTTTTACCGCTTTGCTGCATGTGGGCGTCCTACCCCTCCCCCAGACCAGACAGAAAACATTAAAAAAAAATTTAAAAAATTGACAACTTGACAACTGCACAGACTGGACTGGCAGCATCAAGGCGTCAGCGGAGTCAGCCAGCAGCGGCAGCAGGGGCTTTTTCAAGTGCTGGCTTGGGGCCAACGCCTGGGGTTTTTTAGAGCGCCGATGGGCTGGAGGAGGATGAGGACGCAGCTGCCTGAAGCCGGACATGGATTCCTCCTTGTGCTATTGAGGCTGAGTTGCACAACAGGGGCGATCCTCTGCCTCACACACACACCCTCCAGCAGGTTTCCCGCGCTTTTTCCAGCCTCGGATTCTCCCCTGAAGCAGGGAAACGTGACCAGTCAGGAGCCTTCGCCAATCGCCAACATGCCTACAAGGCGGGCAGCGGCTCCTCTGATGGGGGTGACCCCCTCTCTCGGTCCTCATCCCAGGGAGGGGCGGGTGCCTTGTTGCCGACCATCTCGCATCTTCACATCAAGCCAGCCTGATGGCAGGCAGCGGTGCCGACGCCGGCAAGCCGGACGCATCCAAGGCATCCAAAAGGGCAAGCTGCTTCCAGAACCAGCCGGTCACCTTCCGAGGAGGAGGAGAAAGCCAAGAAGTCCTTCCTGCAGCAGTCCCTCCTCCTCGAGTGCCTCCGCCAGAACCTTTTTTTTTAGTTCTGGGTTTCCTGGCCCTGCGCTACAGATGTAGTGCGGGGTGGGCTTTTATTTGTTTTTTTCTTTCAGCGCCTACAGTGCAGCCCCTGGGGCCCTGTCGGCACTGGGATTTTTTAAATCATTTTTTCAGATTTTAGGGTGCCAACCAGGCCACTCCTGGGGCACAGTTGGCGCTCCTTTTTATTTTTTATTTTTTTATTTTTATTTATTTTTTACTGCTGCCAACCATGTGGCCGGAGCGCGGCAGCCGGCTTTTCCCCACACCAGCACCAGGCAGGTACAGGTAGGAGACATCTCCTACCTGTACCTGCCTCCACCCCTCCCCATTAACAAACCGAACCAAACCGGAAAATTTTTCATAGTTCTGTTCGGTTCATTCCAATTTCATTACAATTTTCATTATTCGTTTCATTACGTAACGGAACGAATAACGGAAAATGGAACAAAAAAAAATTCATTTCGTGCCCATCTGTATTGGTGACTCTGCAAAGTTGGGGAGGTCAGGATTCATGTGTAAATTCAGTAACTCTGAGAAAATCTGCTTTTTCCTCCAGTTGTGTAGAATGTGTTGGTTTAGTTAGCAAACAACCCTTTTCCATAATACGATTAGTATAAACAAAATTATGAAGGATCTCTTTGTCATCCAGCCACACACAGCACGCACACACACACACACACACACACACACACACCAGAATGCATTTGTAGGGAAAGTGGATGTCAGCTGTCAAGAGTCCGGCTAAAGAGGTTGCTGGTAATCAATGGCCACATGGGACAGATGGAGCCGTCATTCAAGGGGAGGACTGCTGTTCTTCCTGCCACAGGCTCAGGTTCACACGGACAACAGGAAAAAGGAAGCTCCTGTTAATTCAGTCGAAATACTGTCAGCTGTTATGGGCAGACCACTACTCAGGGCTTGAACAAAAGGTTGACATCTGTATGGGGAAAGGAAGAACCTAAAAACCTGAACCTTCTTTGATTCGTAGTTTCCTTAAAAGTACTGTTAGAAGGTGCAGCTTTCATTTTACAGTGGTACTTCAATTTAAAAATTTAATCCATTCCAAATGCATGCTCTTAAGTCGAACTACTCTTAAGTTGGGGTACCTATCTAAAAAATTGAAAAAATAAGTTAAAATGAAAAACTGAAAAAAAATGTAAGTTGATCAGACCATATCTAAAATTTGTAAAGTAGCAATTAAAACAGCAATAGTTTTCCACTCTTAAGTCAAATTGCTCTTAAGTCGAACTGTACCTGTTTTTTGCTTCAACAGACTGACACAGCCATCCTTGTATTAATGTAACAGGAGCCTTGTAAATGTCCAGTACCCAAGTCTTTTTATTTAAGATTACTGTTTGACAACAACAAAAAAAACACCTTACCTGTCTTTTGAGTTTTTTGGTGCAAAACGTCTGCTTTCATGATACTCATGGATAGGAGGTGCTCAGCAGAACACAAATATATATCTAAATTGGAATAGAAGAACTGTATGTGGAGATGCTAGCGTAGCAGAGAGACATGCCTGCATTGATAGGCCTCTCAGTGTGGCAAGGTAGAACGCTTGCTGATCCACATCTAGCGGTTGTGCCTGCCTTGAAATCTGAAAATCCCAAGGGGCAGATTTGTTGGGTTGTTTTAGGGGGAGTATTTGAATTTACTTATGTAGCTCTCTTGCAGTTACCAAATTCTGTTGCTGCTTTCATCACGTGCTTTCTCGAAACTGCTGAGTAAATACACTTGCACTTAATCACATTAATAGATCAAAGGAAATGTGCAAGCCTCTTACAATCAGTTAATTGCTACAGGAATAATTTGAGGCTGTCTGCTGCCACTGTTCAGCTCTGTAGAGCCCAGGTTATCCTCACGAAACCCTGTTTTGTTTTGTTTTGTTTGTTTTTAAAACAAAAATCATTTGCTGTTACTTTGCAATTCTGCTTGGGAAGAATGTAAAGTTCTAGTCCATCAACTAATGCACAGGCACATACTCCCTTCTGACAATGGCTGTAGCTTACTATTTCAAATACAAACAGCATATATAGACTTTCTATCCTCTCCATCCACATAAATAATGTATTACGCTTCCTGTGTTTGCAGGGTGCTGGTGGGGATGTGGGAGTGGGCAAGGAAAAGATGGACCATGATCGAAAGAGCTGCATGTACTAGTAACTGCTTATTAGACCCTTGGTACATGTGTAAAAACCTTGCATGCATGTGCCTAAGAAATGTGTTATAATACTGATAAAAATCAGGAAGGTTACATTTCTAGTCCTACCCTACCCTGGTAGTGATCATTGTAATGCAGCCTCCTTTTTGCTTTTGAAATTCTAGGGCTCCACCCTAGTAACCTTGTATTGTTCCTCGTTTCCTGTCATTTTAAAACAGTTTCAATGCCCATACCTACTGCAGAAAGTGAGAGGGATTCTGGCTGTATTTTCAGCACATAAATTAGTGTTTGTAATCAAGACAAGGATGACATTCTGTACAAATTATGAAGAGGAATCATGGAATTTAAGAGTTGTTTTAAAAAAGCCTTGCCTAATGAAAGCTGTCAAGACTTCTCTCTCTCTTTAGCTGTAGGCTGCACTAGATGAGACGCTGATTCTGCATCTAGAAGCAATGCGTGCATAAGAGAAGCGGGCGGCCTCTTTATTCTCACCCAGTATTACCTTATTCTGCATGTGGAAAGTTAGCTTGTTTTTGTTTTGTAATTGGCCAGTTGGGAGCTAGCACAGCTTTGTTTCCACGTCTAATGTTTCAGACATGGAACTGCGAAAGGTTCTTAAGTCCAGAGGGACACGGTTATAAAGAGGAGAAAACACACATTCGCCTTCACACGTGATCCAGTGCTGTACATTCCCCTTGATAGAATCAACAACTTCTGATGGCTGACATATCGTGTCTTATTATGCAAGCTCCCTTGGCTTTGACATGGCCTTGTCGCTAGCCTTAGGGAGCCTTTCCTGGAAAGCTGGGATTGCTGCTCATGGGTAGAGCCTACTCAGGGACCTCTCCTCCTCAGACACGTTGCTCATCACTCATAGAAAGCAAGAATGGAGAGAAGGGATCATCATTCCACTTTAAGTGTGTTGGACAAAACTAGGTAGTGACTGAAGAGGGCTATTAATGAGCGGTCGGGCTGTATTTTGTCCCAAAGATATGTTGCAGCATTACATTTGACTGCTTACAGGAGAAGCTGAAAGTTAAGTGGAGGGAAATTCATTCTCAATATAGGATGCGCCAAGCTTGGATCTGGAAGGCTTAAGTCAGGGTGGCTTGGGGACAAAGACGTCATCTTCAGTTTTGGGTTCAAGGTTACTGTGCCTGGGTACATGTCTTTTTGCAGCCTCCACCTAGGTACCATAAATCTCTGGTGTGATGCTTTCAGAAAGAAAACTGTTACATTTTGGCCAAAAGTAGACTGTTTCCCCATGGTTGTTAGTAATGTAAACATGGGTAGAATACAGCCTTGTGTTCCATTGTTAAGAGGGGCCCCTTTTGCATTCTTTAATATCATACAAGGCAATATAAGATGCAAGAAACACAAATTCCTCGTATACTGCTTCAATTGACTAGCAGTAGCCCCTCATACATAAATCTTTGTTGCCAATGGGGACTTTCACCCTAATTTTAATATACAGTGGTACCCTGACTTAAGTGCAGCTCGACTTAAGAGCATGCATTTGGAACAGATTACATTTGTAAGTTGAGGTACCACTGTACTTCATACAATATTTTAGTATAATTGAGTTCATGGTAACCAGTGTAGTTTGGTAGGTAGAGTGTCAGGCTGAGATCATGCCCATCAAAACCATACCTGTCCGTATGGTAGACAGCATACATACTGGTAGACACCAATGAGGACACCATACGTGGCTGTGGAAACTCCCTGGAGGGGTGTGTGTAGCAGTGACAATCCACTCCTTGAGCATCTCTAAAACCTTATTTAGGGCCACAATAATGGGGCGGTGATTTGAACGCACGTAATAACTGTGTCCCAATTTGCAAGCAAAGAAAAATTACTTGAGTGAAATACATGATGAAAGGTGGTTTTAGACCAGGTTCAATCCATGCAAGAAAGAACATTTTTCACAACCACCACAGCTTTCTTGGATCACATTTTGTTCTATTTCCACAGTGGATGCAGAACAATTAGATTTTATATTTGGTTGTAGTGATGGGAATGGCAGAAAAAGTAAGATGGTGGTACATTTTGCTTTTGTGACAGTACTACTACACAATCATCAACAGAATGGTCTTAATTTGCTGCTTCAGGCTTATCTTAATAAGGATGTCATAGTAGGGAAGGAAGAAGTTTGCTTTTTCGTATTGATTCTGTTCACTCAACAGCACTTGCTCCTGTCCCAGGCTGTGGGTTTATATATGCCACTGTTAATGCCAAGGAACAAGATGCAGAGAAAATGCATCAAGCAGCACTCTGAGTAATAACCTTCTCCGAAAATATATAACTGTGTGTCACATTATCAGAAACAGCTTAAAAAGGCAAGAAGACAAAAAGAATGACAAAGTTATTCTTTTATGTAAGTTATGGAAATGTATTTAAATGATTTACTGGAAATCCTCTGTACAAAAGATAATGCATGTATCACTTAGCTATGTGAAAGAAATATAGATGGGTATGAATATTGCTTCCTTTCTCTTTTTATGACTGCCATGAAACATGTGAATGGTTCCATGTTGTTGGGTGCATTGTAATCCATTCATCTGCTCTGCTACTTTCACACTCAGGGGCAGGAGTCAGATTGAGGTATCTTGCTTTCCCTTCAGTATACCTGCTTAAGGACATGATTGAAGCTCAATGTTATAGTAATTTCATGACTGAATATTCACAAAACTATAGAATAGATTCTCAGTTTAGAGACATTGGCAAACGGACTGAGGGATGGATGGACGGACGAACGGATGGATGGATGGATGGATGGATGGATGGATGGATTTACTTGTATACCACCCCACTTCATAACTGGGTGGTTGAGAAAAGAGACCACCTACCATCTCCACCCAAAACACCACCAACATACAAGCTTAAACAATACAAAGCTAAATAATGGTGATTATCTGCTCATACTACCCCCACCCCCATTAAAAAAAATTAACAACAGCAGGGAATATGTTCTTGAAGACCACCTTATCAAGTTCTGTCTTTAGTAATTCCTAAAAGTCAGGTGAATGGAGTCTGGCAAACTTCAGCTGGAAGCTTATTCCACACAGTAGGGGCCACCGCTTCTTTCAGTGTTGCCATCCTTAACATTGTGGTCTGGGAGGAGGATGTAAAATGAGCTACTGTCTTGTAGGCAATACTTTTTGACAAATACTGAGATCCTAAATCCTTAAGGGATTTATCTGTCAGTACCAGCACCTTCACTTGGGCACGCAAACTAACAGGGAACCAGTTTAGGCAAGCCAAAACAGGGCATATGTGATCAAATGTATTATTAGACTGGCTGCCATATTTTGGACCTGCTGGAGTTTCTGTACTGTATTCAAGGGCAGCCCAACATAGCAAGGTTTGCAGTAATCTTTTTAACTACCAAAGCATAAACTAATGTGATTAGGCATTTCCTGTCCAGGTAGGGATGCAGCTGGGCAGTCAGCTGAAGCTGATAAAAGGTACTCCTGGCCACAGCCGATGTTTGAGCTTCCATGGAGAGAGACAGATTGAGGAACCACCACCATCACCCCCAAACTATGAAGCTGATCTTTCATAGGGAGTATAATCCCTGTGCAGGGCAGGTAGATTTTGCTCTAACCAGTCAGATGACCCTCTCAAGATGTGAAAAGCAGTTTGGTTCTTTGAAGCAAGGACAACTAGGGTGCGGAGTGGAACAGCTTAATCCAGTCAAACCCAAAAGTCAATTATAATGGATCATGAGCATTGTAGTAGAAAAGACATAGAGGGAAGTAAGTTGTCTATTCTTGGGTTAAAGTATGAATCCATCACTGCAAACCTACTGAATTATGTGGAAGCCTTCTTTGAGAGGGGGGATCATCCCACAGCGATTTAGACTGAACAAAAAGTTTAAAAGTTTAGAATTTGAAAAGAAGATATTAAACCAACAATGTAATGCTGTCAGGTCTGTGATTCTCCTCCATAATCTTTATTCATTCTTCTGACTACAGGTCATGAAACAGATGTCCCACTTTTTTCAGTGGTGGTGGTGGTGGTGGTGATTGTGGTCATAATATCAGTTTTATCTCATTGCTAGCTGGGAGACAATAGAATATTTCTTCCTAATTCCTTATTGTCTTAAAGTGCAATTCTTTGTCCCCTCGGCTAATGTTGATTATTTCTGCCCAATGCTGTGCCTCTTAACCTATTGGATAATAGGTTTTATTTGTACCAAAAGGTCCTTGCCAGCAGTACAGTATATGAGTCAGGGATGGAATTGTCATTTCAAATGAGAATGTTTTTCTGAGATTGCCCTCAGTCATGGTCTGTATTATGTCACTAGTGCAAATTGCCTTGTCATGCTGTTCTCAGTTCAATAGCAGACTGATGTTAGCAAAGCAGAACCAATTTAGAACAAAGTAGGCAAAGTGTACACTAAGGACCTGAGGACCTTCCAAGAGATATATAGCAATTGCTTAAATTCTCCCCCTCCCCAGATGTGTGTGGGATAGAAAAGGCAGCAGAACAAATGGTCAACCTGTGGAAAGAAAGAATGACCTTTAAATGACTGTGGAAGGAAATATGAGATTAGTAAATTCTTGTTTTGTTTTATATATCATTGGCAAGTCTAGTGCTTGGATTTACAGACCAGTTTTATTTGCAAGGATAGAATGTGATCTAATAAAGTCAGTCCAGATGCCCACAATCCATATTCAGCAACCCAGAAATTTCAGTATCTTTCTTGCAATATTTTGAATCAAATACATGTGTTATGCATACAGTCAGTCGTCTCCCACCATTTCACGCTTCATATACTGTGGTCCCAGTATATTGCAGGACTGCAGTATATGAAACAAAGGGCTCCTGGGGCAAGCTGCATGTCCCCATTTGAGACCTTTTGCACTTACCCCAGGCCTGGCACTGCCCCGAACGGGCCTTCAACAGGATTCCTGGGCCTATCAGAAGCCACAGAAGTGGTTTTCGGCGAACTGGAAGTGACTTCCGAAAAAACAGAAATGACTTTCGGATCACCTGAAACCACTTCTGGGGCCACAGACAGGCCCGGGAAGCCCAACGGAGGCCTGTTTGGGGCAGTGCCAGGCCTCATGTAAGTGTAGGAGGCCCCAGAGATGTCCCCCAGTCCTGAACCAACCCAGCTCCGCATAGCCCGGATTATCCATTATTGCTGGTCGGGTTGGGTCCCTAATGCAGGGGATTACTAAATCTTATGCATCTTTTTTGGAGGGGGTCCTATGAAGGAAAAGAACAACAACACAAATTTATATTTATATGTTTATTAATTCATTCAGCTTATATACCACCCAGCTGAGTGGTTGACAACCAATAAGATATGGTGTTTCAGAAATCAACAGTAGAGCTGAACGTCTTTGATAGCCATGATCCTCAGGAATGCATCTTGTCATGCATTAGACATAGTAACATATTTTGCATTTTTCCTTAGAATGCTTACCATAGTTAGCATTTACTTTTTAAAAAGAGTGCACTTTCCAAAAATCTTTTAACAGATCATGGTGATCCACAAGCTTCATTCTATGGTTGCAATCTACAGATCATTGGTCCTGATCTCCTTAGATTTGGCCACTGGTTGAAAGATATCAGTCCTTCCATAGATAGCATTAAGATTTTAAGTATGGGATGCCAATATGTAAGTTGCAGTCTGTGTGTGTTGGTTAAGCAGCCGCTAAATATAAGAATTATGAATTTCCCTGAATTTGCCCCATTGAAATGAATGAAAGCTGCACAACAGCCTAGAAAAGAAATACTAGGCTTGCAGCTAGTACACAACCCCCAAATGTACTTCAATAGGTAAATTGATTTTCATGTAATAGATTAAAACTATTTAAATAAAAAAGGTCTAGAACTAAGAACAAAGATGAAAGCTCAGCTGAGAATAAATATTGTCTCAGAATGAATCTTAGACCTATCTCAAGGAAGAGCCACCATGAGATACAGGTCTCTTCTATTTGGTAACCCTATTTCATTTTGAAGTGGATGATCATTTCTCGGTCTGCAAATAAAAAAAATATCAATCACTTAAGAGCTTTAGTGAAGCGACACCAGTTGCTTTCAGTAATGTATTAATGTTTCCAAGCGTTGCTACCACTGATAGATATGTTACCTCATCTTCTGAAAAAACAATCTGTCTCATAAACTGCTTGAAAGTCCCTTGTTTTTTTCCCTTTCATCCATTTATTCATTAACAAGCACATTGAAGCAATCCTTATGTCTGCACCTGTACCTCTGTAATGTTACTCCCCCCCCCCATTCTTGGGCTTACTTGAGTCATTATTATTTCTTTTCTTCAGCAGTACTCTTACACATCAATTCGTTATTGCTGCTGTTGTTATGTACCATCAAGAGACACACCCACAAATATTTTCTATTTACTTAGAATATTTATGCCCCACTTTTCTCCTCAGAATGATGCAAGACTGCTCACAATATTAAAAGCTAAAACCAGTAAGTTTATAGTATTTGAGAACAATTAATCAGATGTCAAATTTTTAAAAAGTAGTCAATCAAAAGTTTAAAACAATTCTAAAACACATTAAAATAATAATAAGAAATAAGTAACAAAAACACAGCATCCCTGTTTTAAACCTCCTTTTAGGGAGCCAATAAAAGAGAAAAAGACTGCTTGAAGAGAAAAAATTTTGCTTGCTTGCCGAACAACAGCAAAGAGAGAGACTACTTGGTGTCCTGTGAGAAAGAGTTGCACACCTTGTGAGTAGTGACAGAAAAGACCTGAAAAACACACCTGTAAAAGTAAGAAAGGCCTTCCCTGATTATTTTAAACCCTGAGCTTCATAAAGGAATCTCTGGTCTTTCAGGTAGTTTGCACCCAAAGTGTTGAGGTGTTTATAGGTGAAAACAAACAATACATATTGTACCTGAAAGCCAACCTGCCACCAGTGGAGTGGTGGTAACAGGGGAGCCATGTAATGCCCCCATAAACAGCTCCAGTTAACAATCTGACAGTGGCATTTTGGAACACTGTAGTGTCTGAACATTTGTCAGAGGCAACCGTACATAGAGTTCATTCCAGGAAGGCAAATGGGATATAAACAAAGATTGTATCGCTTTTGCCAGGTCAGACATCTCCATAATCAAGCTTCACTAGCACACTGTTTTTGTTTGTTTGCTTGTTTGATGGTTACTTCACGTCCTTCCTCGAGCTGAGGTGAACTTGCCTCCGTGTTGAAATCGGTTTTAGTCACGTGACCTAATGCCGGTTCTGCCCCTGTTTCTCTGTACTCACGGGCATGCTGATTGAAGCCGGCAGTACTTTAACCGCATGTCCTCGATCCTTACCTGGCGGTAAGGAACAAACACAAACCAGGGTGAACTGTTCGAGGAAGAATCTTGGTCGATAAGCGGGGGAAATGGATTCATAAGAAGGAGTTACAATTCCTGTCGTTCAATACATCAAAATGCCAATGTTCCTCCCCCCTTCTCAACCAATAATAATAATAATAATCACACTAAGTATTCTCTCGATGCGGGTTAAGAGGAACCACACGTCCCCTGGGGGGGCAGATCGAGAAGCGGATTGAAAAGATTTTTGGAGCACAGTTCACGTGGTGTGGTCGGGGCAAACTCAGATCAACCCCACAAGGACGTGAGGTTCCGTTCCTTCGAACCGGTCTTCAGCGGGGCCGCGAACTGCAGCGAGAGGAACGTGAAGTATCAGCCTTTGTTTGTTTGTTTGTTTGACTGTTTTTTTTTCTTGGCCACTGCTGAGACCTGGGCATTCAAGCTCAGAGCTGAACCCCAGAGCATGCTCAAGCTGTGCTCTCAGGAGGAGTGTAACCCCCATCCAGCACATCTTGAACCCCTGTTGCCGAATGTCAGTGATATGGTGTCACCCAACCAGCTCAGGTGTGACAAAAGGCATCCATAGCATGTTCAGTAGACTTCCTTTGTATTTTAATTGCCCATACACTCTTTCTAAAGGCATCTAAACTCATGCTTGTAGTACTTAGTGCCCTTTGTTTTATTAGAAAGCATCTGTCTGTGAAGCAGAAATAAATAGAACATAATGGCTGAAAGGGGATAGAGCCAGATTCAAAATGTGGGTTTGCGGGCAGAATGAATAACGAACAGCATGTGTCTATGTAGCCTACGTACACATCTACTTTCATATATTTCTTACCAGCAATCCCAAATCTTGATCCAAATGCTAGAGTTCAACACAAGAAGCTCTATAATCGAACAGAAGGTGATAAGGACTTGAGCAGGCATGTTTTAATATATTTCTCAGCTTGTAGTTAAAAAAAACCCAATAAATATTGAAAATATCCTGCAAATCTATGGCCCCCAGTCTTTTGCCTTGTTCTACATAGTCTAGTTCTGGTTGGATTTTTTCCCTTCTGGAAAAAAATCCAGTCACTTCACATTTACCTCTTTGAGTTCTTTCTGATCATTAGTAGTTACCTTTTGTTCTGACCAAACAAATCTATTGTGTGGTTATGCACTGGCTCTAGTTGGAGAAGATGAATTATACAATTTTACCCATTTCCTCCACAGACGCAGTAGGCTCTGTGATGCCAGAGAGGCTAATGCACTACTTAGTCTCTCGTGGCTGTTGATTAAGGGTCCATAACATATTCCATCACTGTATATAGAGAAGCTATACTGCAAAATCTCAAAAAAAGCCTCTGTGTTGCTAATAAATCTGTTTTATGCTTTACATTTCCACCTCCATACTCAGGTTTCTCTCCCCCCCCGCCCCCATGCAATACATGCAAAGAAATAAACAGTAAAAAGGTACTGTATTGTAGTACTTCATTGGGACATAATTGAACAAAGGCTAGAAGGAGATATTTGGCAGACTGAGACTTCCATTATTTCTCAGATTATATGGAGTGCAAATATAATGCTACAGCTAGACAGTCAGCGAGTGACACTACTACATATTCTAGTGGGGTGTGTCAAAGTAATATTAGGGTGGAATGGGAAATAAGGTTCTCAGGCAAGGATTGAATTCTGCTCTTGGAGATATACTGGATTAAACTGACTGCTGTTTAAGAAACTTCCATTTTTTGGGGGGGGAGGGGGGTTTATAGCACGACATGATAGTTGTTTCCAAGCATAATGACATAATAGAGATGGGACAAGCACTGTGAAAATTTCAAGGATCAGGACTAGCTCCAGATGGTGAAAGACATGGTGTGTTTTTGGGTGTCCAAGGCGAAGGCTGCCATCGTGCCTTTGCAAAACATGAGGCCGAGGGAGGGTGCCCATTTTGAAGGCCCCAAGAATCTTGAAAACTGTTTTGGCATTTTAGGGTTAAATGTGCAAAGATACGCAGCTCTTGCTAGTTTTGCCTTTTTGGTTTATTCAGGTTCACATTCTGCCAACAGCTGGAACTCAGAGTATGATTGAAAACAGGTACAAATAAATATGTGCCAGTTTATAGTAGTAAAACACAATTGAACCACTTATAACAAATATTACATTTGTTAAATGTCTCGCACAGTCTAACAAGTGAGAAATCAGTTGGTAGTCTCAGCAAAGTAGGCTGGGAGTTACATAAGTATTAACTCAATTCAGTGAATCTATTCTGGCTAAGGCTAGTAGTTATAGTTCATCCAACATTGCATGATCTTCCCTTGAGTATCAAAAGTATAATCTGCAAGGTCATGAACTGTAAACTTGAAATTGTTAACTGATCAACAGAAAAGCTGTTGTAAACATTCCAGGTAGTAAAGCAAAGCAAAGTGTTCTGCTCATATACCGCCCCATACCACTTCAAGTAGTCTCTGGGTGGTTTGCAGTTATTAATTACAGTAATTCAGGCTACACATTGCCCCCCCCCAAGCAAGCTGGGTACTCATTTTACCGACCTCAGAAGGATGGAAGGCAGAGTCAACCATGAGCCTGCTACCTGGGATTGAACCCCGGGTCCTGAGCACAGTTTTACCTGCAATACAGGCATTTAACCACTGTACCACGAGGCTCCTTCATGAAGAAACTGATACTGAATTGTATCGGCCTGTTTGACTAGTAGTACCAGGTGTCACTTTTACTTGAACTTCACTTCACTTGCATTGTGCATCCTATATAATTATTTGCCATGATTTCTGAAACCTTGAAAATATGTATTTTGGACATTTCACTCAATTCAGCTGTTAAGTGATTTTAAATACCTTGAGTACTGTCTAAAATACCTTGAGTACTGTCTAAAAATCGGGAGAATGTAGTTTAACTCTTATTCCCCATAATTGTGATAGTTTCCATTTAAAGATCAGAATCCTATCTGATCTTTCATTCTTTAAGGAACTTGCATAAGCAATTGCCCCCCTGTCTCTCACTCACTGTCTGTCTCTCTCTCCCTCCCTCTCTCTCCCTCTCTCTTTCTTCCCCCTCACACACATGCATTTTCTCAGTTTGCACTTAATTTACAAAAATCATTAAAATATTAATTCCAGGAGAGTGCATCATTATATGAACAGTATCTCTGAAGTCCAAGTTGGAATGAAATGCAAGTTTTCTAAAAGTTAAGTCTTTTGCAAAACAACAGCAGATGTGATCTGTAACTCCTGATTCTGCTATCTTATGGTGAACCAAGCTGGCTAGGTTGATGAGAAGCAAAATTTCTCTCCCTAAGTGGCACACAGAAAAGAAACTGCATCTGAAAGGCCTCTCTTCTGACCCTTGGGAGGGATCGGATATCCTCGCATCAGGTCCAGCCCATCAGGCTGCCACCTACAACCTTCCCCGCCCTCATCTTCCTGCAGCTTTTTGTTACATGGCTCTAATCGATCGGCATCCTTTTTTCCCAGTGACCACACAGTGGGAGAAAAAGAAGGAGCGAGCCTGACTGGCTCCTCTGCAGCTTCCTTTTGAGTTTATGGCCTCTGTTCCTTTTAATTGGATAAAATAGGAAGTCATTGGCAATCCTGCATTGCTGGGTGTGCTGATTTAACTCAGACCAGCCCTGCAGAGGGTTGGGGGTGGGGAGAGAGGGAGAGGGAGAGAAAGGAAGGAGAGCAGAGGGAATCAGTACATCAGAAGAACTGAGTGAAGGAAGAAAGGGATGCACTGGAGGGGAATGGTCCCGGGAGGAATGAAAAAAGAGAGGAGGTGGTAAGGATTAAGGAGGACAGAGTTGCCGTTCTCTTCTCTTCGGAGCTCTCTGTAATTATATTGCTGGCGGTGATGCTGAGGGAGCAGGCACCTGCTGCTCTGTCATGATTCAGCCTCTTTCTGCCGGCTCTTTTGCACAACAGGATGCTGTTGCTACTGTCACTGCTGCCTCCGCCGCTGCCGCTGCTCCCCTTCCTACAGATTTTCCTTTTGCTTCTTCTACATGACGGCTGTGTTTTCCTCCATCTAAGCGATCACCAGCCTCAAATGCTCAAGGTGAGAAGCCAGCCTTTCGCTCCGGGCTGTTGGTTCACTTAAAGCAATTTGGCTTAATATTTCTGCTGCCGCCGCCGCTGCTGCTGCTGCTCCTTCTTTTCTTTTCTTTTTTCCTTTTTCAAAAAAAATCTCCTCGTTTTGACTCCTTGAAGCATTGAGATGGCAGAAGAGGAATCAGGGAGTTACAGATAAAATGAGAAAGTGAGCAAGGAGAAGAAGCTGAATCATTACGAGAGACTTCCTTTCTGAGTATTTGCAAGGTTGTTTCATTTCAAAAGAAAAAGTCTTTGCCATCTCTCTTTATCCGCATAGTCTTCCGACCCTCGACTTTCCTTTTGATGCCTTCTGTTGTGATGCCGTGATCTGTCTCTGGATCTGTTTTCTCTCTCTCTTTGGCTTGCTTATTAAGAATGATGGACCGGGACAGAGTTGCTACGGTCGTCTAGAGGAGTGTTTGAAAATATATATATATCTATGCTTCACTATGTCTGAAGCCACTCTGGAGAGTTTCCCCAACCCTTCTGCCCAGCTGAGCCCCACTGCATCATCGACGGGGCTCCCGGCTGAAGTGGACACACCAGAGACACAGGCGGAGGAAAGAAGGGTGCAGGGAATAGCAGGCCTCGCTGCTACTTGCTGTGTGTGCCTGGAGACGGAGCGTCTGACAAGCTGTCTCAACTCGGAAAAGATCTGCATTGTCCCAGTCTTGGGTTGCCTGATCAGCCTTTGCCTCTGCATTGCTGGCCTGAAGTGGGTCTTTGTGGACAAGATTTTTGAGTACGATACTCCTACCCACCTCGACCCTGGGAGGATTGGGCAAGATCCGTTCACCTCTGGGGATCCTAATGCACTATCCGCTTGGGTGCCATCTGTAGTGCATACATCATACTTCCCATTACCCACCAGCGAGACAACGTTTGAGGTTACAGGCCAGCCTGATGGGCCCCTCATATATACCTCCGAGGCTCCTGATCAGCCAACTCCATCTAAGAATGTATTCGGTTATCATTTCCCACCCTCTTTGTCACCCTCCCTAGCTCCATCTAGCCTAGACAATGAAGTAAACCTACCTACAGTTGCATCTTTGGCACAAGAAGTTGAAACCAATATCCAGACAGCGCCACCAAAACTAGGTAAGTATAAAATCACCACCGCCCCAAACTCCTATGTAGCTCTGTGAGTTGGGGAAAAAAATCTCATGCATGTAGCAGTCATACAGTGTGATAAGAATAGTACTTCTTTTGCTAATAGAAGTGGATGAGTTCTGGAATTGATTATATTCAGGGCCAGAAAAATGGATGTGAATGTTAGATTGATTTCCCTAGTGATTACCTTCTGCCTTGGACATTGTCCATTGCCTATCTTTCATCTGTTCTTTACTTGTGGCAAATTGCTTCCCACACATCCTATTCCCCCCCCCCCATCAGGTACCAAATGACTATTTGTAGGAGGGTGTTGCTTTTCCTTTGGCTGTTATTCTAGGCATGCAGATTTCTGCTTGGAGCCTGGTGTCAACCTGTTCAGATGCAAGTCTTGCTAGTATCTCCTCTGGTCTGATGAGCTGTCGTGGCTTTTAACTCTTCTGTCACAGGCAGTGACTTTGCTGTATTACAGCCTGGAACCTCCTTGCGCCAAGGGGCTCAACCTTGAAATGTATGGGTGAATGATAAATGTGGGAGAGCATCTAAACCTGTATCGAACAAGTTTGCCCTGTGCTTCAGAGTAATAACAACCAGATTCCATATGTTTGGAAGCTGAGAGCTTTCTTTACTTTGGAATAGTTAGCTCTGAGACTACTTTAATATTTAGAACATCGGCTTTGTAAGAAATGTAATGCCTGCTGGCACAGGAAAGAAAACACTGTGAAATACATAAGCTTGAGCTACTTCCCAAAGGCTTAAGAATATTTCCAACTCATTTATTCAACTATTCTTACTCTCTCCCCTTTTCCTATTCTTTGATTTAATCCTAAACTCCACTGATTCTCTGAAAGTGACAGATTTAAGCAGTAGTGTCTCCTTTACTTCTATTGCTGAGGGACTACAAAAATGTTCCCCTCATTTATAACCATTTATAAATCTTTTTCAATCTATCAGTAATTTTCTGATTCTGCCATGGTTCAGAATATGATATTGGGCATCAAGAAACTTGTACCCCTTTAGGAAGGCCAGCATTTTGCTATTTATAATGTCACAACTGATGGAAATACAGTTAAGACAATGAAATTGTTAACCTTCATAGATGTGCCAGTACTGAAACAATGCATCTCAGGCTGGTAGACTAAGAAGAGGAAGGGGGTGTTCAGAGAATCTGGCTACAACCTGCAGTGGTGAACATGAGTGTTTTCCTTGACTTGATGCACTGTTTTATAAAAATTTGTCCCTTCCCTTTATCCTCTCCTCTCTTTCCCTTACAGGAAATATTTTAGATATATTATTTCTGAAGCATCAAGTGTTTGGTCTTGTATTCTTATGTGGTACCTGTGCATCAATGAGAATAAGAATGGACACTTTCTTGAATTAGCATTTAAGTATTCTCTGAATCCCTACTAGGCAGGTTTAATCACTGGGACTTTGTCCCCTAGCATGACGTAGGACTGCAGACTTTGTGTACCGAATGATTTGAGCTGTGCAGAAGAAGAGCCTCCATTGCTTTTAAAGAAAGCTGTGCCTAATCTATATACAGGAACTGTGGGTCTTTCCCACTTACCGTAATAGTTGAAATCTGAATCTTACAGAGTCTTCAACATTTACCTCTATCAAGTATCTTTTTCCTTGAGTAGTTATTCCAAAAATATTTAATAAAACAGAACTTACCTTCATTTTATTGTCAGATAAGAGACTAATGTCTGTGCAAGTACAAGATATATTTACATTGGTAATAGTCATGTATTGAGCTAAGTTTTGCATATGACAGTCATGATAATGATGATAATGTTTTAGTTCCAGAAGCTAGTTAGTGAAGCACCTTCTTGTCCTTCACCACCCCTTTATGTTTTACAAAAGTGGAAAACCATTGGCAGATGTCAATAAAGCAGTGTTGCCACCCTTTTAATGCTGGCAAAATGAATGTCATATAGAAAAAGTGGCAGGTCTTGAAGCAAAATGTGCCAGAGCTGAAGAAGTAAATCCAGGAATGCACAGTCTGCAAGATTTTGTAGGACGCTGAAGGATTTTATCTGTTCAGTAATTTTTATTTTGAGACAAAAACTGGATCTGCTTATAATCTACACACCTAATAGTTTTTTAAAAAGACCCTGCATTAAACTCTGCAAACTGTTCAGCTCACATTTGCAGAATACTGTTGTGGCAGGATTGCATCCAGTGTTTTGGCATCTGTGTTTCTGTTTCTTTGTTTTAGAATCTGTATTTCATACAGACATTTGCAGATTGTCCAAGGAGTCTGCCATTTGTGTTTTTTTTTTCATTTACACCAAGAATGTTTGCTTAGAGTCATAATTTTGACACGTCAGATAGCTGTACAGATCTGTCTAGTATCAATGTGGGAAAAGCAAAACAGCAGGATAGCTGGCATAAAGTATTTGTACGATGACGGAGGGGGCTAACTTTGTACATATCATGTTTTATGCAGTACAGTATTAAGTCATTGAGCAGGATAACAATAACAATTTTAAAAATCCATTAGGTGGTTTTTGTGAAATGGGCTTTGTAAAGCACATTCATATTCCTGGGAAGAACTTGAGACATCATTGCAGTATTTCTTCAAAGCTAAGCATGTGCTGTCACATTTCACAGTGTGAAAATGACATGTCAATTTTGAAAGTAGACTTCTTGTCAGTAGCAGAATCTTGTTTTTTCTTATCTCTTTTCTGTCCAACTCAGCATATTCAGTTTGGGGGCTTTATCCTTCAAGGTCATAGTCTGACAAGAGCTAATTGATTCTTCTCTGAGATGGAGTCTGGGAGAGAAGCAATCCTCATAATTGTCTCAGCTGCATTAGGCTCAAAACTTGTCTACCTTTTAGTACCCTATACGTTGTATTTTATCAATATAGTAATAATCCACTTTTCTTTTCCATGCCCGCCTGTTTGAAATTAAATGTCACTCTTCTTTTGTTGAAATTGGAAATGCCATATACCATTTTTATGCATTAATGGATGTGATATATCCATATGCTAATGTGAAAGCTTATATATTTTTCCATAACCTACAACCCCTATGTAAGGATGTCTTGGTCTCATGAATACTAATCATGCTTAAGAGAGCTTTTCTTAAAACCCTACAAAAGCACCTTGGTTATTATACCTCTTATGTTAAATAATTGCAGTTCTTATTTCAGTTAATTATTTTTAGACAATTGCTTTTTTTAACATTTTTGCTGCTACCAGAATATAATTATTTGCTCTCTTTTAATGTCCAAACAAAACTAATGGTGACTCTGCATACCACTGTCTGTTTGGTTTGGTTTCACAGGCCTTAACCTTTCTTCCTCTGCAGTGAGACTCTCAAAATATATCTGGGCAATTTGCTGTAGGGACACACTAAGCACGGAGCCCAGAAACTTGGATCAAAGCCTTGGAGTTCCCTAAGATCTGCAAGAGCAGTCTTCTTTAAAAGTCTCATTTGATGGGTCATCATCAGTGATGGCCCTTTGAAGTGATGGCTCCAGTTACTTTGCGTTCATTATTAGTGGAATCCTAGTTGAATTTTAGCTTACAAGAGCTGTTAACCAGTGGTCCTCCACGTCAGCCATTCTTAAGGCATTCTGGTATTCAGGGAAGAGAAATTTAATAAATCTGAGGTATGCGTTCCGTTTACTGTGAGGATGAAATATTTAACACAGCTTCAGTATTTCAAATCAACAGAATGCTGAAGTAGATTGAAGAAGCCATGAAATACTGAAATAGGATATAAATCTTGATGTGTTTTATCTTTGCATTATAAACAAGAAGACATAAGAATTGTTGTTCATCCCACATTGTAGAAATAATGGGGGTGTTTTTTTGGTAAGATTCTAAGAGTTGTTAGAAAATGCAAGAAGTGTTGCCTTCTTGCTTAAAGCACTAAACCTAGTAGTAATTGGATGGGTTGTTTGTGTCTTTTTGATCAAACAGACTGTCCTGTTATGCAAGATATGCATGTGCACTTAGGGAAAGACATGAAATGTAGGAAACACTGCCCACCAATCCTGCTTTTAAATTTGGTTCTTGCTCAGGAGGCAAGATTTTTCAGGTCTCTCAATAGGCTGTCTTGATGTGTCAGGGTGTCCTGTTTGACTTGAAATGACAAATTGCTGAGACAACATCTTCATGGTGTTTTGCAGCAGTAATGCCATATAAATGTGACGAAGAGCCATAGCATTTACTCAGCATTATAAAAATAGAACAAGGAATTGTGTGTCAGGTATAATGTGCACAGTATACGTATATGGGTAACCAGTAGGTATAAAAAGTGACTAATCCAGGGGTGTCCAAACTTTGGCCCTCCAGATGTTTTAGACCACAACTCCCAGAAATCCAAGTCTAGATTGCCAATGACAAAGGATTGTGGGAGTTGTGGTCCAAAACATCTGGAGGGCCAAAGTTTGGACACCACTGGACTACTCACTTTTCATTAGTGGGTGAAGCTCTTCTGCAGGCTCTTATTCTGTACAAGAATAAAAGTATTCTGTACAAGTATAAAAGGTTAATCCCAATCAATTCTAGGTATTTTGCAATGTGTACATTGCTCCTATAATACCATCTGCTCAAATTTAGCCAATTCCAAATTATTTCTTTGTCTCAATTTTGGTATTCCCCGTGATCTTATTCCAAGAATTGTACTGTGGATAGTCCTTGAAGTGAGGGGATAGTCTTGTAGTGGATCAACTGCACCCTAATATTAATACAGTTCAATGTATTCAAGTACAGTGCAACTACAATGTTTGCGTTTTATGTATTTATTTATTTATTTACATAATTTTTAGCCACCACATTGCCAAGTTCTCTGTGGGCAACATACAACAATATATTAAAACAATAAAACAACATCTTTAAACCATCAAAATAACAAACAATATACAAATAATAAAATCCTGCTACACATGTGCCCAGCTAAAAGAACATTAGTTAATTAAAATGCTGCATTCTTTGCATGAGATTCCCCCCCCCACTACATGTGCCTTTTTTCTAGTACTGCAGTTGATCAATGCACTAGCTGGAGTTTACAGTCTGAGTTCACTCAAATGCCTCTCAAATAAAAAAATAACATTTGTACCTGTTCTTAAGTATTCAGAGAGCTTCACATTTATTATCTAGCTGAAATGCTTATAATTTGCTTTTAAAGCAGCTTGCTTTTAAACCATGTGAAATGGTGCTAAAACAAAGTCTGGGGGCGGGTGGGGACTTCTCTAAGGCCAGATAGAAAGCCTCCCCAAGAATTTATAGCCGAGTCTCTTAGCCTCTTAAGCTACATCAATCACTGCGCTGACCTTGTCCACAAGCACCCTCCATGAGCCACTGTGCTGCCATCTTAACTATTCCTGTAATCCATGTCTTCATTACCCCAGCTCCTCCCCCATTTCTCTGGCTGCAAATGGAGAGCTGCAGGTTCCCCATTGCTTTCTCTCCTGTTCGGATACATGGCACTCTGTCCTTCTTTAGTCCTACGTTTTGCTGTGCTTTCCTTGTTACAGTAATTTTAAATAGAAGGAGAGGCAGATGCTGGGGTGGGCAGCAAAAGCTCTTGTCGAGCTAATCTCTTTGCCCTGCTTGAAGGAATTAGCTTTCTGACCATGAAGGTGGCTTAGTAGGAAGGTAGTTACGCTGAGTGTTCTCCTCTGGCTGATAAAAACTCTGCTCCACGCCCCTGTTTTAGCATGTCAGCAGATCATGTCTGACCTTGTTGATGGGACTGGAAGTAAACACCATTTAGTCTAGTAGGATATGTGAAAGACCAGGCCAGAAATTGACTGGGAGACCACCCTTAATCAGAGGTTGATGGCATGATAAATTACAAGTGCAACATATTCAGGGATACTGTATTCTGAAAACAGCTCTGAGGTCTGTGCTCCTTTTTCTTTCAGTCTTCATAGCCACAGATCCATGTTCAGTCTATACATTTTATTGCCACCAGGAGGGGGTTAAGAGTCCTGCTTCACTAAGTAGACCCTGACTGCAGGGAATTCTTTGGTTGTTGAACATTTGGGGTGATGGGAAGAGTGTTTCCAGTGATGCCTGTGCCTCTTAAAGTTTGAAGGAGTAGCAGTCAGGTAATGTTACATGTACTCATTTGATTCCTGTAGGTGAATTGTGTTCAGAAGCAGGAATAAGTGAGGAAACTTTTTAAAATGGGCTGTATATTTGAATTTGGGGAAGGGTAGTGGTTTTCTGTTCATCTCTCTCCCCTTTGCTCATCTTACAGGATTTTATCACTACCCATATTTTCTTTGGTTCCTCTTAGTCTTTGTTCCAGCTATTTTACCTCCATATTCCTGCTTTAATCACAAGATTCCTAGATAACCAGGAGAGAGCTTAAAAATGGACAGCGACCACTATCACTTGCTCTTTTACAGAGTGAATGGCAGGGGCTTACTATCCTAAGCAGACCTCCAGAGTACAGTCCTAAGTCTGTCATGAAGGAAAAGCAACTTTCCATTTATTTATATTATTTTTTCAGTTTGTTTTATTTCTCTGTGGGGTGCAGGTAATCAGAAACACCAATTCCTACTTATTTATTTTAAAATATTTTACCCCGTCTTTCTCCATAAAAGGACCCAAGGCAGCTTACATGATTAAGAAAGATAGCTAAAAGCAATACTGTATATTGTTCACATATTAAAACAGAATCAAGTAAACATTGTATTTGAGATGTTAAATAAAAGCATTATTAGAACAGGCCAAAAGCAATAAAGTCCTAACCATCTTTATTATAAAACCCCTTTTAGATAGCAAGCCACTACGGGAAAGCCTGTCTGAAGATAAAGGTCTTTGCAGAAGAACAGCACAGATGGGGCCAGCCTCACTGGGGATGGGTTTTGAGATTTTGGGAGCAGCACCTGGCAAGTCCCTCTCTCCCAAGTTCTCACCAAACTCTCTCCATCTTTGCACCTTTTGGGGGGAAAGGCTTCTCTTGGTCCTGCTGCCCCCAGAGGTATTCATGGCAGGGTCATGACAAAGGACCTTTTTAGTGGATGTTACCATACTGTGGGACTCCTTTTCTTGGGAGACTTAAGACCTTCCACTGGCAGGCAGTGACCTTTCTCTTAAGACAAAGTTTTGGATTTTTTTTTTTAAAAAAAAGGTGAGGGTGCTACACTTTTCTTTTTAAAAGAAAACTTAATGTCTGTAAGTTGTTTGAAAACTGGGAACAGCTACCAAAAAGGGCCTCCTCTGGTTAATCACTAGAGTCCCCATTCTAAGATGTTAATAAAAACTAAAGTGCAGCACTGCTTAGAATAATACATACAGCAGAGACCTTAAAATAGCAAGTCAATGTAAGCTATATAAAAATGAACCATCAGTTGTCCCTGATACATATGAAATGTATGAACATTCTTCTGTTTTAGCCTTTTTTTTCTTCTGTACATCTATCTATATACAGTATTTCTATATACTAAAAACATTATTTTAAAAAAAGAAAAAGCCCTTCTCTGATTCATCATCAGATATACCTGTGAATGCAACAGAGTGAAAAAAAGGCCACCCCCGAAGATCCCAAAATCTGGAGATGCTCATATGGTAGAAGTAATCTTTCAGAGACAGTATACAAATCCATAATACCAAGGAGATTGTACATAGGGATTTCTCCTCCTTAAGTTTTTCACTTCAGTTAGCAAGAGGCAGAATCTATTATGTGTTCACATGTTTGTCTCAGTCCAAAAACATTATTTAGGCTTTGAGTCAAATAAGTTGGACTTCAATCTGCTACAATGAATGCAGTTTAATCACTCAAGTTGGCTGGATAGCTCAGTGTGTTGGTCACCTGGACTATGAAGCTAAAGGTTAGGAGTTGAGCTCCCTACTGTATTTCCCTGGGGAAAGAGGCAGCCCGTGTGCCCTCTGATAATCTGCAAAAACCCAGAGCACCCCTAGAAAAAAAGGAATGGTAAATCACTTTTGAGTCATCTTTCCAGTATTCATGTCTTGCATTTCTTATATTGGTCACAGCAAAGTAAATTAACACAGAACTGGATGACAGTAAAATGATGCTTTACATATAGACACGTGTATGTGTGTGCGCACGCACACACTGGAAGCATTAAAATATTACAACCATATTGTATTGTCATTTAGCTAATAAGTAGGTTCTCTTGCTTGAACTAGCTTTTCCCATTCTTCTAATGATCCTGTATTTGCCCTTTGTGCAGTCTGTGCAGTTATGTACTAAGCATTTTTATTTAGTTTGCAGTGTTGTCAGTATTCTTTTGGGACATCAAAAAAACCCCAAGTCATTTTCAAAAGCTGGCAGCAAGACAGTGGTTGACTTCTAGAGCATATGGTCCAAGTTGCTGTGTAGTTGTACATTTGCCCTGCATTACACTGCTAGGAAGACATAAATGGAACCATTTATATTCTGATCATCTGCAGCCTTGCTAATGGAAATGAAATAGAATTTGGTGCAGAAACCTAACTCTGAATCAATATTGATGCAGTGAAGCAGCTGGGTCAGCAGTGGTGCATCTGTATATATAGGACCCAGGATAGAGCTATGCAGGTTCCTAGAAGCCACTGCCAATTTTAAATAAGGATACAATCAAGTTTGGAAAAACATACCTGACCTTGGCTGTGGCCCTGCAGTGTTCTTGGGAATACCTTGACAAGGAACCAGATGGTTGTGGGTAAGGAATGGGAAGTGATGAAAGAACACTCCATTATCTCATTTATCTCAGAGACTTTCGTGAAAAGTTGTTTGTGCATGGTGTCGTACATCATACAGTTTCTGGACGCAGCTAAAGAATGTATTGGCAAATTGGGTCTCATTCTCTTCTCTCCTGCAGCTATTTCCATAGTATTTCTAAGACTAGCTCAACATCAGCAATGATGAGTATCAGCATTATGCCATCCACTCTGAATATGATCTCCTCTGATAAGTTTTCTGTTTCAGTGACGGCTTTCTCAGACACCTTTTTGCAAAGTCAGTTGGGTGCTGTCTGCAACACAGGTCATTCTTTCCCCAAAAACCATTTGCAGAGGAGTAAACTGTCAATGGTTTCTGGAGAATTGATGGTGAGGTTCCATATTTCTAAAGTTTATTAGAAAGTTTATTTTAAAAATAAAAAATGGAAGAATAATACACTGTTATCCCATTTGACAACTTCTGTACTGCTGAAGGCGCATTTTAACATCTTATGTTCTAACAAGCTGCTGATTTCATATTTGTTGCAGCCTCACTTAGCTCTTTACTACTGAATGATCCAATAAGCTTTCCTATGGAATAGCCTGCTGTAACAGGTCAGAAAGATCTTATGAGTATTTGAGGAGGGTGTATTCTGGGTCTGCATGGTTTTCACTTCAGTGTTTCTACCTCAAGCATACCCATGTTACAAATGATTTTATTTCCTCTCTTTTTTTAAAAAAAAAGGGGGGAGGTGGTGGAATCAAGGCCTGTGTCTTATTTATTCATTTCAGGAGTATTAAAACTAGACTGATGGTGATACAGTTTGTTTTCATTTTCTTCAGTAGTTGTCAGTTGCATTTATTGTGCAATGTTGTAAGCAAGGGAAACAACTGAGATGGAGAAAAAGTTACATTAGGTACCAACCAACTACTGATTAACTTTTCAGAGGTACTCAGTGCATTGGACAACACAGGCATAGAAATAATGGTTGCTGGAGGCTGTAGTGGCTTATGGATGTTAAAAATTAATTTTGACTTTAGTTATTTGACTGTTTTCAATTTGTTCTGTAAGCCCAAAGCTACTGATGCAAATGACATATTGACATCTGGCTTGTTTCCTTAAACCCCATTTACTGATATAACCTCTCCAAAAATACTACCCCAGATACTCTCTTTCTCCTTTACAAACATTGTATTTCACTCCCTATCATACTTCCTTCTATATCTCTGTTTTCTGAGCTGTATGTTTTCAAGATTAGACTTATCTTTCTTTATGAAAGCAGGGATGTCTCAGTGTCATGGAGCGTGCACTAAAATAGTATAGAAAGTGAATCTCAAGTGTGTTTGGTGTTTACTTTGGAGTCACTAAGAGGAATCACTAGTCAATTAATCCTTACAGTAAGTCACATCATAGTATGATAGAAAGTTCCAGATATATTTAGATACTGCTGAGAGATCCTTGCATACAGAGGGAGATTTGAAGTGATTTAATTTTTGTATGACTTAAATGTGGGGATACCAGAATTTGATAATTAAGATATCTACATTATTTTTGTCATTGCTAATTTAAGCTACTGAAGGGGGCATAGATGGGCTTTGACATGAGGAAATTGAGCTGAAAACAGCCCTGGTAAAATAGAACAACAGTAATTGACCAGTGACTATTGATAGGACTTCAGGATATTAGGCAGAACTTAGGGAGCATCCTGCCTGTACCATAGAACAGTGTTTTTCAACCACTGTTCCATGGCACACTAGTGTGCCGCGAGATGTTGCCTGGTGTGCCGTGGGAAAAATTGAAAAATTACTTTATATATAGTCAATATAGGCACAGAGTTAAATTTTTTAACATTTTCTAATGGTGGTGTGCCTCGTGATTTTTTTCATGAAACAAGTGTGCCTTTGCCCAAAAAAGGTTGAAAAACACTGCCATAGAAGAGCATGCTGGTACAAAACCACTTTGGAGATTGTCATTATGTTGTGTTTCCATGGACATTCCTACAGGGGAAAAGACTGTTGGCTATGAGGCTTATTGAAGAGATTTGTGTGTTAACTCCTTACACACACACCCAGCTCTTCTCTGTCCCTTTTTTTCATGTTCCCTCCCTCTCATTCACATCATTCATACAAAATTACTGTGGCCAGTTCCAAGTATTTACTATAAATCCTATAAAAAGAATTAGGCAGCATCAGCCTTTGTGGTGGTGGAATGAAATGCTTTTCATAGACATTCAGCTTGCTGGGAGAGGAATAAATTGGTGTGTGCTTAGCTTAGTTATTTGATTAATGAGAATTAGAAAAGGAAACGAATACAAGAAATGAAACAGAGATCCAGGTTGAACTCAGACATTCTGCTTAGTGAGTGCTCTCAGGCGTTACATAGCCGTTTGAACTTTTTAATGGGTTTTTAGAAGCTAATCTCAGATGGGCTTTTTACATTTTGAATGTTACCTGGAAAAACCTAACTAGAATATATTTGCATTTAGTTATTGACTGTCAGGTGATGCATATATTTATGAGTGCATCTGCTTAGTGACGTTGCTTGAGCTGGTTTATTCTGTAAAACATGAGCATATGTTACTTGTGTAACTGGATGTGGCTCCCACACATATACATTAGTAGCTGATCGTAAATATTCTACACATAATTGTGAAATGCCCAAGAACTGCAAACAATATGAAACTGATATAAAACCAACTTCATGACTGAATGAAACAGTTTAGGACCTTGCTATCTGGCAGAATGGCTCCTGTTGCAAAATACGGCCCATAACACCCGATCATCTCAGGCAGGACATTTGAGGGTGCCGTCGCTGAAGGAGGCCCATAAATCTTTGACGAGAAATAGGGCTTTCTCAGTGGTGGCCCCTCAGCTCTGGAACCAACTTCCTCCTGAGATCTGTTTGGCCGCTCTTCAAGATAAGCAGAATGTGAACTTCCCCATTCAGCCTGTCTTAAAGAACAGCTCTATGGTCATCATGGTGAGTGCTTATACTCCAGCCCATTACTCATCTCTGTGGTCTCCAGTAGGGCTGTTTACTCTCTGTCTTCTATTCTATAGAACAAATCAATCATGCAAGGGATTTTTTTTTTTTAAAAAAAAGCCAGGTCGGGAAGCCTCACTGTGACTGGGATGTGCAGCGGGTCCGGAGACCTCTGCAAGGTCCAGAGGCTTCACAGCACGGAGACCCAGGCAGGGGCGGCAGCTTGTCTTCACGTTTTACTCTCCAACCATGTGTGGCGAAAAGGGTTAATACAAGTATGAATATTCATGACTCTGTTTTGAATAGCCAATCACCAAGCTGGTGGGAGTGGCTAAGAATGTTATATAATGGAATGTAATGGTGGATGGACAGTTCAGTTTTAAGTTGGGTTCAGTTTGTGTTAGAGCTGAGAGGAGTTCAGTTAAGAGAGCTGAAAGTCAGTTAGATTGTCAGTTGTTCAGGTGGGACCTGCCACTAAAAAGGGTCTGGTTTATAAAAGAAATATATTATTACGAGAATTCAAGTTTGCAATACAATAACATCGGCTAAAGCTATCATAACACTGAGCATCTAATTGTAAACTAATAAATGTTTCATGTTTGTTTTAAAACTATATTACTTGGTGTGACTCTCTCTCTGAAACACATATAAATGTCCAGTGAATCTGGTGGTGGCAGCGAGTAAAAAAAACAAACAAACAGTGTGTGAAAGGGGTACGTCACACCATGCCTCTCCGGACCTCCCAAGAACAGCATGGCTAGAGAGTAAACTGGGCTGGAGATGTACCAGGACCACAGTATGTATGTGTGAATATTTTTTCCACATATACATACCTCTAAAACTAGGTGCATCTTATGGTCCAGTGCGTCTTCTGGAGCAAAAATTACGGTCATTCATTCATTCATTCATTCACAGTCTGCTTAGCACTTTAGGAGGAAGGGGAACACATTCTAGAACTCTTGTCCAGTAGGCTCCATTGAATACTGTCTCTAGCCTAGATTCACAACATTCTATTGCCAAAGGTTGTGCTCGGTCATTAATAAAGGTTCTGCAAAAAGCCTAATATACCTCTTCTCCACATGTCTGTTCTTTCTCTGTCATTTTTATACAGTACCATCTAATTTCCTGAACATCTCCTCCAACCCTTCTAAATTCTAGCATTACTTTAGAGGTTCATTGTCAATAGATTTTTTTGCAAGATATCATTGCCAATATTTCTAGTTTGTAGATCCTTTAGCTGTGTAATTTTAGTAATATATGGTTATAGGTATATTCAGTTACATGTAAAAAGAGACAGTATTTCAGAATCAACACGGCAATCAATAGCTTAGTGCACAAAGTCAATTTCTCAGTGTACTTAACTGAAGGATGATGCATAAATCCCACTTTCCATTAATAAAAATGGGATAGGCATTTTGAGTATTAAAAGGTCCATGATATTGGTAGCCCACGGACTTTTTTCTGAGTTGTGCTTCAGAGTAATGTATAAAGTATACCATAGAAAGAAAACTACAGTGGACCCTTGTATAACAAACAGCTTGTATAACATAAAATCTGTACAACATAAAAAATTCCGGAGATAGGAGAAATTTGCTTAACATAATTTCATTTGGAACAAATTAATTCCTTTATACAAGGTACCACTGTATATTAAAGAGTCTGGGAGCTGTTGCTGCCATTGAGATGTTTATTGTCTGACATGTACAGTAATGCCTTGGTTTATGAATACCTTGCTCTATGAGTGTTTTGCACGACGAGCAAACATTTCTATAAATTTTGCCTTGATCACTGAGCAATGTCTTGCAATATGAGCACTAGATCAGGTAACATGATCACAAGTGAGCCAATTGTGGCTGTCTTCCCTTGCTGGATTGTGAGGGATTGTCTGGAACATTCCATCTCAGCCAAGCCTCAAAAACAGGAGGAGAGAGGAACCGAGTTCTGCCATGCATAGAAGGTTTTCAAAGGAGAGTGCAGGTTAGGGTTTTATTTTTCTTTATATTCATATTTAATTTGTTTTCAACATCCTTTCTTATTTTTCAGAGCATTTCTAGTCATATGGCAGCTAGTCAAATGTGTATATGGCTACAAATTACACATTTTTATTGTCACATTAAAAACAAAGTAAAACAAAGTAAAATCTAGTTGTTCGACCCAAGCAGAGCAGATTCTTCAGTCAGGTACCTAAACCATAGTGTGGATGCAGACTTCTAGCCAACTTTTTTTTTAAAAAATTGGCATCTTGCGTGTACAGCATGTGGGCTATGGGGCCCCAGAATGAATCACGTGAGTTTTGATTTTTTTTTTCTTATGGGGAAGTTTGCTTTGATAGACAAGTGCTTTGGTTTAGAAGCATGTTTCTGGAATGGATTATTACTCGGTATTACTGCATTAGGGAATAAAGCATGTTACATTATATGAGAAAAAATACTCAAAGCTGGTTAAAGGTCTTGATGCAGAAAGTTTGAAAAGTCAGTTTGGGTTTTTAAATGAGCATTCATCTACTATCAGTGTTGAAATATATATGTATAAATAGATTCAGGTCTAAATATTTATGATATGTACAAGCAACAGATAGTTAGTACTTGGATGGGAGACCACCAGGGAATACCAGGTGCTGCAGGCGCCTGGAGCAGGAACTGACAAACCACTCCAGTATTCCTGCCAAGAAAACTCCATGGACATGGGGTCATGAAGAGTCGGTCACGACTGTCACGACACAACACACACACACACACACACACACACACACCACACACACACACACACACACACACACACACACACACACACACACAAAAGAAATAGATGTGCTGCTAAGGAAAAAAAATGAAGGCTAGTAACATGGAAGGCTTTCTTGAGTCATTAACAATGTCAAAATGTAAATTTTCCAAATATATGAAAACATGAAATGTGTTGTCTCATACAGCAATAGACATGGTTGTTCTCCACCACCATTATCCCTAGTGTCTCTGACTCTGTTTTTATTCTTATTTTCACATACTGTAGTCTCAGGAATGTAATATAGTAAGTGCAGTCCCAGACAAAGTGAAGTATTTTAGCAGCTGAGTATCTGGATGTTAGAAGATGTAGGATAGATGCTGTGGCCAAGTACGCAGAGCAGCAGAGTGAGTCCAGTAGGCAAGATAATTTCAGATGAATATACAGTATGTTTTGGATCTTGACAGTAGGTAAGTACAGCACACTTTAAAGAGTTTTCACCAATACTGTGTTATACAGAGTACACAAAAATGACATTTTAGGTTTTTTTCCTTTTTTCTATTGCCATTATTTGCTCATTGGATCTAAAAGAGTTTGGGAAGAGTTTGCATTGGCAGAATTGTACAGCAAACAAAACCAGGTTTAAAACTGCTGCCCAAAACTAAGGTGATTAGCTGTCTGTCAGATAATTGTAACTGCCATAGTACAGTAACCCCCATCTATCGCGGCAGTTAGGGACCCACCCAACCCACAATCATTGAAAATCCGTGATACGTGGATGCAGGTCAGGTGGGGGCACAATTTTAGAGATCATGCGCTGCTTCCCAACACCCCGGGGGTGCAGGTGAGCAGTGCACAATCTTTTAAAAGGACTCTCAGCCGCAGAGCCAAGCGCTTGGCTCCACAGCCGATAGCCCTTTAAACATTGTGCGCTGCTCCCCCGCACCCCGAGGGGTTGGGGAGATGCAGCGCGTGATACAGTACCTCCATGGAGGCAAGCACCGGGCTCCAGCTGATTGGCGCTAGGATGGGGGAGAAAAACCTTCTGTTTCCCCACCCCAGCACCAATCAGCTGGAGCCCAGGGCTTGGGGAAAGGGGGAAGGTTTAAAAAGCCCCCAAACCTTTCCCACCTGCAGTCGCGCGATATACTAGGACCACAGCCTATGAACCGCGAAAGGGTGGGGGACCACGGTTATGCTAAAGGTTGTTTATAGCACAGAGGTCAGGATTTATCAAGGGGAAAAAACTAGTTTATGCATATAAAAATAAAGGTCCCCCTCCCGCACATGCGTTCTAGTCGTGTCTGATTCTAGGAGTGGTGCTTATCTCCGTATTCAAGCCAGAGAGCCTGTGTTGTGGAAGTCCATGGCCATGTGGCTGACATGGCTGCAAGGAAACACTGTTTCCTTGCATGTAAGGTGCATGTTTCCTTTCATGTACGGTGTTACATAAAGCCAGTTTAATATATGTCATGTACTCGGAATCCTTGCCCTTTATTTAGGTCTTTAGAGACATACTGGAATTTGTTTATCTGGCAGAGTTTTGCTGTGTCATTCTCGAGTTTCCTGTTGTAATTTGTTTCTCTATCTTGGATCTGTGTAACAATGCATTGCTACTTTGTCTAGTGTCTGCCATGATATCCACTACCATGGGGATATTATGTTGGAAAACAGATGACAGTGAATGAGCACCACATGCCCGAAGAAATGGGTTCTGATCTATGAAAAATTACACTGAAGCAAAATTGTTAGTATTTTGGGTGCCACACTGTTTTCTTTCACTCCCCCCTTCTCCTTCTTTTTCTCCTTGTTTTTGTTTCAAAATAGGGAGACAGACTAACATGGCTACCCATTTTGTAAACCTGTCATTGTTAATCATTAAATAAAAAGATTAAACTTTACAAGCCAATTGGTTGTTTCCGGTTGTACAGCTCCAGTAAAGATTAAGAACCAAAAATTGGAGAAGGCTAACTTAAATCTGTTAGTCATCATTTTATCTTCCCAACCTGAAGGTGAACTTGCTTTTCTCTGAGGAGCAAATCTCTATCAAGCCCCTTCATTTTATTAGTAGCGCAGATTTTGCATGTCCAAGATCATTTGTGCATGCATTCAGCTTGGACTTCCCATTCCTTGCTAGAAATAGTACTCCTCCTTCTGTGACATAATTGCCACTCCAGCAACTAAGCATAAAGTAACTGCTGATGAATTTTGAATCTGTATTGCATGAAAGTCACTTAAGTTGCTTTAAGTTCAAAACTTGGCATCTCGGAAATGCAGACAATGCATTTAAAGTTTGACTTATTATTCCAATGAATGCCTAAAACTCTCAGAATCTCCCTTGGCCATGTTTAGGGTTCTGCTAAGAGTAGTAAGCTGCTAACATAAATCAGCCAGCCTGTGGCCTTTTGGGGTAGTGTCTGCGGGTGTTTCCTGGAGATCTCTATTGTGCGAGTCAGAGCATGATTACAGCAGAAAGAAAGAAAGAAAGAAAGAAAGAAAGAAAGAAAGAAAGAAAGAAAGAAAGAAAGAAAGAAA
>JAHTLZ010000237.1:9722709-9801197 GCA_023846285.1 Phrynocephalus versicolor | reverse complement strand
AAAGAAAGAAAGAAAGAAAGAAAGAAAGAAAGAAAGAAAGAAAGAAAAAGTAAATACGTATGATGAACCCCTGCAGTCTACATTCTTTCCTGTGTTTTTCTGGTAGCTGACTGTGTGGATATTGTACTGTATAAATAAATACGATTGCTTTAGATACCTGTGATCAAATATTTATACAGTTCATGAGGCTTCCTGCAAAAATAGGGGTTGAAGTTAACAGTTCAAGTCAAACTCTTGGCTAGCTGTACTTAAAACATACCCTGTAAAATGTCTCCACATCTGCTTAATAGAGGATTTTGTAGATTAAACTCATGCACACACTGAGATTATGAGAGATGCTGCCCTTTCCTTGTGAGAGGGAAAAATAGATATTGACCAAAATCCTATTCACATAAATTTAATGTGGGGAACCTGATAATGTCATAAAATTTCACCGCAGTCATTTAAATTCTTTTGCTGTATTCTTCTTTCTTTTTTTTTTTTTTGGCATTTATTGGAGGAAAAGTCGTCTTGCATGAATCCATGCTGGCAGAAGCCAGTGACGTCATCAGCCAACACTGTTAAAATTTAATTTAAATTACTTGAAGGTTACATATCGACTCTCCGAACAGTCCTGAGCCCGGAAGGCTCCCCTTTGCCCTGGAGAAGTGTTTGGGTGCATTTAGTAGTAGGAAAATCACTGCTGGATCACCACTGGCAACCCCAGTCATGCCAGTGGTGTTTGGCATTGATACTTTTTGAGTTTTCAAAGACTCTCCTCTGCATATTGATTCTCAGTTGCCCAGTAAATATGTTGTGAAAATAAAGTCAGTGCTAGATCAAGTAAGGCTCTACTTAAACTGCAGGTCAGTAGTAGACTTTTTGTGAAGAGGAAAACAAACATCAGTTCACTTATCACCTATGGACTTTAAGAGAAAGCACACACAATGAAGCCATTAAGTCAGCTGAAATCATTGTATCCTGATTGGCTGCAATGGAGAACACACCAAACCTATTGTTCTTATAATCTAAATCTGAGGCACTACTTTTAATCTGTAAATTCAATATTGTGTAATTTCAATTCTGTATTACAGTGATTCCTTTTTTTGTTCTGTCCTCTCCTACAACATCCTTACCCTTTGAGAGTTTTAAAGTATACTTAGTAAAACTAGGATTCTAAGGGTATTCCAGAACATAAAGGTAAAGGTAAAGGTTTTCCCCCGCACATGTGTGCTAGTCATGTCTTACTCTAGGGGAGGTCCTCATCTCCGTATTCAAGCCGAAGACCCAGTGTTGTGCAAGTCCATGGCCACATGGCTGGCATGGCTGCAAGGAATCACTGTTTTACCTTCCCACTTTTTATGGCAGTACCTATTTATCTACTTGCATTGACATGCTTTCGAACTGCTAGGTTGGCAGGAGCTGGGGTTATCAGTGGGAGCTCACTCTGCTGCATGGCACCCGGGATTCGAACCGCCGAGCTGCTGAGTTTGCAGCCGACAGTTTTCGGAAGCCTTCGTCCACTAAGCCACCATGCCCCTATATTCCAGAACATAGATGAAATAAATAGAAAAATCTTCTGAGATGACCTAACATGGGAACTGTCCTCAACTCAAAGGACTGTTTGTCCTTCCCTTTTAAATGAAAACAATGTTGTCTCCGGTTTACAGAAATAATTGGTATGTAACCAGTGCAAACAATTGCTATATAAGGCTTTATTACAAAGCAGAAAAAATTCTGTTGCAGATTGTATGCTCCCCCCCAAAAAACAATGCTTGTTAAATGTGATGGAAAAGCCTTTTGATAGTAAATGTGTTGTCTGACATTCTCTGGGTAGGTGGAGCTGTCTGTCTGATACTAAATATAGCTGGATTTTTGAATTATGTATTAGTCCATGATATGGGGACATTATTTCATAGTTTCTATATGGGGTGTGATGATGGAGAGAAGGGGGAGGTATGACATGTACTGCCGCTTTTCGTGTTTTATGTGCTAGCTGAGCTAAAAGAAACCCTTTAATTGTGTCAGTCTTTTCCCGAGTCTGACTATTTAATCATCTAAGCCTCTACCACCCCTGAGTTTGTGTTAAGATTTATTGCATCCTTAAACTGTCTGTAAAATGCCTCCTTCAGCCAAGCATTGGGAAGCAGCCTCATTTGGAACACTAGTGGGCTTCAGCCTGCAGGAAAAATAGCAGTCATGAATGAAATGTCACTGCCTAGTTAGTCCTTCGGGCTGCATGCTAAATGATATTGGGATCCTGGAGAGATTGGTCTCCCTTCTCCCATCAAAATAAGTACATCCCTAGATATCTGTAGCTGGCTACATCTCCCAAATGCCTGCTAGTGGAGGTGGATTCATTACCTTTACTTTGGAAGCAAAAAGGATTCATTTAAAGGGGAAAAGATACAGTATTTATGCTTGTGGCATAAATAGTCCATATTAAATTTAAACACTCAGGAATATGACACAAATCTTTTATGAGTTAAATTTCATCTATCACCCCAAAACTAATAACAGCATTTATTGTGCTAGGAATTATTCCCTAGCTGCAAATTAGAGTAAGAGGGAAGGAGAATTGAAGTCCAAACTGGAAAAACCTTCACAATAGGTATTTGTAACAGTAGGCCAGGGTACTTAGCTATACTTGGAAATCTCTGTATTTTCTTGACAGGGGCTACCCAAGGACTAAAACCAATTGCCACCTTTGACCTAGTTTTCTTTCCCCTGTACTCTTCTTTAATTAGCCAGAATGCAATTCTCATGTTTCCTGTGAATCCACAACTGAGAGACTTAAAAACTAGATAAATGTCTAATCATTCAACAAGAAAATGGCATACATTTCTCGCCTTTCTGTACTGTCAAAGAATGAGATAATTACTTCAATGTGTCCTAATTATATGACTCACGCACATCACCTACCTGTTGGTTAGGCGTCCTCAAATCTATCAACTATTCATCTTAACAGGGGTATTTCTAATATATGCTGCTTTCATCTGAACATTATAGAAATGCATGCAATTCCACCATGGAAGAGGAAACTATTTCTGCTATGATTTTTCTTTTATGCTGCATTCAGCTTTATTTTCTCTCAGCCCTTTCTTTTTCCATTTCATTTCTAACAACTTCCTGGCCGATCACTTCCAAATATCCTAAGATAATCTCCCTACTTGCTAAGGTAGGGGAGGGGAGCATGTGACCTCCCAGCTGTTCTGGAGTTCATCTCCCAGAAGACCCAGCCAGTATGTCTAACAGTGGAAGATTGTGGAAGATGCAGACCAAAGCATCTGAACAGCTTAGGGTTCCCCCACTTGTAGTACAGGGTTTATAGACATCACACTATCCATGCTGCTTAGAGAACACTTTGGGAAAGGAACAGTCCAGATTTCTCCCTTAGTAAACTGGATTTTCATCTCCATCATTGCAAGTAGAAGATATGATTTCATAGCCTTTTAAAACATTGGGTTTGACAAACAGCACATATAATATTCCATGAAGCAAGGGTAAAATAAAATAAAGTCTTTCCATCTGATATGAACCTTAACAGATGGCCACCTTGTTGGGATTTGCATGTTGTGTAGTTTTATATTTTCACAAACTACCATTTAAAATAATATAGACATCATTTTAATAGGAACAGAGAATTCATCAGTGCTCAAAACTGTTACTTTGTCATACATCTGTTTTAATTTCACCTACATATTGATTGAACCAAATACCTTTTGGAATGAATTGAAAGGAATTCACTTATGTGAAAATTCTCTTTGGGTTTTTATCATTAAAAACACAGTCTTCTTGCTTGCTTATTTATTTCATTTTAATGCTCCCTTTTCCCCAGTCAAGGGGCCCAAGGCAGTTCCCACATTATTAAAAAAATTGTTTTACTGTGATTTCCAAGGCTACTGACTTACAGTGGACCCTTGTATAACAAACAGCTTGTATAACATAAAATTTGTACAACATAAAAATTCTGGAGATAGGGGAAATTTGCTTAACATAATCGCCTATGAGGAGAATCCATACAACTCCGTTATCAATGCATTCCTATGGGAATTTGTATAAAGGAAAATTTGCTTAACATAATTTCATTTGGAACGAATTAATTCCTTTATACAAAGTACCACTGTATGTTTAAAACATCCACTGCTTTAAGAAATAAGGAATTTCCTTGAGGATGACTGTGAATATTCTTATTGGGTACTTACCTAGCAAATTATACTGAAATATACAATTGGCTTTCAGTGCCAAATTACCCTGAGGAATGACTTTAATTAGGGACTATTAAAATAAGTCAGTAAAACAATATTCATCAACAGATATGAAGATCTAAATCCCAAATTAGAGTATATTAAAAGTGTTTTTCATCTGTAAGCTGTAAAAAAGGGGGGGTTGGTCTCTGAATACCAAGCAGAACTTCATTGCTGTTGTGGGTTTTTTTTGGGGGGGGGGGCTGTTTGGCTGTGTTCTGGAAGTTTTTCTTCCTGACGTTTCACCAGTCTCTGTGGCCGGCATCTTCAGAGGGCAAGTTGCTCAGGGAGCTAGGAGTTCTCTCGGTGCTCTAGTGTAGAGAGTGAGATTGTGGGGTGTTTTTAATAGTTGTGGGAAAGTGTGTGGGGGGTGGCCTATTCAGGAGAATAGGTGTTCATCATTGATTGTGATTGCAATCTGTGAATGTCTTCGAGAATACGCAGAACTCCATTGCTTGAAACAGAACTGAATAAACGATTAAATGCTGTTATGCTAGCTCCCTCATGATATTGCTTTATAGATACCTTATGGCATATGATTTGAGAACAGTCTCCAGTTTCTTGAAAATTTCCTTCCTTAACCATATGATGAGAAATTAAATCAACCATGCCTTTAAATTTACATTTCATGATTCTGCAAAAAAAAGGGCGGGCATGATAGCTTACAGTAAAACACGGATTAAAAACAGAATCTTAATTAAATCAAAATAGGAAAAATCTTGTTGGCATAAATGTATGCTGATGTAGCTCAAATCAGGTGTTAGAAATATTTAATTTAAACTAATGGAAAGCTTCCTGATCCCTTCCACTCTCCTTTTCTTATGTTGAAGTCTTTGGGAGCCCTAAGGCAAGGAGCCTTTAATAGTCTACAGTCGCTGTCAGTGGTCCTGATCCCAGAAGCAGTGATCTGGCAGTGTTATTTTTCCCCTATTAAAGGCTCCCTGCCAGCCTCCTCCATTCTGAGGCTCCCAGAGGGTTCCCCATAAATTGTCATACTTTGGGCACATCATAAGAAGGCAAGACTTACTAAAATAGACAATAATGCTATGAAAAATTGAAGAGGAAGTCCAATAAGTCATGACCGTGAGTTTGTAAGTGCTGAGCAGGGCTTTTTGGAGCTCACTCATTTACAGGACCAGTTGATGCTGAAACCACCTTAATAGCACTTAACATGTTAGATGTCTATTTTCAAGGACTGTCAAAAGTCATATTAGAAATCCAGTTTCTTCTTCTGCCCCTTCTAACAGGAAGGTGAGATGTGCCTGGGGCCACTTCAAACTGTCCTTTACATGTTGAATATGACAATGAAGAAAATACAGTCAATGAACACCATTTTAATTTCTGTGTTTCATGGCTAGGTTTTAGGTAGGAATATAAGAGGGTTTTGTTAATGTCGGTGGGCCAGCTCCAGAGGTGAGAAAACTGAGTTTTGGATAGGATGGGGTTGAGTTCCATTGGAATGGTTATAAGGGAGCATCATAAAATAAGCCATTGTAAACTGGAAATCTGCTGTAACTTTATGTGTATATTGTGGTTTATGTGGTATGGTTTATTATACATGCAGTCAAATTTCCAAGCATGGCCTGTCATGGAATTAATGTAAAGGAAGATTTCTGAATTTCGTTTTGTGTCACTGCCTGTGGCAATGGGTTTGTTCTCCAATGGTGTATGCTTCTATTGTCCTTTGAATGATAGTTGGGGTAGATATAAGATTTGAGCAGACTTCCACAGTGTCTTCACCAAGGAGAAGAGTGGGTAAATTTTAATCATGAAATATGAGATGAAATATTTCATTCAGATAACTGGGATATTTCATTTGTTTGGACGGCTAGAAAAAAATACCAGCAAAAGAGGCAAACAATTTAAACAGACACACAGAAAGGCTGGTAACAGCAGGCCCAACAGCTGATATATAAGCTGGAGCCCTGTGGTGCAGTGGTTAAATGCTTGTACTACAGGTAAAACTGTGCTCATGACCTGGGGTTCAATCCCAGGTAGCAGGCTCATGGTTGACTCAGCCTTCCATCCTTCCGAGGTTGGTAAAATGAGTACCCAGCTTGCTGGGGAGGGCAATGTGTAGCCTGCATGCTGTGATTCAAACTGTAAACCGCCCAGAGAAGTGGTTTGGGGTAGTATATAAGCAGAACACTTTGCTTTACATACTATAGGATGCTGCAGTGCACTGTCCCAACAAATTCTTTGACTGATAGGATTAAGCAGAGAAGGAGCTAGCAATCCATGAAATCTCCATGTCATGCAGCTAGATGGAGCGGTATATAAATATAATAAATAAAAAAATCTTTTTCCATGAAAGTATTGAGAATAGGGCAACTCAGTTTTTCTGATGAAGAACCATCCACACTTGCTTTTGCCCTTGAGTAATTTTGACATTGCATCAAAACTTTCAAGACTTTTGATGCATTGCAGTGTTGCTTTGTGCGGCAGACCTTGAGGAAAGAAGCCTTGGAATAAGCCTTTCCTCCCCTGCCAGTTTGCCTTTTAATCAGCCTCATAGATGCCATTGCATCCCATTTCATTCTTTCTGCTGCCATGAGCAAAAAAAAAAAAAAAAAAAAAAAAACTGTCACAAACACTTGCCTCAGCTAGAAATCCCGGGATTGATTGGATTAGGTCTGTCCTCTGGCTCTGTACTATTGAAATGCACTTTGAGCACTTTCGCTCGCCTGCTGCAGGAACAATCAAATTGCCCTAACTTTCCTTGTTTGGTGTCCTTATAATATCAGAGTAGTTCCAGTAGCTACGGGAGTTCTCTGAAGGATGTGTCCTTGACTCTTGAAGCATCTTGGGCCCAAAGGCAAAGCAACATGTAGTGCTGACTGAAGACTTAGTGCCCCTAGGCCTATTACAGAACAAACAGCTCAGGAGGACCCATGTGCCTGAGACAATTGAACCTGGATACCCAAATACTGTAGTTCCTAATACTCAGTTTCCTCAGAAGACCTATACATCAGAATGCCTTGAAAGTTAGTTGGAAGTCATGGCAAGAGGGAAGAGCATTATGATCCAGCCCAAATGGCCTTTGCAAATCAGCAAAGAGAGTGGAGATGTAGTAAAGTGTGCAAGGAAGGCAGTGAAACACATAAAGCATAGAATAGTGCTAAGACAGACTGCTCTAGTTAGACCATATGGTCTGCTCTCTGAGCTCTGTCCAAGGTGCTGAAAGACCTCTCACGGCCATATTTCAGGAACCCTCATCTTTTCTGGACTGTGTTTTTTCATTGCTCTGTTTTTCTCTCCCAGATTCCCCCCTCCCCCCAATTTTCATGCTGCTGACCCATCTGTGCTTTCTGGATGGTGCAACTTTTGGGGACCCAAAAAATAAGAGGTCAGAATTTAGGAGGGTAAAGGAATCTAAGCTCTCCATCCATGCACAGAATGTTCATAATAAGTGATATGACTGGCTGTGACAGATTTACTCCTTTTGACTGCCAAAACTGCAACTGCAAGCAGGAGTTCACTCTCAAGTGCTAATATGAACTTAGTTGGGAAGGAGAGTCCTAGGTTAGACTTAGAACCTGATGACATGTATTCAGTGCATTAAGTTAACAGTGAAGTAAGAATCTTTGGGTGGGTGCAGTGCTGAAGGCAGCTGTGACTCTGGAGCCTATTTCTTCTATTGCTTGAAGTAAGTAAATCTCAGAGGTGAACAAAGATGTCAGACCCTCTTCCTGCTTTTAACCTAAAGATTACTGCTCCTTGGATCGGGGTCAAACTTGATTTTAGCATTCCTAATGGGTGGCCTTCAGATAAAGCCATAGGTATCTCTGAAAGACCAATCCCAAAACAAAGCTAGGTAGTTTATAAATTATGTAAGAAAATAAAACTTCCTCCTGCAAGGTTTCCACTTTCTGGAAAGTCAGAGAAAAGGGAATCAGTCAGGGAAAGTCAGAGAAATTGTGATTAAAATATATTCAAGCAGTGGATTTTTGACCTGCTGCTGCAAAAGCATGACCTGTTCTTCTGGCAACCGGAATAGAGAAGTAGCAGAATACAAGTAAAATTTGACAATGCCTCTTCCCAGCTCCACCCCTAGCAAGCAGCCAATTTCTTTGTTGAGCTGTGTCCCTGCATGATTTCCAAGGTCTGCCTAAAGCAAGGCTAATTTAAACATTTAGCAATATTTAAACTTCCATGGACATGGGGTCATGAAGAGTCGGTCACGACTGTAACGGCAACACAACACAACAACAAAACTTTAAACATCTAACTGTTTTCATCCTTACCTGCTAGTACTGCATGCTTTTTTTTAAAAAATCTTAATTGTGTATGAAATGGAACTTATATCTCCTGCTAAACCCAGCACAGAGTCAGGGAAACTGACAAATGTAGGTCAGGGAAGATCAGGGAAATGAAAAATGAAATGTTAGTGGCAACCCTGTTCTGTGAGAACTTTATTATTATTATTATTATTATTACCTCTCCATCTGGCTATATTTGTTTTTGTTTGTTTGTTTGTTTTTGGATTTACATACTCGAGGTGATGTACTTACTGTACAAGGAAAGTTAAAACAACAAAGTAAAAGTAACATTTTACATATATTAAGTAAGTAAATGTGATAAACACATAGCCCAAATAAATCATAACAGGGAATCAGGTAGGTGGCGAGTAAGGTGCAGCACTGTCATATGACCACTCTGCCACTTTTAATAGATAATTACCTCTTCTAATACAGATGGCATGTCTGTGCCATGTGGTTTGGGCCTGATACTAGGGTGAGTTTCAACTGTGTGCAGAATCCTTGTGGCAGATTTTCATTTATTCTCTTTTCGGGAGCCCACCCATCCACCACCTTCTTGGAATTAGTCTCCAAAGTGTATGGAATATAAGACGTGGCATAACACTGTTGAGCATTATAAAAGTTACTGTGCATTTAAAGAGAGTGAAGTATTTATAATAGCCTAAATGACAGATGAGAAAGTCTCTGTGTTGATGCATGTCATATACTTTCAGAAACTATGAAAGCATGCTTAAAAGTGGACTCTTATCAGATATCGGACAATAGTATCCTAACCAAATTACTCACTTGTTAATTTAACCATTGTTTCCAACTCCAAAGCTATTATCTTGTTCAGAGTGCATGAGAAAATGTGTAAGTTCTTTTTGACTACAACAGACATCCTGCCATGCTACTGATTATGCAACCAGTGGCACAACCAGTTTACAAAACAGCCTGATGCTGGGCGTGCAACAAGGAGCCACCCAGAACTTGGAGAGTGTTGATGCAGTTGCCCTTCCACAATCATGTAATAAAATGGGATAGTGTTTTTTAAACCTGTTTGAAGGTTCCTACACATATAAGAAATACCGTTATAATAATTTCCAAAACTCAGTTGTATGGAGTTGTTGTGTTGTGATTTCTGCTGTCTTTCTATTTAGTATTGGTTTTTAGTCTCCTGCATTACACTGTTCCCATTTACAAGGTTTCTATCTGTCCTGTTTTCCTTCTTTCCTCTACCCAGTACTAAATATCACCTCAGAATGTTGTGCTGACAAATACATGTGAAGCATAGAAAGTATGCCAACAGAGCATTACAAGGAATGATATCTTAGTTAACAATGGCCAACCATCTATGATAGCAGGTATCCTGCTATAACTGTGACATGTTTTGATGTTGTATGATAGCAAGATGCCTGCTTTAAGTACAGCTGTCCATGGCTTGGGAAATTACCTGTAGTCTGCTGCACCAGGAACAGGCAATCAAGGCAGAAGTGACATAGGGCCTTTTCACACGACCCCTAAGATCCGCTGGCCACTTAAATTCGGACCAGAGATCTTGGGGGTTCGTTGCTCTTCCTGCGTCCCCACCCCTCCACACTTCCTTGCTCCTGCCTGCGTGAGGGGAGGGAGAAAAAAAGAGAGGAAAAAATGCAAGCTCACCTCCGAAGCCGCCCCATCGTCATCCTGATTCCTTCTCTTAAAGGGGCGGGAGGCAAAAAAAAAACCAAACAGAAGCAAGGGGAGCCCGTCACTCTCCAGATTACATCCGGATCTGGGGATTTTTCACCCTCCGAGAGCAGGTACATGAAAAGTGCACTGGGACGTGCTTAGGTGGGCGTGGTCGCACTTAATTTCCTGCAAACTACTCTGGAGCTGGTGGGGAAACAATTGTAAGCTCCGGAGCTGGCAGCCATTTGTGGTGGAGTTTAGGGGTCGTGTACAAATACCCATACATGAACAAGGACCAAGGATTGCTCTGGTGGTGGTGGTGCTGCTGCTGCTGCTGCTTAAGTGTACTACAGACTTCAGTTGCCTGTGCCACTCTTTGGTTGCAGTCACATTAGCCCTGTGCTGCAAGATCATTATGATAACTTTAAATATAGTGTACATGCTAACAGATGCATTTCTGATACTATTACAAGGTGCCTGGTTTCCTTTCAGAAGGCTGGCATGCTGCACACAAAGCATTTATTTGGTCTTTTTGCAAGAATTACATTTATTTAGAGATACGAAGACATTTTGCCATCATTTTCCTTATAGTTAAGACAAATTATCTAAATGGATAGCCTGTCAGGATTTTTCCAGAGACTCCAAGAGTTCCTTTTCTCCAAGATGAGATTGAGATGACAAATGATTTGCCCTGTCTGTGGTTTGCACAGTTTGCATAACATACCTCTGGTATCTTTCTCCATTTGTGATGCTAAGCCTGCAAATCAAGCCCAAAGAGGAGACACTGACTATTTAAACAGGCACAAATAAATCATTCTGCCCCTTTATTTTAATAGTTAAAGCAAGACTGCAGCATTTATCATAGGTTCAAATTTTGCTCATTTCCAGGCATGTGCAAAAGTTGGTCTGGAAAGAGTGTAAATTTCTTGAAGACAAATCTGGTGAGGATTTACATGCCTGTAGTTTTATTTTCAAACATAATCAAAGTCCTTGACTTCATTAAAAATTGTAGGTAATTTGCTGTCACATTGCTCTTTCCAGTCTGTGCTTAGTATTAAAATTTCTAGCATAATTCCATTGCTTCTGTGGGAAAAATAAAACCCATACATAACACAGAAACTTAAAGAGAAATTACTTTGAACTGTATTGGACCTGTAATGCTTTGGATTTCTGTAGGTTCTCCCCCTCCTCCTTAATACTGTCTTCTGGATGTGTTAATGCTGATGTGAGGGGCCATCTAGGAATGACTGGGATGGAGCCATCCAGGAAGGAATACATCATCAAATAGCTCTTAAAAATATAAAGATTTGTCCTCCCTTGAGACTTATTAGTACTAGTATGTATGTATTCACTGATTAAAGTGCCGCCTGCTGTTTTGGGTGTTAGTGTATTCCTAAATATACTAAATGTACAACATGCCTGCATACATTAAATTATAATGGTTGGAAAGTACTAAGCCTACTAAGAAAATTTGAAGATTACAACATTATTATTATTATTATTATTATTATTATTATTATTATTATTATTATTAGTAGTAGTAGTAGTAGTAGTAGTAGTAGTAGGAGGAGGAGGAGGAGGAGGAGGAGGAGGAGGAGGAGGAGGAGGAGGAGGCCATGGTGGCATCGTCATAGTAGTACTGCAAAAAGTTTAATAGGATTAAATGTCCTAAGCACTGTGAAGGCTAGCATCCTTGAAACCACAGCCTGAAATATCTGACTAAAGAAGTTACTCTTGCTTTTTAGTACATTATTGTGTACTTCATAGTTTTCATGACCCATTGTGGTGTTCCATACTCTGTATACTTTTGATCATATTTCAGTTATTTGATGCTGGTATGTAGTAGAAATTCATTATCAGGTACCATGGAACACAAATAAATGTTATTTCATTTGTAGATTTATGGTTTAAATAAATGTGGTCAATGGTTATTATTAAAGTTTTACCAAGAAAGAGTTAGAACCGTAAAAAATTAGCGGTCCATAATAACATAATACATCAGAGAGCAGACAGGAGGAAAACACGGCATGGGAAAACTTACGTTAGCTATGTTCTATCTAGCACCGCTTATTGTGTGAGTATAAATATGCATAGGAACAAGTTGTAAATCTTTCTCGAGTACCGGTCATCTGTGATCCCCCATTCCTGCTTGAGTGATGTTTATTCAGTTTCCAGAAATAGAAATAATTCTTCTGCAGAAGCATTTTATAGAGTGGTGTGCTCTAAAACTGCTACTGAAATTCTAATGCAAATCAAAAACACTGAAACCCACCCAACCTTATTGCCGTCTCTCCACTTAGTTCTATGTTAGTATCACCAGAAAAGAGAGTACTGGCACATTATGTGTAACTTATTACAGCCAAGCTCTGAAGCCATAATAATTTACTCATAACCATATTGCATAGTTGTTGTTTTCTGATACAGCATCTCCATCATTTCTCAACCAAGACAGCTGGCTTTCTGAATAAATGCACACCTTGTTTTATCCAGCTCTTTTCACACAACTTACTAATGAATATTGACTAGCTGTCCTCTTGGACAATAATGAAGATTGTAGCTCCTAGGAAGTATCTATTTTGTAATAACATCACCCCTAATAGAACTAAGAAGAAATCTGAAAAAAAATATAACCTGTTAATTAAGGGTTGTTTGTATGTTTTAGCTGTTCTGTCTCATTAATCCTAAATCAAAGAGAAAACAAAATAATGAAGCCAGGCTAGTTTCAGTTCTGAGTCTGCAGATTTATTTATTCCAACATTACACTGTGATTCATAGTTAAAATTCATATTTCAGCAGAATCAGAATTTGTCCCCAAATTATGAGAATAACTTATGATCCATTGTAAAAAAAAAAAAAAGGCCCAAACTTGATGTTCTTTTGTGTTCTTCCAAACTGCCATCTGGTTTTATATTTTATATTCTGTTTTAAAGAGGCATCCTAAACCCATTAATCTGATGACTAAGCAGCTGTCTGTGAACTTCAGGTCACAGATTGCAGTTTTTAATCTTTGGGTTTCTGTTTCTCTTTACATAGAGAAGGATATTTAAAAGGATTTAGTACTCCGTGCCAAACAGTAATATACAGGAACATTAATTTACAATGCACAACAAGACATAAAAATGTGCATTGTTAAATCTATTATCATATGAATTTAAAATGTGACACTTACAGAATCTTAAGACTTCCTGTTTTCCTGTCTTGGATAACTCAAAAATGGTATCTTTAGTAGGATGTTGCTTCATTTTACATAGCACATTAGATGAATAATGGAATCTTATTCTTCATTAGATTGGTATCATTAAGGCGTGCCGCATTTCAGTTCTTACTACAGAAAAATATATTAAAATGATTACTTGAAGATCTACCACTTCATTTTATTTATCCTGGCAGCTGGAAGGGTAAGAACCTGAATGCAGGGTAAATTCTAAATGGGTCTATTCTTTAAGTCAATTTAACACTGAATGTTTCCATCTTTACATAGAGTAAGTTTCTTATTCATTGTTAGGAAGAACCAGTATCTAAAAGATATATAGAAATGGAAATATGAGACTGAAACTGCGCAAAATTGGCCACAGTCCCGTTGTCCATTTATATTTGCATAAAGGAAATAGCAGAACCTTGTTGGCAAATTGCCATGTAATAACGAGGTACTGGAAGATACCTGAATCCCAGAAATTCTCTTTAGTTTGTTATTTGCTTGTTCGTAAAAATTAAATAGCTTGGCTTTATATTTCATCCTTCCATCAGCTTTTGTTTGCCATAATCATGAATCATTCTTTTAAAAAAAATATATGCAAGAATCATCTGGAGAAACTGAACAATACAGTGGAGTGGTTTACAGTGTTGTTGTTGAGATAAAGAAAGGAAGGAAATGGCTATCTGTTCTTTCGCAAATCTCTACAGAGCTTTTCCAAACAATTGCACTTGTCAGGCTGTGTAAAACTAACACTTTTTGTCTGTAACAGCAGTCCTTGAGGGCAGAATGCTGTCACTGTTGAAGTTATTTAATAACCAATGCATCTCCTTTTTGGTTATTAATGTGGGGTTTGGTGCTTTAAATGGAAGGCTGAGAACCTGAATTTTCAGAAATAAAAAAAATAAGATTGAGGAGTTTTGTGATTTTCGAGCAGCCTATCTTCCATAAGACTTTGATATTTAGAGGCTACAGTCCTTGTGTCCTGTATTACTAAGTGATCTAGTACCCTTCTGCTTGCTGACTTAGCTATTTCCTCTTGTCACAAGTTCAAAATTCTACAAAAAGAGAAATAGCAAGAGAGCTATAATTATATTGGTGTCAAGAAAGGAAATATGTGTAGTTTGTAAAATTTGCCTAACCTGTATCATAGAGTTTTCTGAACATCTGCTTTTGTGAATCTGTCACACCAGGAAATACTGTCGGAATGTTTGGTGAAGGCAATATGGTGTTGATAGTGTTCTGCTGCAGAAAACATTAAAATGGGTGCCAGATTGGCTAACATTCATCCATACGCCGCCTAAACATTTTGGTGTATTTGAGCCTTTATTTAAATTCTGCATTTATAGAGTGAGAAAGATGACCCTTTGAAATGAGAAATGAAAGAGGCAGTCCTGTAAGCCATGAATTGAATCCTAAATTAAAAGTGTAAAAAATTTCATTTCAGCTATTCATAATGGCAATGGCAAATCAAATCTGGAATATTAATACAACAAGTTCATTATCTCTGATGAAGTATGTATCTGCTTTGGAAACACATTTCATATTATCATTGAAGATGGATTTTTGGCTGCAATTTCCACAATTTTAGAAGCTCCAGCCCATAGAACTGTACATACCAAACACCTGTATTTGCTCACCTGGATCGACACTTAATCCTAAGAGGCTGGATGGCATTGGTGTCTCAGTTCCTGATATGTTGCTTCTTGGGAGGAAGCTGCTGTGGTACTTTCTGGGAGTGGAAGTCTTACTGGCCTTTAGCTTCTAAAGAGCCTCACTTCCACCCAGGCTTGAAGGAGCAGACCTGGGTCCAGTTGAGCACAATATTGGCATCTATCAATATGCTTCTGTAGGCTGGAATGGCTAGAATTCAACCCTGGGGGATTCTGAGAATTGCAATCTTTAAAAAGTAAATGGTTACCAGTGCTACCCCAGATTCATGTGGATCTGAGCATTATTGCTATGCAGTAGAACATCATTACTGGCAAGCATAGATTTCTAAATGTTTGGACTCTTAGATATGTTTTCCACCTGCTTTTTGTTTGTTTATAATGAACTTGAGCAGACAGTGACCATTCTGTTCTGGTGTATTGTATATTTTTCCATTTTAAAATTCAAACTCTTACTCTGAATGCCTTGATTTTGCCTGAAAAGGAGAGTAAGAAGAACCAAGTTTTGCCTGCTGCAGAATCCATAGAAAAGCCCTCTTAAATTGCCGGATCTAGATGAGGCTTCACTGACATCTGTCACACGAAAGAACAGCAGTTGGTAGTTAGGAAAAGGTGTCATGGGCCATCTTGATCGTTCTGTACAATTGTCCCTAGGCTGCTGTCTTTGCCACAGTATTTGGAGAAAGAAATAAGTGATTTACAACCCAGCATGAAGAAGGAAAACATTTCATTAATATTTATAGAAAGGAGCCTGAAAGATCTCAGACATCTTTTTTAAAAAAAGCTTAGTCATGAATGAAATAATCTTGTAACAGACCATTAGTAGTGCAGTGATCCTTTTCTTGTATATCCTGATTCCTTCCTATTGCAGAGTTTTTTCTTTTTAATGAAAATTCTGATATGTTACAGATACATCAAGGCTCGGAGACTTTTTCTGCCTGCTGTCATGAGGAAATGGCAGCAGATCTTTTCTAGGTGCTTACCATTTTCCTGTCATGGTTGCCCAAAACAGTATACTATAGAAAGGGAGGTGAAATTATTTACCTCACTGGAAATTTGCATCTCCCCCATCTCATATCATGTACATATGACTTATTGCCAAAGTCTTAGCCTGAAGGATTTTGAACATGTGAGTAAATTAAAAATTGATCCAGAGTTGAGATTCAGAGATAAGAGGTAAGAAGTAAACTGCTGTTTAAGCCCAGTTCTTCAGCGTGTGCTCTGAATAACTCTGTGGAGGGATAAATCCCAGAGTTGTGGTTCATTCACCATGAGGTAACTCCTTCCTCAGCCATTCCCCATAACTGGAAGAAATAAATGAATGTGTGCTCCCTAAACTGCCCTGCATCCCTCCACCTTAACTTGCTGCCCTTCTTCACATTAAGGGACCATGTCGCATCACTAGCACTGAAGTAACTCCAGATGTCAGTTCAGCTCACTGTTTGCGGGTGGGGAGGAAGACAGGGAGAGATAAGGTTGGACATCTTGTCCTTAGTCTAGGCGACAAAACATCTTGGACTGTCTCTGAAATGAAACCAGGAGCTTGGCATCATTTCAGTAGACCAACATTTCTGAAGTGCCTGAAGAATTATTTTCCTAACTGCAAACTCAATTATTTTCCTAACTGCAATTTGTTTTTTTAGCACGTTCATCAGGATGGCAGACATACTCAAAGAGACATACTCAGGCCTACACTGCCTACGGAGCTGTGTAGTCAAAATAAGGACACACAAATATGCATAAGCGCCCCAAGACCAAATACAGTACTGGCTTGAATCCAGTGGTGCTTTCACACCTGGCATGAAGAGAAAGCAAAGGTGTTCACTCATGGTCCTCTCCCATTTTACATTCCCTCAACTTCCCCCCGCCCCTGGTTGGATAAAGTGTTCATAAGGGTACAGTGGGCAAGGAGGGATTTTGTTACTACATATAGACTAAGGGCATAAACTATTTCTTCTCCCTCCCCCTTCACTCAGTATTTTAAAAATACATGTACTGTATATTTTATGTGTTTAAAAAATCCCTATATGTAACAGGACTCCCACTTTTCCAGTCCAGAATTATAGTTTTGCAGCTGTGCAGTTCTCTCCTCAGCTTGCATAAGATGACCCTCATTTTTAGTCTTAACAGTTTTAGAAAAACATATAGTCCTATATACAGAAGAATACTGTAACTATAATTCACATGTTATTATTTTGAATGTTCAAAGTGGTTCTGATAGGGTTATCTCAGTAAACTTGACAACAGATCTGTGCGATAGGGCTGTATTATTCCCCCATGGAAAAAATAGTAAGGTGAAATGGTGAGAAGGTTGGTCCAGAACACAGGGGGTCTGGGCTCAAAGCTCCAGTTGCCTGTGAAACTCATAAGAACATAAGACGAGCCATGCTGGATCAGGGCAAGGGCCCATCTAGTCCAGTTTCCTGTATTTCACAGTGGCCCCACCAGGTGCCCCTGGGAGAGCAGGAGACTCCTGATACCACTCCCCTGCACCTGGCCTTTGATGTACCGTCTTTTTGAGCCTGGAGATTACACACTGGATGGTCTTCTGCATTCCCCCCTGGCCTTTCTGATATGGATGCTATAAAGTTAAAGAAGAGATCCATGTGCATGGTCTATATAACAGACAGAAAATAAACACAGTAAATACAGTATTGTAGCCAGATGGGTCAGGACAAGAAAGTATGTCATACATCGCGTGAGAGAGATTTCAGGAGAGGGTTTTCCATTTTCACGCTTCACTATGGCATGACACCCCTTGATCAGCAGTCTTAGTATGCTGAACTGTCTGTTTTAAAAGTAGTTCCCCCCTTCCCCTGAGGACTTGAAAGATGTCACAGTATCAGATTGCCCTTCTCCTCTCTTTCTTTCATTGTGTCTGCAGTGGCCTGAGAACAAAAATGCTAGCAGCTTTTGATTTAAGTCTCAATCTGCAAGCATTGTTGGGAGTAAAATACGATCATTTTCATATGCTGGTGAATGCATCAAAAATATACGCGCAAACGCTGGCCTCAAGACGACTCATGGACCTTGCCGAAGAGTGTTTAGTTCTGTTAACAGGCACCATTCTTATTTTCACTTAGATAAACTAGGAATGTATGACAGTTGAGGAAAATGGCATTTATCTAGATTTTCACCTTTGATTCTGGCATTATACAGGAAGTATTTTAAAATTATTAGGCTCATATTTTAGTTCCGCACCCATAAAACAAGCAAGTGTTGGGCATAAACGAGTGCTCATTAAAGGATACACAGGGACTTCCGCCTTGTGTGTAAGAGGATGCACTATCAGAAGACACTGGATTTAATTCATAGGACAGCCCCTGTAGTCAGGGCCTGAAGCTTAACTGCTTTATCATTGTGAGAACCACCAATGGAATTTATTGTTCTGAAAATGGGAGAATAAGGAAGTTTGCCTCTAGATCAGTGGTTGCCAACCTTTGGTAACCCAGATATTTTTGGAGTGCAGTTCCCAGAAATCCAGGCCAGCAAAGCTGGGGATGAAGGCTTCTGGGAGTTTGAGTCCAAGAACATCTGGGGAGTGGGGTCCCAAGGCTGGGAATTGCGCCTGTGGATGATTCACTGCTTCAGTGCTAAGAATTAAATCCCATTGCAAAGTGTGAAGATTTCTAGCAAGTATTTTTAAAGAATTGTGCGGCTAAGGAGTAGGTGGGTGAGATAAATAATGTGAATTGGGAGGAGAGGGGGAAAGAACAGTTTCACACTGCACACTTCCAGATATAGCATAATTACCATCACTGTGGCCCAGGATACCCTTTCATTTGTGTGCACATAATGGATATTCAGGCTGGTTTGAAATGAGGCTCTGTACAGGTTTTACAAAACCCTACATTCCTCCAAGAGCAGAATTGCATACTTTCCTGTAACAGCTAGATGTATGTATTCTTAGCATTCCCCTGTTAATTCCCATCTGGTTTCCCTCTTGTTTCTTTCTGTCCTCTCTCTCTCTCTCTCTCTCTCTCTCTCTGTTGTACACATTCTTAACTGTACATGGGAGGATCCGATTCTTCCATGTACAAAAGGAAATATCCTTGGGGATTTTAAATTCTCCTTGGGGGGTGGGGGTGTCAGATTATTATTGTTATTTACATAGTGTTGGCAAATATTATAGAGGGTTTGACAGCCTTAAGTATCCGCCTTATATCTTCTATAATTATGCTGAGATACCACTGTTCATTCTGGTTAGGAGCCAGAGTTTTTATACAGGACATCTGTGTCCCTGATGTCAATCATGCTGGCTTTAACAAGAGGTAGCCAAATGGTACAGGATCTAGCCCTCAATGTCCGCTTCTGACTCCCTCTTACACCACAATAGCAGGAATGGGTGACTCTCTGATGGGAAGTCATTGTGACATCCCATCTACTTCATCCAGTAAATTCTATAATGAAAGGGAAAATGGAATGGTAGTAAGGAGGTAAAATTAGTCTAGCTGCCTCGTTCTTCTCCAAATGGATTGTCTAGGGGATAGCGTGTTTGGGATTGTATTGCCAGCCTTTTTTCTTCTAACGTGGGTGAGATAAATAATGTGAATAGGGAGGAGAGTATGTGCCATTTTCTCCAAAACAAGATATTTAGAATGCAAGCTTTTTCTAAAAGCAGCGTAATCGGTCATCTTGTTTTCAGTTTTTGCTTTGCACATACCTTTACTTATGCACACTGTGTATTTGCAAAGAAGAAAATATTTGTGAAACACACATCTGTTAAATTTTCAATATGCTGCTCTGCTATAGTTACTATTTTCTTCATCCATTCAGAAGACTATGAACACCCAACTGTATAAAACTGGTTTGGCTCTTAACTATATCTCCAGTCCTTAGATTGATTGTAAAACCAGGACATTCAGAAGTTTAAATTTTTCTTTTCTTTTCCTCTCTTTTAGTTTATTTCCTACTAAGAACTTAAACTTTTAGAGACAGAGGCTAATTCATGAAAATAATGCAACAGAAAAAAATACTATTTAATTAAGAACTGAGCATTTTTAAAGAATAGACTTGCAGAAGTGTACAGTAAAATTACAGAACTGCTTGAAAAAGCAAAAAAAAATGAGGGATTTGATTTGTTCTGTCTGTAGTACTTTGTCTTTGGTAATAAAGTGCTAATATTGATCCTTCTGTAGTCAACTTGCATTAATGTAAGTACTCTCTTCTTTGAGATTAGACAATTTACCGTGCTTGGGGGAGTAATTCTTTAGGTAGAAATTGCTGGACTTTTTTAGGTAGGTAAAACTGTCCTAAATGGTCAGAGGTTTTGCTGCACACTTTTATAAGTGAAAGGAAAGCTACATTGCTTTCAGTGGGGGACAGGACAGGCAAGTGGGTCAGTGGAGAGCAGAATTGCTTCACAGTTGAGAACAAGGGGTTTAAGTGATTCTCAGACCCAAGAAAAAAGCAAAACTGTGATTAACAGCTGCCGTTATCTTTCTAAATCTGTGCCTTGAATGTCAGTTAGGAAGAGGGAAACATTTATAGAGAAGCACTGGGTAATCTTAAAGTGGTTGGACGATGAGGACCGATGAGGACCGAAATGGAGGAGGCTGAAACCCATAAAGTATGGGTCGTTAGCTATGGCCTTGATAGGTGGAGGCATGAAGTATTTTTTATTTGTCTGGGTACTGTTGAAATCACTGCCTGATAAGTGGCAGGTAGACTGTGCCTGAGCCTCCCACCTCTGTTGAGAGGGTTTTTTTCAATGCTCACATGAATGGCTTCCCTGACCCCTCTCTCAAACCAAAAGGAGCAATATAGTATTGCAGTCCAATGCAGTGAGGAGCGTGCAGACCTCTACATTGGAGAAAATAAACAGCCATTAAACAGAAGGATGGCCCAACATAGGAGGGGCAACAGCTCAGGACCAGAATCAGCAGTACACCTCCACTTGAAGGACAAAAGGCACTCATTCAAAGATGAGGATGTGCACATATTAGACAGAGAAGATGGGTGATTTGAGAGAGGGGTCAGGGAAGCCATTCATGTAACATGTTCCAGTCAGCCAAAATACCAGTCAGCGATTCACATTGAATTGGAGATTGGGACTGATAGCACTTGATCTATCTATCCTGTCATCCCAGCATGAGTTGGGAAGCAGGCGGTTCAGAAACAGCAGCTATGGCAGGCTTTAGAAAACAAATCAGAGATTCTACTCTGTTCTGATGTCAATTCCATTTGATTTTTAGCCCATTTTCAAAACAATTGCACCTCCTGACAACACTTGACAGTAAAAGAATCCAACAAAGGCCCAGCTATGAAGTTTGCACAGGCAAGACATGGAAAGGAATAGCATGCAGAGGGAAAAATTAAAGGAGTGAGAGCCATTTAAAAACACTGGGACAGAGGAGTGAATTGTCAATGGGCATTTATGTCCAGTTGGAGATGAACTGATCTCTCTCTGCTCGTGGTTTTATTTTGATGCAGTGCTGTCACTGAACCAACCAGGATGTTTCTTCGCCCCCAGTGTTCTTCCCCTTGTTTCTCCTGCCTAACATCCAACATGCAGAACTAGGTGCACATACAATAGTTCTGCCTGTGAGTGCAGTAATATTGATCACAGATGGCCTGCAGAGGGACCTCTGACTCAGATCAGGATTCTAATTTGGTTTTGGGTTAAACTCGCTACTAGAGATGGGCACAAAATGAGCAATTTTTCGTTTTCATTTTCGTTTTTTCGTTTTGTTACGCAACGAAAACGAAAATGAAAATTTTTCAAAACAACACGAAAACGAAAAATTTTGCCGTGTTTTTCGTTTTCGTTGTGGCAAATACATTGAACTGAAAAGAATGCTAACAAAACAGCAATTTTTCATTTTTGTTTTTTCGTTTCGTTACGTAACAAAAACGAAAACGAAAAATTTGCAAAAAAAACCAACGAAAACGAACCGAAACGGACCCCTAAATGACCAAACAACAAACAAAACACCATTTTTTTGAGTCGTGCCCATCTCTACTCGCTACCATTCCCACAGCTGCAGTATGCCTGATCGAAAAAGCTGCCAATGAAGCAAAATGTTTTTGGAGTTTTGGCAATGCCGATTATAGGCATAGAGGTAGACACAAAAGGCCCGAAATAGATATATCCTATGATATTCTTGTTGAGGGTCAAGGAATGCATCCTCCCCATATATTGTCCACTTGTAGGATTAATGAATGATCTGTTTAGTGGTTGGTAGTATGGGTCTTTTTCTAATTTCACCTGCCTATCCTCTGCTCATATTCTCTGTCATTGACAAGCACCAATACGGTATTAGCCTTAAGCAATATGTACCACAAACAGCCTGGAGGTAGACTGATGATGATCATGTGAAGCAGCAAACTGAATGGGATCCAGTGCACTAGATGAATAACCACATTGTATGTGGTTCCTCAGATGTGGGGGGAAAACGTACTGATTCTGCTTATAGTAATGCCTCTTGTTTTAACAAGAGGAAAAGAAAACTTGAGGGCTCGTTAAAATATTCAGCCCACATTGTAACAGATTAGCCAAATGTACCTGGGTCAGTTGTTGAAGGGTGGGATAGTGTTAAAAATATATGAATGCAACTAAGACATTTGGGAAGTGCTGATGTTCGTTTTAAAAGGGCAAAGTGAGTTGACATGTTGGAAGGATCAGAAAATAGAAATCTATTGACAAAGAGAAATATCACAATTGATTAAATATGTTGGATCAGAACGTGAGCAGTAGATCAATTGAATGCACCCACCACAATACAATGTCCATACCCCACTGGATGTGGGAGAAATATCTAGCTAATAGCAAAAGAACTTGTGCGACTCTTTGTGCAGAAGGCTTGAAAAGTCAAGAGAATCCCTAATGAGTGATTAAACTGTCCAGGGATGTAGACTGAAAAGAAATGCTGACAACAAGCCTCTGGTGTAATGGTAGCAATTGTGTAACTCAAGACAGTTTCCTTCAGCACTGGGACCTTAACTACAGGGAAAAATCATCTGCAGTCTGATCAGGTGCGGTAGGGATATAAAAACCTGCCTTAATAAGAGTTCAGAGATACCAATTCACACAGACTACAACTTCACAAAGTCATGTTTATAGGTTTAATTGTGCTTGAAATGGGCTGTTAGAGTGAAATTGAGCCAAGTGTTATATGTCAGTCACACACAGCCCATTTTGTCTGAGTTTTACATGCAAGTACAGCCAAAATAATCCAGATGTAATGATAGTGTGCATAAAAATTCAAGTGGTTGCATGTCAGCAATTTGTCCAACCTTGTGTCCTTTCATTCTTTCTATTGCTAGATCTTCTTTATCCCACTAACTCAGACCCTGAAGCCCTCTGGAATATAGACTTCCAAGGAAAGGAGTTTGAAAAGGATAGCATCCTTAAATATTGGGACAGGGGAGGCAGATTCATAGAACTTGCCAGCTAGTGGTAAAAAAAAAAAAAAATTGCAGTTCACTGGAAATCACTGTTTGTAGAGATAACATATTTTGATAGTGTGTTTACATGATGGATTTCTACCCTGCTGTTCTCTCACAGAATGGGATCAAATGTAGCCAACGATAAAATGATAAAACAATAGAGATTAAGAGATAAAGCGAGTTAATCAGAACATCAAATATTAAGTATTGAAAGCCCTTTAAATGGTTTTCTTTTTAAAGGTGTCTACACAAAATCAGACTTTGTTTATACTACAGTCCAGCTTAGTGGTCAAAACTGATTTGCTTGCTGATAGAAGACAAGAAGACAATCAGCCTGTTCCAATTCTGTCTTGCCTTAGCATGGAGCCCTGAAGCCTAGGAGTAGCCAGTGAGAAATCCCTTTATTACATCCTCACCAAATGTATCCGTGAAAGAGGAACATGAGAAGGGTTTTCCTTTAGATTTGAGAGCCCAAAAGACAGAAGAATGCAGCTGTTCAGGCTGCCTGGACAACAGATCTATGGACAACATAGTTAATGACACCACTTTGAGTTGTGGTGCAAGACAAATGAGAAGCCACTAAGCTTGTCATGATGTGGGAGTTTCATACACTCCATAACATTTTCCAGGTATCCATTGTTCTGTAACCATTTGATACCAGTTGCATTTTCCAAGGCAGACGCATGCTTAGTAAGATGTGGGTCATCAGTCTTCCCAAGGAATTGATGCAACTGGCACATTAGCCTGAGGTATACAGCCACTCTACTGACCACATCCAAAGCTTGGACAATTAGGTTCATGTGAATTAGCTAAATTCCATTGGTTTATATTTCAGTGGTGGAGTGCCACGAGTTAACAGGTCAGCATAGGCATTTGCTATCACATACCAGTAGGAAGACTCAGTGTGCCATAGAAAATGCCCATGCTGACGTCTTAACATGCAGCAATTTTCAGCTAAACATATACCACTGGAATTGTGCTGGCACAAATATTTAAAAGTTTTATGGCTGATAAATAATAGTTTAACTGCATTTCTGTCGCGTTGACTGCATGAAGACTAGACATTGTTGCAAGAAGAAAAAGACATTTACAGCATGTTAAAATGGAAAACTACTGTCTTGTCTTAATTTGGATTTGGACTAAATTAGTCCTCTACCTCTATAAACCTTAGTGATTGTAAGAGGTTTGTTTACACTGCATTGATGTCATTGGCAAGGGCAGCTATAGAATTAGTTGTTTGGATTTGCTGTACAGGGTCTCCTGTTGCTTCCCGTGAGCAGGTTAAAAGGGGAGAGGACGGGCAGTAAAGAATGCCAGTAAGAAGACAGCAGAGTGATGGTGAGGTCATGAAAAGCAGCTCATATGGAATGAGATTTCATGTAAACTGCTGATAATGTGGATGTTTCTTAATTTGGTTTCCAGTATTTTTATGAGAATGCCTGCTTCTCTGTCTTGAGATGCTTATACCTCTTATGTGACAAGGTGTGCGAACGAAAGCTTGCTGACTTTAATGGAAAGCTGCTTTGTCATTCTCTGTGTTTTGAAGCATTTTTGTCTCAGCCATCCTGATACTGTGATATTCCAGTCCGAAGCACAACCTATGCCTTGTGCCCCATATGTCTTCCAGAAAAAGGGTGACTGCAGCCAAAATAAGCAAGATGGTATCTTGAATACGCACAGGGATTTGATGTTATGGAAAACATCTGTACAGTCAGTCTTTTAGTAGCATGAGGAAATGTGAACACACAATTTCTAAAACAGCTTTTTATCTAACTCCTGCTGTGCATTTTGGTTTTCCTTTTTAATAGTTTTTTTTACTTTATGTATTTTGTAAATTATGCCAATTTCTTAAGCATGCCTCAGTTTTTTTCCCTCAAGCAGATCAGCCTTTCCATAACTGGGGGGAGCATACAAATGTTTCTCTATATTTCTTCCATAAGCTCAGTGTGACATAAATTAGTCCCAGTTTGGTCCAAGAGCCTGAAATTTTATAGGACATGTGCAGATGCTGTGTATCCATATCAGAACTTCTGCACTGAAGATTAAACTGTCTGGCAGTTATAATCAGTACAATAATTTATTTACAGTATTGATTTTAAAATATTTTTACTTTCCCTTTGCGTCATGAAAAAGACAATACTTAAAAGCTAAAGAAGTAACTACACAAATATTTTAAAAGAATTGAACAAATTTAATATTAAAATGGTACCTATCAATAATACTAAAAATACATTTAAAGGCAAAACAATCCCATTTCAAAGACCCCTGAACATCAGTGACTATGATTTGTGGCTTTTCAAAATATTTTGATGACCTAATAGTAGACATGGGCACGACTCAGTGAAATTTTCGTTTTTGTTTTCATTTTCGTTTTTCCGTTTCGTTACCTAACAAAAACGAAAATAAAAATTTTTCAAAAAAACAAAACGGAAACGGAAACGAAACGAAAAATTTTGCCGTGTTTTTCGTTTTCGTTGCAGCAAATGCATTGAACTGAAAAGAATGCTAATGAAACAGCAATTTTTTGTTTTCGTTTTCATTTTTTCATTTCGTTACCTAACGAAACAAAAACAAAAAATTTTGCAAAAACCTCACAAAAGCAAAAATGAACCGAAACGGACCCCTAAACGACCAAACGACAAACAAAACACCATTTTTTGAGTCGTGCCCATCTCTACCTAATAGTAAATATGTACACATTTAATGAATAGCTGTTTTAAAGAAACAAACAGGACAGAACAATTAAAACGAAGCCCTTGTGTGTATCTGATTTACAAGATAATTTCTTCTCAGTGAAAATGTATGGCCTCTAAAAAAAACATTATTCATTCTCTTGTATCTACTAAGTATGCCTATCCTGCAAATGGAAAATCTAGTACAGTATTTGTGAGCGTATATACCAATGATAACTTTGTGGTTAAGTATTGCAGAGCACTTTTATGGGCTTGCCTTTGAAATGTCTCTTGGAACTTATACTGGAATAGACTATTATAGCTAGCTAATCACAATCACTTTATAGGCCTATGTATTTATTCTTGATGTATGTTTCATTGTTATTGCATGTTGTCATAAACATTTTCTGATGGATCAGCAAATTAAAAAAAACTTCTTCAGGACTAATAGCATAAAATTATATATATAAACAGTATATGAATCCTCGAAAAGCCAGTACCAGTCAGTGTGTAGAGGCTGTAATGAAAATAGTACAGTGCTAAATGGATCAGTGATCCATCTTGGCATAAAAGCTTCCTGTATGCCAACAAAGTATAATAACATCTTCCTGTGTTGTCCAGCCACTTGTATGAGGAGGTATGTTGTGTCCTATTGGAACAGATTTAAATTTAGTATTATACTGGTTGGTTTTTTAAAAGGGTTTTGGGGCACTGTTTCGTAGGTTAGGAAGACATACTGTATATCCGAGCAATGAGAGCCTTGAGATGAAAGAAGTGTAATTTTTGATTATGAAGTGAATTTAAACATTTGCAGCCATCTCTTCCTATTCCAGTGGGCACCAGTTCTCTCTGGCTCAATATGAAGGTTTTGGCATGAACGTATGGAATTGTCAGTACAGTAGGACCCTGGTATCCGCTGGGGATTGGTTCCAGGCCTTCCCGTGGATAATGAAAACCGTGGAGAAGAGAGAACGCCTGCCCACCCACCCCAAACTGCTGTTTCCTGACAGTAGCTTGCTTTATGGCTGCAGGTTGTGACAGTAGCTTGCTTTACGGATGCTGTTTGTGACAATAGCTTGCTTTGTGGCTGCTGAATTATTTATTTTTTTTCCTCTGCCAACTGTGGATAACTGAATCAGTGGATACGGGGGGGTCCTACTGTATATTCTTGCATTTTCCAGTGGCACAAGAACTAGTGGCAGCAGCACAGAGCCTGGAGGAGCGGATGGGAATCTCCATGGGCTGTTGGCAAACCTTTTAGAGGTTGAAGACCATTTACCTTGTGTGCTGTAGATAGGATCTCAGAGGATTTGAGACCTACCAGGAACAAGGGCCACTGTTCCAGCTAATGGGGATATCTTGGCTTTTGCTTGGGCACCCACAGCTCTAAGTTGGCATATTAGTTTAGCCTGCTTTTACCCAGATTGATTTCATGTCATTTCCTCTAATCATCTGGCTCAGAAGCAGCTAATGGCCTTTCCCCCAAGCCTTGTCTGCCCTGTCTTTTAATATTGTGAAGTCTCAGTACTGTGACATTATAAAGACACATCCTATGTCGATATCAGAAGGCCCACCTCATCCCTACTCTCAAATTTAGGCCCGAAAATATCAGGGGAATGAGATGCTAGGAACCTGCCAACCCTAATTATGTTAATTTTAGTAAATGGCAAGTGATTTGCCATACTGTGTATCCTGTTTGTTTACTGATAGGATGTCTTGTAGGGACTCCATTTTCCAAGTATTAAAAGTGTCTTTGCCTAATTTAGTGGCAAATAAAATAATTATGAATCTACTCTCTGTTAAGGAAGGAGAAATGGCATAAGATATTTAAAGACAAGGGCAGATAACAGAAATAGAAGGGATAATTTAGTGAGTGCCTTCTAAGAAAGTTAGTCATTATAGTCACTTAAGTATTTCTTTTCTCAAAGAATAGTTCAAAAGGGAAAGTAATACGCCTACTGGTTATGGCTAAGATGAATGTCTTAGGAAACATTAAAGATGTGTTTCAATTTTGACAGGGCTCGTGAATCAGTTTTAATAATATTTTTGGAGAAAATAAAAGATGAGTGGGCATGTAGTAGGATAGTGTCACTATATGTACAGTGGTACCTTGTATAAAGGAATTAATTCATTCCAAATGAAATTATGTTAAGCAAATTTTCCTTTATACAATTTTCCTATAGGAATGCATTGAAAATGGAGTAATCCCATTTTTATGTTGTACGGATTTGCCCCATAGGTGATTCTGTTAAGCAAATTTCCCCTATCTCCAGAATATTTTATGTTGTACAAATTTTATGTTATACAAACTGTTTGTTATACAAGGGCCCACTGTACTTATGTTCAGGAATTGGTACCTTGTCGGGAAGACTGACAGAAACTGCTAAGCATTTTATACTGATCAAGTGAGTAATTAACCTAAGTATATATATATTTTTGCCCCTAAGTGAAATTTTCCTTTGTGCGATCTGTTTTGACATATTAGGTGATTCATGTACAGTACTGCGGGTTTAAAATTAGAATAAAAAGTAGTGTTGAAACCAAAAGGCATTCAAATGCAATTGTTCTGCTTCATTAGCTGTGTTCCTCTCACTTTTCTTTTGATTTTTTTTCACAGTTGGAGGGATTGTAATGTTTAGTAGTCTTTCTTTATTACCCTTTTAATTTCTTCAGACAAAAGCTAAATGCCATCACTGAAATAAAAAGGAACATATGGTATCTTTGATGCGCTCATTACCACATACTGTACTGAATTTGTCACAGAATCACCATAAACAGGAATAATCTGGTCAGCACTACTTATGTGGACTTCCAGAAGCCTTGTGACAAAGTTCTTCATCTGAATATATTTAGCACTTTAAATGGATAATTATGCATTACTGCTTGGTCTGAATTTGTAGTACTACCTGTTTTTTTCCATTTTAGCTTTCCATCTCTCACAGTGGCATTTCCCCCCCCCCATGTTTGCTTGTTGTTTTTAGATTTAATATTTCCTTTTTAATCATGCAATATTCCTCTTCACACTCATTTTCCTTGCTTCAAAAATTATCTTTAATGTTTCTTGGAAATTGTTGTATACTCATTGCCTCCAACTTTGTATATTGTCCTATGCCCATCAATGCTGTAGGCCACCTTGGATCTTTTCCAAGGAGATAGGTGGAGTAAAACTGTATCCAATCAATCAATGCTCTTTCAAATGGAAAACTAATTAAAGAACAGACAGTATAGTCAAGTGAATCTCTACAATGGCAATAGGTGTGCTATGGAATCCCTTGTGGATCTGTGTTGTGACTGGTACCACTGGTTCATAAATGACCCAGAGTGAAGTATAAATATTAAGATGACTATATTTGTTAATGATACCAAATTGGTTATGATGACAGTAAGATTTTGAAGCACTTTAAAAGGCTGTCCAAATTGGGAGGGAAGGGCATTAAAATAGCAAATGAGATTCATATTAGGCACTTGTAAAGTGATGAATATTGAGGCAAAAGGTTTATTTGATTAGTCTCAGAGCCTTTTATTCTCAGTGAAAATGTAGGGTGTGTGTATGTCCCTCTATTGTCCTCTCAGTGAGGCTACTCTTTATACATTTTCTTTCCTGACAAACCTTGCTGGAAATCTCACAGGATTTTCCTGAAGATTCAAAAGTCGTTTTTTCAGAAGGAATGCCCATCTGTGCAGAACTGTTACAGTTCCTACACATGATGCCATCTTTCCTGTTCATGGATCCCCTGAAAAAATCTTGAGTTGCCCAGTAGTCTCAAAAATCCAGCTCAAGATTTCCCAGAATTTGGTAGTTTGATGTAGAGCCATCAGAATCCAGCACAAGATTCCCCAGAGAAGGTACTGAGCTATACATAGCTGCTATGCAGAATTGCATCTTTGCTCCACATATTTCCCCAAATTTTTGAGCAAGATTGGTGCGCCTGAGAAATGGTGTGAAGCTGTGCAGAATCTGGGAGTTTATTTGCAGATTAGCATTTTTCCTGATGCAGGTTCCCACAGAAAGAGCACTGAGCTGCACACAATTTAGCTGTTCCTAATTTTTCCTCAACAGATTTCTGCAGTCTTCACAAGTTTTCTCAGAAAGCTGTACAGAATATGGCAATTTTCTGTGAAGAAGAAGCAGGCCAATGACCCAAAAGCAGAGGGTGAGCAGTGCAGGATTAGGGTCTTATCATGGTAGGACACTGGGGGAACTTACCATAAGTGAGGAAGTCTTGGGGAGGGGGTGGTCTAGCAAAAAGCAAAGTGTTCTGCTTATATACCGCCCCATACCACTTCAAGTAGTCTCTGGGTGGTTTACAGTTTTTAATAACAGTATGCAGGATACATATTGCCCCCCCCCAGCAAGCTGAGTACTCATTTTACCGACCTCAGAAAGATGGAAGGCTGAGTCAACCATGAGCCTGTTACCTGGGGTTGAACCCCAGGTCATGAGCACAGTTTTACCTGCAGTTCAGGCATTTAACCACTGCACCGTGGGGCACTGTGGTTAAATAGTGAGAACAATAAATTTTTAAAATACTCACCCCATGTAGAAAACCGAGCCTAGAAAACATGCAGCTCTCTGTTATCGGCATCATTCATATTTCCTTTAGTTGCCCCGGGGTGTGTTCCAGAGACGAGAAATAAATTGGGGCACAGGACCAAAGGCAAATGAAAAATACCTGAAAGTGGGATATGGGGGCACAACGATGCATTTCTGTGAAGCCACTATTTCACTTTCATGCAGTTGGTTCAGTGAGGGAAATTGCCAAGAGTAATGTCTAATTTATGAATAACCCACCAAAGGTATGGGCAAAAGAAACAAGGTACTTTAAATGCTCCTGTCTCCATTTTTTTTTTCATTATAATAGTATTAGTGTTCTTCTTGTACTTAAGGCGGCAAAGGCTATAGGTTGTTGAAACTGCTAATTTAGTGTGAGATATACTTTGTTCACCTTCTCAATATAAAACCAAACACTTCAGTAAACAATGAAATGTATCAGTAAAATTTTTCCACCCTGGAAAGGTGAGAATTTTCAGAAAGCTTATTCGAAGGAAGACTTGGTGAGAAAATATTAACAGTTGATTTGGAAAAACTCATTTTCGGGAAGTTACTGGCCATGGATGTACACATATATTTTCTATGGATATATGTCGTATTTTTCACTCTATAAGATGCACCTGACCATAAGACCCACTTAGATTTGAGAGGAAGAAAACTAGGGGAAATGTTTAGCCTAAAGTTTCATGCTGTGGTAATCCTGGCTGCAAAAGGGGAGGGCAGGCTTGAAAACAAGGTGATTGGGACTTGGGAATCCAGGCTGCCAAAGGGAAGGGTTGCAAATGAGGTGATTAGAACTGTGGAATCCAAGCTGCAAAAGGGGAAGCTTGCAAACGAAGTCATTGGGACTGGGGAACTGTGGAATCCAGGCTGCAAAAGGGGAGGCTGGCAAACAAGGTGATTAGAACTGTGGAATCCAAGCTGCAAAAAGGGAGGCTTGCAAACAAGGTGATTTGGACTGTGGAATCCAAGTTACAAAAGGGGAGGGCAGAGTCTCCATGAAGAAGACCTCTTTGCAAATGAGGTGTTTGGAACTGTGGAATCCACGCTGCAGCAGGGGATGGGAGAGGCTCCGTGCACGTAACTTCTCTCTAAAGGAAAATCTGTGGTATATATGTTGTGGGGACTACTGTATTCGCTCTATAAAACACACAGACATTTCCCCTTACTTCGGGGGGGGGGGGGTGTAACTTTTATAACAAAAATATGGTATTTGAGTGCGACTGGCACATAGTGAATGGTATATCAAATAAATTTCCACAGATGCTTATAATTTTACAACTTTACAGAAGGTTTAGACCAGTGTTTTAAGCTTCACTTTCATACTCTTTTTTTCATGCTCTTCAGAAAACCCAATATTTCATATTCAATACAAAGACTCTCTGTTGGCAATTTATTGTCACCTTTCCTCCTCTACCAGTGCATTTGTAGACTTGCATACTGTCACAGTTGCGATCAACTAGGACAACTAGAGACCTTGTTGAAGATTTTCTTTAAACATAAAGTTCATTGTGGCTATTTTGAATAAGGTATAACTGTAATTCTTTTATTATTTATATCATTTTGTGATGGTAATTCACTCAAGCTGCACAGTCTCAGCCTGCCTTTAGAAAAAGGGAATGGTAAACTGCTTCTGTGAACGCTCTACGTAGAAACCCCTGGAAAGGGTCACCATAAGTCAGAACTGACTTGATGGCACAAGATTGATTTATTAATTCACTTTGAATATTGAAATGATTGAAACTGGGATAAATGTTGAAGAAAGTTATAATGTACAGCATGTAGGGCAGTGGTGGTGAACCTTCAGCACTCCAGACGTTTTGGACCATAACTCCCATAGTCCTTTGGGAGGGCTGAAGGTGTGCCATCACTGATAAAGGGGGTGATCAGATTGAAACCTAAACAGTCTTAATGCAGTACTGACATGGATTGAAATGAAAGTCGGGCGTCCAAAAGGGATTCAGAAGGGCATGATTTACAACAATAAAATCAACTACTTAACAAAGTAAAGGTACACAGTCACAGTCTTGTAACGTATGGGACTCATTTTGCTCAATAGAAAGTTGAAAATGTTTTCCAGGAAACTTCCGCCAACACTTTTATTTATTTATTTATTTATTTATTTATTTATTTATTTATTCAGCTTATATGCCGCCCACTACCCAAAGGTCTCTGGGCTTGGAAATAGGTGAGTGGCCCAAGGTACACTTTTGCATAGCTCCTTATTTGTCAGAAGGTTCTGTGCAGGAGCTTTCTTTATACTTTCCCCCCTATTTCTCCTTTCTTTGCTTTTTTTATAATACCATTATACACTAAAGCAACCTTTCATTAGAAAAACAACAACAACTGACTGGTCTCGTGTGCAGCTTTCCACTGAAGTTATCTCACCATCCTATCCTGAGCTCCATGGAGCACAGCAGCCTCATCACAGTTTTAGGATTACGATATTGTTTTCAGGTCAAATAGCAGAACTGTATTGAATCTGTGCAACCTTGGAAATACCTCTATCTAGTAAAAACCTAGGGTGTGATCTGTTTCTCTCTTAAGAGAGGGAAGTGCTTGTGTTTTCTTTCATCACATCTACTTGAACGTGCTTTGAAGTTTGTGTACTATAAATCTCTTGAGCAGGGAACAACAGTCTATTACCTCTTCTTAGCATGTCAATATCAAACACTACCCTCCATTTTACACTGTGTTCCTAGTCCCCTTACAAAGCATTTCAATAGAAGATGGCAAAAATGTGTTTTCTCTTAAAAGTGAGCGGATATGTTGGCTTTCCTTGGAAGTTCCCAATTACTCCATGCTACCATTGTTCTAAAAACAGTTGCACAGTTTATTACTTCTTCAGTATAGTGCACTACTCGCCATAACTAAATCAGAATTTTCAGAGCATATAAACATATCAGGTATCTATTCAGATTATTTTGAAGAACTGCCTAACACCTTGGAAAATTGGAGTGTTCCTCTAAATTCAGTTCACTAGTGTAATCTGAACTTCAATTTGCCTAAGTGATTAATGGGTTAGGAGTTCTCCAGTCATGTATCTTCGTTTTCAGAAGTACTGTAGTTTCTTTCAAATAGGAAATGAATTTTTATCCAAGGTATTGTCAGCAGTATGACTTAGTGTGACAGAAACCTCTGCATTGTTAGGCCATTAGCCTTTATTAAGCAGTCATTAAAAATGAAACATTTTTATTTCCTCCTGTTCAGAAAGTGACAGTGATGGAAGGGCCCAGCATGCCTTTGATGGTACAGATCCTAAGTCATTAAATTAGAGCATTTGTAAAGTCCTCTCTCCTGATTAGTTAAACAACTTGCTTTGGTTAGTGATTAATGTGATTACAAGAAGCAGTCTGGCTTCTTCTCTCAAAGAGAGCATTACTTGAATGGTGCTTTTATATGCCAACAGTTTTAGAAATGTGTCAATGCAAACAAAATGAAAGATCTTCCTGTCAACCATTGTTCTGTGTAGAACATGGCATTCACAAAATCCCTAACACTGGGTGATCTGGAACAGTAGCACTCAAAGATAAAACAATGTGAGATGCAGCCTGACATTATTTGCACAAGATAACTGTTAAACCAGTCTGGTAATCCAGCCTTCCAATCTGATTGTTTCCTTTCTTCACTCTTTGCCTTGCAAAGACCTCATACAGTTCCTAGCCAGTTTCCCAGTCAGATCATTTCAGTAGCAGGCAAAGGGCTTTCTTCCCCACAGTCTTTAAATTCAGATTGTAGGTAAATATAGATCTAAGACAGAATCATATTCTATGAATTCAGTCAGAGGTATCACATACAAAGTTAGGTTTGGGACTGAGAAGTGGCAGATTCCACTGCTTTATTCTGCTCCTTTAAGAGAATTTGGGTTTGCACAGAAATTCAGCACTCCATTATCCAGGAGAAAGCAAGCTGTGCTGGAAGCATCTTCATCAGATTCACAGAAAACATTCCCCATCCATGTTTGACAAAATAAATGAGAAGAAAATAGTACTCCCTCACATCTCTGCAAGCTACTTCCGCAGACTAAATTGTGTGCCAAGCACTGTTTGTCTGTGCATGTACTGTATGGGATCTTTCCCAGATGACTAATTGGACATCTGTTGGGTTGGGATTTCCCACTTTATAACTCAACTCACACCCCAAATGTCCAAGGATTTAATAGCATTTTCCAGTATTCTTGTTTCTCCTTGAGATGGTTTCTGTGAATATGGGAATGAATGCATATAAGATAAAGCTACCTTTGCCTTAATTGGATTAAAATTGGACATAGTCATATTAAGAGTGTATCTGTTGAAATCAATGTAACTTAAGTTAATAAGGTCTGTAGCTAACCTTTTATGGTTCAATTATTAAATAAGAGCTTTTTTTCAACACATTTTATATTTCCTTTCTCCTGGGGAAAAAAGGAAATATAAAGCTGTGCTGAAATAATCACAGGGATGTGTAGTACAGTTCTTTATCTAATACTACATGTAGTATACATTATTTATGAATAGAAATACTTTACTGCATTATAGTCAATCAAACTGCACTCATTAACAGGAATTAAACCACTCTTTTTAAAAATTAAAAAAATAGAATTAAACCACTCTTTAAAAAAAAGTTCAGTGGGCTAGAGCGCTGAAAACTGGTGGTGGCAAAGTCAGCAGCTCAGTGGTTCAAATCCTGGGTGCCGTGCAGCAGTGTGAGCTCCTGCTGTTAACCCCAGCTCCTGCCAATCAAGCAGGTAGAAAGCATGTAAATGCAAGTACTGTAAATAAATAGGTACCGCTGTAAAAAGCTGGAAGCGTGCACAGAAATGTGTTCAGCCATGCTGGCCACGTGGCCACAGACCTGCACAACACTGGCTCTTTGGCTTGGAAATGGAGATGAGCACCACCCCTAGAGTTGGACACACTGGCATACATGTGCGGCTGGGGGGGGGGACCTTTATCTTTACCTTTAAAAAATTGATATTTATTGACCAATATAAATAACATATAAGCAATCAGAAAAGTATAAAATAATGAAAGAAGCATTCTTAGACAAGTTTCGTATTATAAAATTCATTTTTACAGAAACCATAAAGTAGATAATGACTTCTGGCCTTTTCCTTGGCTCCTTTAACAAATTCAGCAGTCCTATGGGATATATAGTAGCCTGCCAAGAAACAGAACGAAAACTATACATAAATCAGAGGTGTTCTTGATCCTGGTTGTTAAGGATTTAAGATAGTTGTCTTGCAAGTCTACATATAGAGGGTATTTTGGTAGAAAATATACCATGCCCTCTATCATAGAGCATGCTGCTAGACAAGATCTTCCTGTACCTTGTTGGTCAATACATTATTAAATTGTTGTGTTGTGTCGTTACAGTCATGAACAACTCTTCGTTACTCCATGTCCGTGGAGTTTCCTTGGCAGGAACACTGGAGTGGTTTGCCAGTTCCTACTCCAGGCGCCTACAGCACCTGGTATTCCCTGGTGGTTGCCCATCCAACCCAAGTACTAACCAGGGCCAACCCTGCTTAGCTTCCAAAATCAGACGAGATTGGATGTGCTTAGGGCATCTAGTCAGCTATTATTAAATTACTCAATGCTTTTAATTAATCCTCCAGAGGTCTTCCTTTTAGTGTGGAGATTCCTTCTCTGATAGAAAAGGAATGATAGGGATTCCTGCACTGGGATATCTCAGATATGAAGGAAGTACAGGAATGATGAGATCTCTTACACATCAGCTGAGATCTTGGTGCTCTTTTATTGAATTGATCTGAAGGCAAATGGGAACAATCACAGCGAGGGCAGACAGCGTGTTGATGTTACAGCTCGAGGGTGGCAAAGCTTCTTTCCCCCTCCTGCTCGGCTCCTTATTCACAACACACCTTCCAGCTACGTCAGCACCCCATCATCCAATCAAACAAACAATCTGCAGCTCTGAGCTTGCGCACTAGAGAGGCAAACATTCCTAACATTCCTTGACACTGACCTCCTCTGCATTTCAGCGCCATCTTGGGAATAGAGCTATTCTCAGTTCTGGTTGGTCAGCTCTGTTCTCCAATAAGAGTGTGTTCTAAGTGTGATGTAAGACCCATGCTGTTTGTCTGAGCTCATGCATAGCTAGACTGACCAATAGAGATGGGCAGGACTCAGAAAAAAATTTTCGTTTTCGTTTTCGTTTTCGGCTAGGGTCCGTTTCGTTTCGTTTCCGTTTTCATGAGCTAATTTCAAAATTTTTCGTTTTCGTTTTGTTACGTAACGAAACCGAAAATGAAAACGAAAAATTTTTTGTTTCTTCCCATTTAGCTCCATTATGTGTTTTTCCAGTAACGAAAAACGAAAATTGGCTCGAAATTAGTCATTTCGTTTCCGTTTTCGGTCCATTTTTGAACCGTTTTTTGTTTTCGTTTCGTTACGTAACAAAAACGAAAAATGAAAACGAAAACGAAAATTGCGCTAAGTCGTGCCCATCTCTACTGACCAAGCATGGACATTAAAAGGTAGATTCCCACATTTTAGGTAGCATTACATACCGTGAATCCTCCAAAAATGTGATTCTCCTTTAAACCAAGGCACAAATCTAGCAGGCATCTTGTTTATATGTAAGAAAAGCAGTGATAATACCACACCTTGTTACAATAGAGATAGGGGACTTGCTTTACCTGTTCCCTTGCACATCCAAAAATACTCTTTGAGCAGTAGAGAACATTTGGATGCAGCCTATTCTGTCCTCTGGGTGTGTGTCAAATGTGCTCCAGTTGTGCACATGACAATGTTATATTTATTCAAGTAAGTGTCTCATGGTTTCAATTCCTTAATAGTAAGCTGTGTGAGATGGCCCTAGGAGACCAAGATGTAAGTTTTCTCACCACTGTAGGAATGTAAACTTTTAAAATCAGTATAGGTTAGCCTAATAGAAAATGTTTCCTTAAAATCTTGGGAAAGTGAGGGACCTCACAATTATAAGAATAATTATTATAATGGAATACTGAAACCATCTCAGACTGAACTGCGAGTCTCAGAACATCATCCCTCCACAGTTAAGATATGGCTGATTTCAATATGGCCGCATGTGTACTCTTCTCAAAGGTGACTTTCCAATCTCTGTCAGGAAATAGGCACAAAGCAACCAAAATCATACCACAATCCACGACATAAATACATACTTTGGTAAATGTAAACTGTAATGTTTAAAGTTACATTTTTAATTCACAGGTTTGGGGCCAGTTTAATTGCATATGGCAGTGGCAGTTTTAACTGCATTAAATATGTGTGTGTGGGAGAGAGAGAGAGATCTAAAATTGTGTCTTGACTCTTGCCAAGCCAACTGGTTCTGTCTCTTTAAAATAATTAATCTTTTGTACCTGTTACATCCCCATATTTCCTGCCTCATTGTCTGGAGTGGATACCAAACAGCATAGCCATCTACAAATAAATCCCGCAGCAAGGATAATAGCAGTACCGGAACCTTTCTTTTCTAAAATGGGGGTGTCAGGAAGGTGAAAATGATAAATCAGAAAATCAATCATGAGAAGAGGAAATTCGAAGTTCTTCCTTCACTTAGCATATTCCCTTGTGATTCATAGCATGAGACTGATTGCTAGAAAATTGTCAAGCTAATGACAGATATGTTATAGCATAGACACAATTTCCTTGTCTTGCAGACATTTTATTCCTCCAGATATGTGTCAATAAGCAAAAGACAGAAGAAAGATGCTGTACTTTATATTTAGCCCAGCTGTTAAACAAAGGAAGACAGTACGATACCACTGGGCCAAAACTTGGAATGGAAAGAAATTGCATTCTATCCTCTCCCCCCCACACACACACACTTTTTCCGCTACACACATGTGCGTGTGTGCACACAGTTGCATGCCTCGTTAAAATTATAGTCCCAACCACATTATGAATTTCAAGAGCCATGACTAGATGGCTTTCATCTCTGTCTCCCACACATATTCTTTCTTTCTTTTTACTTTAAGTATTTGAATCAAAAGGATTTCTGAAACTGCTTCCTTTCTGATAGTTAAAACTTTGTATGAATCTAGGTCATTTAAAGTTTTGCTGTTCCTTGAATGAATATTTCTGCATACATTCGCTGAAGATAGGAGGAAAGGAGTATCATTGTTTTTCATATTCTGCATATTAACAAATGTGCTAAATAATGTAACATTCCGATTCAAAGAAGATATTTAAATTGGGTACTTGCAAAGCAGAAAAGATGAGGAAAAATATTTTGTATGGAGGCTTATGATTAATAGGATATATATTATTGATTATGGTATTATTGTTTGTTGATAGAATGTCTCAGAGGTGTGTATTTTATGTAAGATTCTTTTCCTACACAGTACAGGAAAATCAAATATTATTTTTTCTTGCACTTAGGATGCATTTGTATAAATATTTAGGTTATTTTATGTCCTGTGGGTTATAATCTGTTAGATTTTCTTATTTTGGGGAGATGTTGCATGTTGGGGGATCTTGTAGTGAAGCATGAAGCAAATGGGTCCAACAATATATTTTGAGACCGCTCTTGAACCAAGTTTGAGACTGTGTTCCTAAATGTTTGGGTGTAGAAATAAGGACACCGGGGAGGGGGGAGGATAGGTTGTAGAAAATGAAATAAACTGAATGCAGAGATAGCAAGATTTGATCCAAAATAGTGTAGAGGAAATAGTCAATAGTGCAATATTTTCTGAACAGAAATATGGAAGAAAACAGTGTCATTATTAATAGATGAGGAATCCATAGGTAATAGTTTTTCATAGAAGAAGTAAAACCTAGAAAGTTGATTGAGGAAGAGCAAAGTGTGGCCTTGAAGCTGTATTGAAACCTCCAGGGGTTTTATATCAGCACCACTCTTTCTTTGCCGCCCCCCCTTTTTTCAAGTACAAAGAATGAATTGTACCTTTATGAGCCTTCATATATTATTCACCGCGGGATCAACATGTTTGAAGATTTTTTCAGTCTTGAAGTGTCCTGGATGGTTCTTTACCTTCTCTGACTTTTGTTGACTTTCCTTTAACGCAGACTAACGTCCTTAGGGTTTCTGATGGCACTTCCTCAGTACTCATATTTCTTCTCTTGGAAAGGGAACAAAGGATGCATCTTTCCTTTTGTTTTTGAGATATGTTGGGGCAACCATGGCTTGTTGCATATGCATTTTATTCAGCTAGAACTAATATTACTATTTATTTATTTCTTAGATTTGTATACCGCACCGACTAGCTACAAGGCTACTCTGGGTGGTTTACAGTATATGTCATAATACAAACAAAAAGCGGTATCACAAAAGAATCACAGGTTACAAGCCATGATGGGTATGTGTAATTTCCAGGCTTAATAACAGGGTACTTCAAAGGCCAGATGCAGGGGAGTCGTATCAGGAGATAGAGATCTAGTTTCATGCACTCCCAGACACATCTGGTGGGGCTACTGTGTGATACAGGAAACTGGACTCTATGGGCCCTTGGCCTGATCCAGCATGGCTCTTTTTCTTATATTCTTAATACAGTATTAAAAAAAAACTAAGAAAACAAAGTAAACCATAACTAACTCAACAATAATATGATAGAACCATATTCAGAGGAAAAGTCGGCAAGATGGAGTAGAACAGATTAAAAAAAATAGCAAATCAATGAATAATTAATAACCAGGGAAAGTAGATTTGTATGGCCAGGTTTTTAGTCATTTCTTAAAGACTGACAGCATGGGGGCAAAGCGAATCTCGGGTGGCAGATTATTCCAGAAACGAGGGCCCACAACTGAGAAGGCCAAGTTCCATGTTTTAACTTACAGGCCTCTCCCAGAGTTGGGACCGTTGTATGACCTGACTGAGAGAATTGAGGGATGTGGGCAGAATTCTGTGGTTGGAGCCGATCGGATAAATACTATGATTTTTCCTATCTCAATTTACTTCTCTCATATATACCAGCATTCTTCTTTTCTTAAAATAAGAAGCATAAGTGCTGTTTCCTTCCAAAGACCGAAGCAGGGTGGTGCTCAATATTCCAACAGTTAGGAGTGAAATATACGAGTTACCTTGGCTGCTGATTGCTCTGCTAACAAGCTGTAACCAATAGTGGCATGAAAGAAGTTATCTTCTTTTCCAACAAGCTATGATCTTAAACAAAATTGGCTGCATACGTTTCTCTTTCTAACTCTCTAACTCTCCCCTTTCCTCTTTAACTCTACATCTGCAGATGGTCACTCAAGGGTGTAAAATAAAAACCTTTAAAGAAAAGAATGATCGCTCATCTTCAGGAAGAAAGGAGGATTCTAAGAAACAATAGAACTATTCATGCTGCATGATCTAATTTTAATTTTTATGCAATTTTCACTTAGCGAATACAGTATGCATTTCCAGATGTCGAGAGAAGTTTGTGCACATGCACATTGTGTTCATGTAATGAGCACATACAGTGGCTTGATTTAGACATTAATCTGTGGTTTATATATATCCTAGTTTGTTAAGCCATGGCTTTGTACTTGCAATTTCACTTTGTTTCTCCTATTGCATACATGTTTCAGTGCAGTGGTTGTGGGTTGCAATAATAAATGGGTTCCCGTTATGTCCCAGTAATGATACTTGGAATTAATAAGTAAACCAGCATTTGACCCTGTTCTGATATTAAATCAGAGTTCCCTGGGTTAAGTATTACATAGAACTGGACATGTCTAAACGGTGACCATTAGAGTGTAATTTGTAGCATAACAGATTGGTGGCACTGTTTTAAAATGGCTGTCTTTCCCCCATACCCAAATGCCTTAACACAGAAGTGTCAAAACTTTGGCCCTCCAGAAGTTTTGTACCACAATTCCCAGAATCCCAAGTCTAGATTGCCAATGACAAAGGATTGTGGGAGTTGTGGTACAAAAACATATGGAGGGCTGACGTTTGGACACCACTGCCTTAGCAGCTTCAAAGAGGCCCCAATCAGCCTGAAAAATTCATAACTACACCTGGTCCTTCTTTTTGGGAGTTAATTTATTTATACATTTGTTAATTTCATTTCATTTTTAATGGTAGAAAGAGGTGGTGTTGTTGTGTTCATGGGACAAACAAGGCCGTGGGTTTGCTTATCTGGTACACCTTGACAGGCAACCAAGGTAAAAGAACTAAGTTCAGAGGGTTTGTCTGTATGGTTTCTTGGGAACAGGCTAAATAGAGTCGCCAGGAGATCTGGTGTGTGCCATTTGATGTAATCCTCGCATCCAAATGGCAGGCACAAGTGACCCCATTTGATTCATACCAGCCTGCAGTCAATTTGCCACTCTCCTGAAGTGGCTTCAGAAAAAGAGATTTCTCTCAGCTTTTAGCTTCATTTTTCAGCTTAGCCCTTCTAGTTGTCACCCAGTGTACCAAGTGATTCGAAGGAAGAAAGATCAACAAGAGGAAGCTGCAGATACAAAGCTTGTGTTTCCTTCTCCTCTTTTTACCTGAAGTGCTTTATGCAGCCGCCTCTTGAGAATGTGTTGAGTTGTACTTTATTAGGGTCTTTTGAACTGTGAGATTTGGGGCTCAATTTATATATCATCTTGCCAGAACACTTGCTGAAGCAGAAAGGTGGCTTATAAGCAATGTCGCATGTGAAAAATGGAACTCAGCTGTGATCACAGATGGATTCATGATGAGTGGTTTTGAGATAAATTCTCATTCCTCACATGAGCAGGATAATATGGAGCACTCCACTAGGGCCACTCCCTTTTCTAATAGTCAGCCAGGTCAGAGCTTCCAGCTCAGTTTTTCTTCAAGTGGGCACAATTTAGGTGTGAGTCTGGCAAGTGGAATTCCCACAACAGAGAGTTCTGGGATTTGGCGTTTGTTTTTTGTCTCTTTGGCCCCGGTCTCATGACGATTTTGCTGCTCTTTTTGCTGCCAAAGACTGCACAGCAAAAGATTGTGCCTTCACTCCGAAGAGCAGTATTTTGGTACCCTGGGCGACCATGGCCCCAGAAGCACCCTTTAACTGCAGCATTTTGTACCACCACTAGGGGTTGTGTTAAAATACTTCTGTTATTGATGCAACTTTTTAATGCCTCAAACGAGGTGTGACCCCAGAAAATCCACACCAATTAGATTTGTACCCCTTTTTCTGCCACTTCCTGTAGTTCTGCCTTGGTAATCATTTATACTACTGAATTGGTGGCATACCAGCATGCCAGCACAATTTTTACTGGCTTCCCACCTGCAATTACAATCAATTTTAAGAAGAAAAACTGCTACCTGGCTGCAATGCAGGTATTCGCCAGAAGGGAAAAACAGCGAAAGATGTGCAGTTAGCAAGTCGGGGCGGACACAGAAAACTAAAATACTTCCCTGTAGTGGGGGCGCTAACTGCGCATCAAACATCATGTGACCACCCGAAAAAATGTACGCATCATATTAAGATGTGCAGATAACAGTAGTGAGACCAGGGCCTATGTCTATCAAGATGACTAGTATATCCTTGAATTTCTTCCCACTTGTGTAGTTCCTAGCCTGGCTTGTCCTAACAGCAGGAATCCTAATGGCACCATTAGTGCAAGAGAAGCTACTCAGTGACATAATTAGGCACAGGGTCGCATTTACTTCATGCAACTTCTTTGGGGGGGGGACCCAGTTAACGGTTAATTTTCAGATTGCTTTATGATGACCAATCTTGAGATTTCTGCATTGGGTAGGTTGATTTATTTTCAAATGTGCAACTTGCCCCATTATTCCCCAAGCAGTACATTGGTATAGCTGTGCTTACTGAGCAGGCAAGAGTGGTTTTCTTTCTTCAGAAAAAGTCCCTCCCCCCCAAAGTCAGCTAAGATATGAGCAGATTTGATTAAGTAAGGGCAATGCTGTAAACAGAATCTTTCTTCAGGCTATTCCATTACAACACAGCAGAACTTCTGGACGGCCTTCCTCGGAACCATGGATCAATCGTCTATATCTTAATTTCTTCGGAGGAGGAAATGCCAAGTTAATGCTAAAGTCAGTCCAATCCCTGACATTTTGCTGCAGGATTTCCGGACAGTTCTGGTCTGCCTTTGTGATGCCTGCAGTAGACATCTTGAGACAAATTACACTGGGCTAAAAAGTCAACCAATAAAAAAAGCATAAGGAATGCTTTGCTTGAAAAACAGCATTGTAGATTCATCTGTCATGAAGAAACCATGAGACACTTAGTGCAGCATGTTCAGATTCAAAAGGAAAGCAGATGCTGATGGCTATACTGCTTGATACAGTACTGTTTGCTCTTACACTTTTCACTGTAACTTATTTCACAGTAATCTTTCTTTCTCCAACCTCTCCTTGGGTCATCGTGCAACTTTCTGTGTTGCAATTTCTGTCACTCCCATGCAGGTATCTTAAGGGGTGCCACACCTGCAGCAACCCCATCCCCTCATCCTTGAATGTCTTACATTCTACATGATGCACTGACATCCTTTATGCCAGCCCTAAAGGCAATTAGGGCAGTGTGCAGAATAAATAACTTGCACCTAAATATAAAGAAAACAAAGGAGCTTGTGGTAGATTTTAGGAGGCAGAAAACTGATATTCAACCACTGGTGATTGATGGGACTGGTGTAGAGAGGGTTACAGGTTTTAGATTTTTGGGCATTGAGTGACAGGAGGATCTGTCCTGGAGTGTCAACACAAGGGGGCTTGCAAAGAAGGCTCAGCAGAGACTATTTTTCTTGAGAACTTTAAGGAAAAACCATATTCCACAAAAGCTGCTGCTGGCCTTCTATAATTGTGCAATTGAGAGTGTACTTACTTACGGGTTATGTGTGTGGTATGGAAGTTGTACCCACTGGGATAGGACAGTGTTGCACAGAATCATAAGAATTGCAGAGAGTATTGTGGGCTGTTCACTCCCCACCCTAGAACAAATTTATACTACCAGGTGCCACTGTAAAGCATTAGATATATTAAGAGATCCATCACATCCTGGTCATCGCCTCTTCGAGTTGCTGCCATCAGGACGGAGATATAGAGTACTGAGGGCAAGAACAAACCGTCTCAAAAATAGCTTCTTTTTAAGAGCAATATTGGCCTTCAACGGAAATCCTGGACTTTGAAGTCAGCTTATTTTATATGTCATAATTTAGTCATTTTATATGTCATATTATGTGTTGTACCTGTTTTTAAATCTATGTGAAATGTTTTAAATGAGTTGAATATAGCAACCACAAAAGTTCATTGTTCCTGCAAGGGGGCAATGACAATAAAGATTCCTAACAACTGGTATTTGTGCACTGATAATCAAATGTATGAAGCCTGATACTGGGGTTTCAAGACATGTGCCGAGGACTGGTCATGGTTTCCATTTTTCCCCCAATTTTTATTTATTTATTTATTTTGGCCGTCATGGCAGTATGCACCGTGAACACGGAGGCGAAAGAATAAGACTAGACTTGTACTAGAGCTATACAAATGTCTACAGACTGAACAAGAATATCAGGACTTAGATATAATGTGAAGGCAAGATTTGAGAGAGAAGGAGACACCCAAGGAGAAGGTGAGAATCCAGGAAGTTTGAATGGGGACAGGAAAACGGTGTAATCTCCCATAGATGGCAATATCCACTTAAAGTTACCCATGAAGCTCTTCATCACAAGCTCAGACAGAACCATCATTATCATTATAATCATCATTATAATCAGATTACAGAGGGAAAGCCGCTGCCGCCGCCCCTCCCCAGTTTCCTGGGTGGGTCCCGTTGTTGTAGATGGAGTAGGGGTCTTTCACCCTGTGTGGGATTACCCTTAGGGGACCACGGATAAATGGAACAGCATCAAGAGCCAGGCAGGTCTTTTGATGCACTTGGATCTATCCCAATACGGATCCAGCACCTGTATCCAATAAAGCTGTGTCCTTTCCTTTCAGAAATGCGTCTCTCTGTATTATTATGGTACAGATCAGGAGTGTGTGTGCTGCTGCTGCTCAGCCATAGACTGGCAACCAAACACTGCAAAACCAACACTTCCAGATGGACACTAAAATGCTTTTGCACTGTGTGAAGAGGGGACATAAATCACTTAATTTTTTTTCACTGGCATCCTGGTTTTAGTCTTTGCTAGTTTTTTATGCTATATCCCCCCAAAATGCTAAGGGTGTTCAGTACTGCAATAAGTAAAATAGGACAATCCATCATAAGTACTTATTGACGTCCACAAAATATTGCAGTACAAGACCATTTAATCATGATTGCTTCAATTCTTAAATTACAGCAATCACCAAAAATGATGACCTAAATCAGTGGATGACAAGTATGATTAAACTGTTTACTGGTACTAGAATGATTTCTCTTATTACTAAGTTGGAGTAGGAATAGATAACGTAGAATACATTTGCCTTATATCCAGCCATTTCCTGGAGTCTTAAGATTGTTCTCTGGTTTATTTCTTTTGTTTCTTTTGCTAAACCATACAGCATTACTTTCTACACTGACAAAATATTAAAAACTGAAAAGGGTTACTAAATGGAATACACATATTCCCATCCATTTTATAAAACTATTTTAAGTACAAAAAAGCTTTAGTAAAATGCTGACAAAAGACAGTATCTTCAAAGGCACATTTTATATTTTAGCTAGCATCTTTTTTTTAAGAGTCAGGACTAAAATATCAAGAAATCAATAAAAAGTAATTAAGTAAAGTGCTCAGTGACCTTGAAAAGGTTCTGAAGACAGACCAGGATGTCTAATAAGGAAATACAAGATGCTGCAAAGTAACGCTGTTTCTGCTTTTCCCAAAAAAAAAAAAAATGGAATATACCATTTAGTAGTTTTTATAAGGATTTTATTAAAATAATAAGCCAAAATAACTGCTGAAAAAAACTGTATTTTCCCCCAATTGGTTATACAGTAATTCTTTGGTTTAATTTGTTCCAGAAACATGCTTGTAAACCAAAACACTCATATATCAAAGCAAATTTCCCCATAAGAAATAATGGAAACGCACATGATTCATTCTGGGGTCCCACAGACAACATACTATACACACAAAACACCAAAACTCACAAAAGAATTTGGCTAGAAGACCACGTCCACGCCATTGTTTAGTAACCTGGATGCAGAATCTGCTCTGCTTGGTACTAACAACTGGATTTTACTTTGTATTTTTAATGTGACAATAATAAAGTGCAATTTATAACCCTATGCAAACTTGAATAGCTACCTCATGACTAAAACTGGTATGAAAAATTTAAGAATGTTGAAAACAAATTAAAGAAAAATATAAATATAAAGAAAAATAAAACCCTAACCTGCACTCCCCTTTGAAAACGTTCCTGGCTGGTGCAAGGGAGACCTCTATTCCTCTCTCCTCCCTCTGCTTTGGAGGCTGCCTGAGACAGAACGTTCCAAACAATCATCCACAATCCACCATTGACTCACTTGTGATCATGTGATCTGATCCAGTGCTTCTGTATAAACACATTGCTTGTTGATCAAGACAAAATTTAGAAGAAATGTTAGCTTGTACTGCAAAACACTCTTAAACCAAGTAATTCTTAAACCAAGGCATTACTGTATTGGATAACTGTACTGTACTTCTTTTATAAGCCTGTAATTACTGTTTAACAGATTTGCTTTAATTGCATAGGACATTATATACAAGAAACTATCACCATTAGAGATGGGCACGACTCAGAAAAAAAGTTTCGTTTTCGTTTTCGTTTTCGGCTAGGGTCTGAGTCGTTTCGTTTCCGTTTTCGTGGGCTAATTTCAAAATTTTTCATTTTCGTTTCGTTACGTAACGAAAACGAAAACGAAAACGAAAAATTTTTCATTTCTCCCCATTTAGCTCAATTGAGTGCTTTTCCAGTAACGAAAAACGAAAATTGGCTCGAAATTAGTCGTTTCGTTTCCGTTTTCGGTCCAGGTTGGTGCCGATTTTCGTTTTCGTTTCGTTTCCGTAACGAAAACGAAAAACGAAAACGAAAACGAAAATACCGCTAAGTCGTGCCCATCTCTAATCACCATTATCATCAAATGCCCTTCCCATGCATTCAGCAGAGAAGGGTTGTCCGTATAATCAGTGACTTTGATTGTACCAGGAGCATATAGAACATTAGGTGATCTGAAAAGCAGTTTTCATAAATAAGTTTAGGCTTTGGTGCCTACAAAATCAAGAAAAGCCCACATTGTTCTTGTACACATTATTCTTCTAGATATATATAGTACTTCCTTTGTATATACAAATTATTGGTTGGTAGGAAACTCCATAATGTGGGAGATGTTGCAATTTTAAATGTGAACTATTACCTGTTACTTCTCTTTGATAGATTTAGTTTAATTTTTGACTAACATTACCTTATCCATGAAATAGTTCCAAAACGAGACTTGACTTCTTGCATGGGAGCCAATGTGGAACCCTCCAAATCTGTCTACTAATTACTGCACGTGAGATAATTTCAATATTTGCTCTGAGTCCAATGCTATCTGTATGCATAGCTAGAATCCAGAATTCTTTGCCTGGCTTTGACTACCATGTGTTCATTATTAAATTACCAGCTGAAACTCAGGAAATAATATTATCTGAGTAGGAATGCAATTTGGCCAAGGCATCTGTACCATGGGATGGAAGTTTAGCTTCTGGTACAACTTCAACAAATGTTGGCAAGATGATTGTCCCAAATGTTCTATAGCAGAAATTTTTGTCATTAGTTCCCTGATTTTTTTTTCTTTTTGCATTGTGTACATTTTTTTTTAAAAAAAAGAATACCTTGGCAGAAAAGTAAATGCAGTAAATGATTGCACGAAAATTCCTGTACTTGGCAGAACAAATAATACAGGAATATTGAGCAGATTCTGCTAAAACAAATTAAAGCTAAGTGAACACTGAAAATACATTAGATTTATAATGGTTGAAGAGCCTTAAAGATCTACACTGCTTATCTGTTATACAGAGGTTGCATGCTCGCAAATTAGTTTTCTTGACCAAAAAAGCCTCATGCCCCCATGACTTCCATGTTCTTCCACATACCGTACCAGGTTGCTGTACACATTGAATTGTACACAGACATTTGAGCTGTCATACCGCAGACATTACCCTGCAATTGCCAAAAGTTGGACAACCTAATTACAGTCATCTTCAGTCTGATATTCTAATTTTGTTTTAATTTGATACAAGGACTTGTCTTTTTAATCATTCAGAAATAGAGGTTTAAAAAAACATGTAGTGATGTATATCATCAGCTTTAGCTTTTTCAAAAATACAGTAAATAGGGTTACAGAGAAGATTAGAGAAATAGTATAAACAGTGTTGCAACCAATATGGCTTTAACCAAACTCCGGGAGGCAGTGGAAGACAGGAAGGCCTGGCGAGCTCTGGTCCATGGGGTCACGAAGAGTCGGACACGACTGAACGACTGAACAACAACAACAACCACAATAAACAGTGAACATTGAATTCTGAGTAAAGTAAAATATTTTCTCCAGGGAAATTTTAAACAGGCAAAAAAAAGGATTCATATCTATGATGAAACTTCTGTAGAATGTTGTGGAAATAGAATGAGGTATGAATGATGGATAGCATTGAATAAAACTATTTTGTTCTGTATTCACAAATTCTCTTCTGGCTGTATCAAACTTCATTCTATGACGGCATTGTTTCCAGAGAGGCAGCTATGTTAACTCAAAGGCTGACTACATGAGTGTTTAGTCTGCTGTTTGAAGAACTGCAAGGATGGGCTGGTTTGCTCTTAAAATGGTGGTAAATTGGTATATTTATTAGAGCACATCAGGCCAAGAGCATTCCTACCTACACCTTTCTAGCCCCAGTCAAGGAACCCTTTTTTGTGCAGATAGGATTGCTCTGATTTGGGTCAGTTCCAGGTGGTACTACGGCAGGAACTGATCCAAAGCAATCTTCTATTTTTAATTTGTCAGTGTCGTGAGGTGGTGTAATAAGTATAGTGCATCAAGTCACGAAACTGCCTGCAGCTGAATCCAGTGGTTTTGGCTGCAGGCAGTTTCTTGACTGGCCCTTTAAGAGAAGGCAAAGATTCTTTTTTTTTTCCATTCTTTTTTTCATAATACAGTAGATGTAGTGCATCAGCAGTGCTCTATACACAGTCAAAAGTTCATTTCACTCCCCCTGCCTTTTGGCAAGCATTGTCAGTATATTCTGAAATGGCTCACTTATTAAACCGCTTCACCATATTGGCACGAGCCATCATTCTCAGAAGAGATTGGTGTTTTACACATTAATCTGTTGCCCGGGAAGAAAAGACCAGATAACTGATGTCTGATGTAGTTGTGACTTTTCACTTGAAATAGTCAGTGGAACCATAAGTCTACAAAGCACACATTTTTCCCAGAGCAGTTCTGAGAGATGAGCAAGTTACAATGGCCAGATCAGCATTGCTGTTTTCCCTACAAATGACCGGAGGGTACTTGATACAACTGACCTTCTACTTTCCCCATGGCTCTGATGGTTCCGTTGCAGTACGTTTCTCACTTATTCAATTTTTTTTTTCAACTCGGCTTCTGTCTCCAGTGGAATGATTCAGCAGCTGTCAGTTCTGAATATGCCATATTAAGTATACTGGCCTTTCTGGTGGCCTATATTGTGCCCGTTAACTCTGCTTTGATCTTTACATTTTTGCTCCCAGTATGCTGTTTAGGATTTATTTTATTTTATTTTATTTTATTGTTTTTGTTTTGTTTTTTGTTTTGTTTTTTGTTTTTTTGCTCAGGGATGAAAATGTGTTGGGAAATAGGAAGTCATTCTGAAGCATCAAAGATCCTAACGTGACATACAGCTTCAGTTTGTCACTGACATTTCTCTATGAACTGACCTTTGGAAATGAAGTTCTGTAGCTAAAAGGAAAATCCCAGTTGTTTGTTCAGCAACTGTGATGAGATCGAGAGGTGGTGGTTTCACGTTTTATAGATGAGGAAGATCTTGTGTCTTCGTGGGATTACTAAGAGCAGGGTTTTCATATTCTGATGCACTGTTGGACGGAGGCATGGTTCACAGAGCAGCCTAGGGTGATTCTGTTATTAGGAGCTGCATGCCAGCATTTACCATTTTCTTAGGATAAATCTCTTTCTTAGTCCAGCAATTTGTCCCTTCAGGAAGTACAGGATCGATTTTGTGAAGAACAGAGGTAAAACTGTAAGACCAGCTGTGTTACTGCCCTCCATAAGTAGTTAGTTTTTAATGCAGGGAAAATTTGTAGGGCTGGGAGACTGAGAACAAAGTAAAATATTTTTCACCCAGCACGTTGTTACTCTATGGAACTCCCTGCCACAGGATGTGGTGATGGCATCTTGCCTGGATGCCTTCTAAAGGGGATTGGACAGATTCCTGGAGGAAAAGTCCATGATGGAGATGTGTAATCTCCAGGCTTAAAACCAGGGTACTTCAAGGGCCAGATGCAGGGGAGGGTTATCAGGAGACAGATACCTAGTCTCGTGCGCTCCCAGAAACATCTGGTGGGGTTACAGTGAGATACAGGAAGCTGGACTAGATGGGCCGTTGGCCTGATCCAGCATGGCTCTTCTTATATTCTTGCGTTCTTATGTTCTTATTTACAGCCATCCATTCCCCACTGCCCTGGGTATCTAACAGGATCTGATATGATTTGCTGTAAAGAATATTATAAAAACATTCAAAGCAATGTGCTTGCGCAATAAACTATCAATGGCACCTGCTTGTTTCCCCTTTTTTTACAGAAATATCCAAGCACAATAATTCCTCATGTGTTCCTGGACTATAGCTCCCAGAAGCCCAAGCTAACCCAATCAATGGTTACAGCTTCCTGGACTTGTAGTCAAATAAATAAAAAAATAAAATTGATTAATTAATAAGTAAATAATCTGAGCTCTAAGTTTGGAGCCAATGTTCCTAGAAGGTCTCACCTTTCTCATCCTTTCCATTGAGGTTTCACTGTTTTTCTCCGGTAAAAGAAGGAAAGATCAAATTCCCTTCTGTGCCTTCTGTGATTCCCATAATTGTTATTAACTCTCTCAAGCTTATCCTGCATTTAAAAAAAAAGCCTTCACATGAAATGCACGGACACATTTAACAGCATGTCTAGTTTGGTCTGAATTGTCAGTGCAAGACAACAGAAGATATTAAGCATGGTGAATAGTTTTGTTTCCATTTCTGGGTCTATAAATGCTATTCAAGAACAGTGTTTTGATGTTGAGTTTCCCCAATAGAGATATCACTGCCTTGTTTGGTATCTGTTTTTCTACTTGTTTGCCATATATTCAGTATACTGTATGTCAGGGCTGTCCAACTTTGAACAACCCGCAGTCTACATTAAACTGCCCACAGTCTACTTTCAGAAGCGTGCGCACTTGCACACCCCTCCCTGGTGCTGTGGATTAGTCGGGTGGAGACTCCTAAAGAGCAGCTGAGCGAGGGGATGGGGCATGCCAGAGCAGGGGATGGGGGTGGGGTTTCATATAAGATTTAAGCAAAAAAAGCAAAGGGGGAGGAGGAAGAGAATAACTAAAATTAACTAAGTGCCCTTTTACATGACCCCTAAAATCCGCTGCAAAACACTTGCAGTTCCGGAACATAAAATTGTTTTCCCACCAGCAGTGGACTTAAAAAAAAAATCAAGTACGCCCACACCCAATTAAGCGTGCTCCAGCGCACTTTACAAGTACCTGGTCTCCGGAGGTTTAAAAAAAATCCTGATGCGGATTGTAAAGCTGTGGAGGCCAGGCTCTCCTCACCTTTTGTTTGTTTTTATTGTCCCCGCCGCCCCTTTAACAGACAGGAATCCCTGCAGGGCTGCTCCGATGGCGTGGAGGTGAGTTTGCATTTTTTGCTCCCTTTTTTCCTCCCTCCCCTCACCGCACACAGAAGCAACAGAGTGCAGAAGGGTGGGAACACAGGAAGAAGAAGAAAACCCACATGATATCTGGCTGGGAGGATCTGAATTTAAGCTACCAGCAGATCTTAGGCGTCGTGTAAAAGAGCTATAAGATTTGTGAGGGGAGGGTTAAATAGTGTGGAAATCTGTCAATCCTGGGGGGAGAGAAAGCCAAGATGGAGTTGGGGAGGGTTATAAGAAACCCTTGTAGCCATGAATTGAGGGAATGGGGGAGGAGATAGCATTGTTTTTGCAGGGAAGGGAGGGAGGGACTACTGGAGGCAGAGGAAGAGAGAAGAGCACTTTCTATTTTGGGAGGGGGAGAAGGGGCAAGCACCCCCAGACACATCTGTCCCTCCCATCCCCCAAGGAAAGCAGCTTTCCCTTTCCCCTCGCCATCCTCAGGTGACCCCACAGACCCGTGGGGGGAGCTCTCCCCAGTTCAATCCCCTCTCCCAATAGAAGAAATGCAAGCAACTAACTACAGAATAGGTGCTAAAATGTACCTTAAAAAGAGAAATGCGCATTTCTGAGTTTCCAGGAGCCAACATTATCTTAATTATGGGTACAGTATTTATCTTCTCTGAGTATACCTTTTATTATACATTAAATTTTCTTTTGCCCTCTTACAATTTCGTCACCCATGAACACTTCAAATAATCTTTAGAAAAAGAATTATTATTATTATATCACAGTAGTCTTCCCTCTGTAGGTGTAATTTTGTTATTTTCAGTAGAACATCACATCATTTTAGTAATTGAAGCCATTCTATTTGCTTTTATTAGATCACAATGTGATGGGTGCAGAGAGGTATATATCCTGATTCCTAAGTCTTTTTACTCAGTGAAATGATCTGTGCCTGGTTCTTGGAAAGAAATCTTGTCGCATATTTGTTATCTAACTTATTCCCCTTTTCTACTATGTGTGAACATGTTGCAATAGGGCAACACTAAGATTTTTTTTTCTCCTTCTGGAATTTAAGAAGACCTTCTGGCCTGTATGTGGAGGGGTGGGGAGGGTTTTCAGAGTTTTCTGAATCACTAGTTTATTGTTGAAGATCCCCAAGAAGTATCTGTGTTAATCTGTTTCAGCAGGTGGGCAAAATCAAAGGGAAAGGGGCAGGGAGGAAGGTTAAAATATTGTGGAACCTTCAAGACTAATAGAATTGTTTCAGAGTGAGCTTTCATGGATCAAAATGTACTTCTTCAGACACAGGAAAGCTCTATGAAGCCTCAGACTGAAGTAAATCTGTTACTTCTTTAGGTACCATAATATTTTATCCCCCCCCCCCCCGATTGCACATAATAAATTTGACATTGATTTATTGTGTAACACACACATTCATAGTTATTTCTCAAATTTGCTCTGTACTGGCTCCATAATCTTTGTTCAGCATTAGAATGCTGTTCTAGAGATTTTATATTTTTCAGCTTCCTAAATGCATACGTTAGAACTCTCAGATTATCCTATATGGAAATTATTGCCTGTAATTAATTAATTATGTATTGTCCAGTGAGTACTCAGAATCCCCCCCCCCATTCCTGAGATAAATGTCATCATTTTGTAGCTGGAAGAAAATGCAGGTTTGTTTATTTAAATATGCTTATGTACCACCTTTCATATAAAGTATGTTTAAGTAGTACAGTAATAAGCCCATAATGCAAATATTTGTTTAAAAAGAACACAGTATACGTTAAAAGTAGCAGGATATACATTTTAAAAAAATAACATGTTGTGTAACTCGCATGATAAACCAAAACTTCTTCAACCTGGGCTTAAATGCCCACTGCATTTTTCTATGTTTTATTTCCAGCAATGGTAGGTATTTTAGATAGTGGGTGTCAGAGTGGGAAGGGTCTTCTTGATTACTGCCAGGGCAAGATGTGTCAGAGCATGAGAGGTGTTGGGCAATTATCACAGTAGTCAAAAAAATCTATACAAGGGAAGTCCCTCATGCAATTATCCCCTCCCATGTTTTCAGTCCTTCATTATTTACTACCAAAATCTAAAACCTGCTCTGAGTTTAACCTGTTCACTTCTTTTAACAATAGTGTTATATGCCTATGGCTAGGAGTGTCACACAACAACCTTGCAGCTGTTTGTTGTATTTATTACAGCATATCTATGTGTCATTGTTCTCCCATAGCTGGGACTCAAGGCAAAACAGTGAAATTAAAACAGTTCCAATGTTTGATAAAAATATTAACACTATATTGTATTTTAAAATACAGTAATCAAGACATGATGTTACCATTGCATGGTTATCTTTGTTAACTATTGAGTTCAGGAATAGCTTGAGGTAGCAACCCAAGCTGGTGAAAGATGGTTCTTCATACTGCAGCCACCTGGACCTCTAATGCCAGTGATAGTTCAGCAAGCATGCCCAGATTATGCTGCTGTGCTGTTCCTTCAGAGAGGATGCATCCGTAATAGGCAGGGTGCTCAATGTTTACCAACAGACCCTTATCTTACCAGGATTGTCCCAGTTTATTGCCCCCTTGCCTAGTCCATCTTTGCATCTAAGCTTTAAATTAACCTGGTTCTTGTGCTACTGTATAGTATACCAAATGCAGTGTGTTTCAGGAATGCAACTTCTAATAAACAGAGTCTTCTCAACTGGGGAAAATTATGGTCTGAAAAATGAGGATGCCTTTAGCCTTATTGAGATGTTCAGTCTGCTCATTCAACAGTTAAGTGGTAACAGGAGTTGAGCAGGCACACAATTCGTGCCCCCCTGTGCCCTCATTTTTTCTGTACTGGGATGGAAGGTTTTCAAGTTGCTTCAGCATGTTTGCCTCAATAGGAATATACTGTACTGCCTGATACAGCAGGGTTGCAAGGCACATAGGGACTTCCATGCATGGTGCCAGCAAACTTCACTAGAACCCCATAGCTTCTTGTATTTCTTTGCACAAAGTAGGGCATGATAGACCTTAGTTGCAGAGTTTGTGTCAGTATCCATAGCCTGCGTTGACGCCACACATGTGCAGACTGATTTGTAGGGCTCTTTTTAAGCCTCTTTCTGTGTTCCAGCTCTTTCTTAGGGGAGAAGGATGTGGCTTACTACTAGTTTTGTTATTTGCAAGTATTTTAAATAACCTGACCTTAGAAGGGAATTCCGACCTAAAGGGACCTTGGAGAGTTCAATGTTTTTCATTGATATGTCTGATAGTTCTGTGGCGATTCTGGCACCAAGACTATGCTTTGTTGCACTCTCAAGCACTTTATGCTGGTCCTATAGCTGACTTTATTGACTGCTTAGACTGCTTTTGCATTCAAGTTATAGTTGTTTTAGCTGTATTCAAGTGTTAATAGATGAGAGTTGATTTCAGCAGACAAAAATGGGAACACTCACTCACACACACATTGTACTGTCCTCTGTTCCCACTCCATCTCCTGTTCTCCCAGGTTGACTCTCTTTGGCCACAAAGGCTGGAAAATGATTTTCCAAAATTCCAAATTGTATTGTGACCCTATAGAGATAGAGGGAAATCTCCCCCCCCCCAGCCCCAGAAATCACACACACAGACACGCACACACATACATCAAGGGCACACTAGAGGGGTGGGTCAGGGCTAGTGTGGTCCTTTTCCTCATATGTTTAAGATGCCATAAATTTCTATAGCGTCTGAAAAGGGCTCCCATATTCATGCCAACTGCTTATGCCCTCCCATCCCCACAAATTTTCTGTATTGAGATGGATGAAGGGTCAGACTTGAAGTGTGTATGTCTTGCAATCTAATCAGTACTGGCTTACACATGGGACATAATATATTCTGTACCAGTAGAGGGGTCCTTCTGCTGGCATTTAAGTGTCCTGTAACCAATATTACAGGAAGAAAGGTCAGCAGAAATTGTCAAGACCAGGATGTCAGCGAAAGGTAAAAGGCTGCATTTCACTGTTATACCGATTTCTTTTTCTTCTAATGTCAGCTGCATACAGATGCTTATTTATTCTAAAACTAAAAAAGTGCATTTGAAAGCTCTTTGTTTGAATCTTGAAGTTTATTTTAAATTCTAATTTATTTGCCTTGTACATTTGTCGCAAACTATTTCAGTCACCATTTCTTCTTAGGTTTTGCTTATTTGCATTATATTATAGTTTTCTGTTTATTTGTATAAATAAAATTTTATTCTAAAAATAAGCAGTACAAATGCTCCTGCACTCCTTTTAGCCACTGGGGAGGGGGCAAATTAGCACTTAATGCCTAATGTGATACCTATCTTTTTGGAAGAAAAACACTCTATGTTCAGTGGTACTTATTATCTAAACAAGCTTTCATATAACCTTCAGGAGACCTGTGAAGCCACTTTCATTTTATGATACAGTACAGTACCTATTTAAAATCTAGATATTAATGTGTTTGGGGAAAAGTTTAATGGCCACTACAGTTATTTATTGCAATAATGTTTGTGTTTTAATATTATAACATTTACTGATACAATATTTTTGGTACTACAAGCCTGTCAAAATCTACTTGAGGATATCATGGCTTGCCTACTCAAAAATCCTGAGAGCTCAGACCCTTTGCGAACAGGTTTATAGATTATGTGTTATAAACCTTGAACAAGGAAAATTTCTTTTTTTTTCTTGATAGCTAATTTTGTGCCCGTGGTACAATGGTTTTTTTTTTCTGAGTACCATTCAGTTTTCTCTTGAAAGTTCAATGATTCCATTTGTCTTTTAACAATTTATTGTAAGTGAGCAAGCATATGTAAAGAATTGGTGAATAATAAATTAGAAAAGCAATTGTGCACTTTTTGGTATACTGTATAAGTAAACTTGCTGTGAAAATTATATGACAATTCTTATGATATTAAAGTAAACAGTTGAAGACATGAAAACATAATGAAAACACAACTGAGCATTTAATCATAACACAAACTACAAGTATAATAATATACTTTCACCCATTCCCAGTGGAGGATGATATTTTGGTCATGTTTTATCTCGTCAGACATGATAACAGTGAGTGTATATACCCTTGAACAGACAATTGTACCAAAACAATTTCAGTGACTTTCCCGGCTGTAACTCTTACTGGTTTACTTTCCAAAGGGTAAAAGTTACAGTGAAGAAAACCACTCAAAGATCATAGCCCCTACCATCTGGAACTTAGTGTGATACTAACTGATTTATACAGTACTTAATAAATTATGGTGACATTATACAAATTTAGTGTTAGGTTGTGGTAGATTTTTTTCTGGCTACATGGTGTATTTTCTAATATTTAACAAGCTGCTTTTCGCTTTTTAAAGCTGTGTAAAAATGGCATACATTACTTCCAGTAATGGTGGTGATCATTGTGACACCTGAATAGGGTTGCAGCCTATTTAATTCAGTGAAACATAATTTTGTATTAATAAGTGTAATAACATGACATTAATGACTTCTAAAGATATGAGCATAGTAATGAGTAAATAGCTGTGAAATTGATAAATGTCATTTCAAGAAGTTTTTCTATACTTCAGAATCCTATTATAATCTAAATTTTAAAACATTTATCTATGCTGAGAATTAGTTCTTAAGAGGTGGCTCCTAGCTTTACATGTTTTCTTTCTGCTTTTCTTTAATTCATGTATATTTTATTATAGGGCTGATGGCAGTTCTTTATAAATAATATAACAATGAAGGCAAAAGTATTGATTATTAATAATGTGCATTAAGGTGAAGCAGCACCTTTTTGTGTTCCTTTGAATAGCAATCTTAGTTTGTTACAGCAAAAACAGCAAACAGTCTTGTGGTATCAAAAAAAGTCACACTTGTTATTCGGTGTAAAGTTCAGTCGGCCAGTGCCCACAATGAGATGTCAGATATATGATGAGTGGGTAGCAATCCGTGAAGACATACACCAACGCTCTGATTGCCCTTCTCATGTTTGGTCAAATTTGCATGTTTGCTTGTAGTGGTCATCTTTTGTGTCAAGCTGTCATTTGTATGATCTATTAAAACAGCTTTAATCTTTCTTCCCACTCGAGAAGTCAACACAAGTTGTTTCTGGCCGCATTGTATGATCCATAAATTATTGTACCAAGCCTGGAGTGTGAGGTTATTTACTATGCAGAGCTGACTACACCAGCATGCCTGCCAACTGGGTCAGTCTATCAAGGACAAAGCAAACTGGGCCACTGAACTGCAGCAGTTGTCTGTTTATTCTCTCTCTCTCTCTCCCCCCCCCCCCCAATCCCATTCCCCTTCCTGGACCCTGAAGAGAGATCAGTCCCAGCTTTGAGTCACATTGTGTAGCAAGACACAGAAAATTGTTTCAGCAAACATTTACATACCCTCACTTTTCCCCTGAAATGTCTATCTTTGGTTCCCAGTGGTTTCCTGTTTCCATAGATGCTGGATGGCTTCACCATTTTGGCTCTGTTTTTGTAAAATAAATCATGACATGTGTCATGTGTTTTTGTTCATCTGAGGTTGTATTTACCTAATATTCAGGCCTGCTGATGATCAGATGATTGTTTTACTATGTCCTGATATGTAAACCGCTGAATTCAAGGAGGGTATACTTTCTTTTTCAAATAACCATATATTGTAGCTTGCTAGACTGGAAGCTTGGACTAGCTTTTGCAAAAATGAAATGCCCATCTCTTGTTTTCGACCTTCACTTTGCTTCAATGATTGTTTGCCATGCTGTATAGACAGGGCAGCAGATGCAGCAGTAACTGCTATTCGGGAAATGCACATCCAGATTTCCTTGGAGATGTAGACCTGAGTGAATGGTTCTTTAGTAATACATTCCTAGTATTTTTGTGCTTAGAGCTTCACAACTATTGCTAGAAATGTGGGTCCATAATAGCAACTCCGGTGGCGGTAGTGTCTTTTTTCTAAAACTCAAGGGATTTTTGAACTTAAAATTGCTCTACTGCTGGTCAGCTGATTTAAAGACAGAGCTTCTAGAATATTTTAAGTCTGCATGTCATCTCTGAAACCTAGTTGAAGATGAAGTACTTGTACTTTCAGTGGTAAAGGAGTAGGTATCATTTATTTCAGACAAGAGTGATTAGGAGGCTTTTGAAATTATAATTTTCCTCTGCTGAATATGCAGTAAGTTCTAGTCCTTTGAGGGAATCAAAACAGACTTTCTTGAGAAAGTGTTTCTGTTACACAGACATCATATTTTTCCCATGCCACCAAAATGTTAACAGCTCATAGCTCGAGTAAAAGCATTGCCCCCCCCCAATCAAACTGTACATAGAGACAACGTTTGAGGATTGATCACAGAAATAATTATTCTTTCTTGCCTAAACACCTCTTCACTAATATACAGTATATGACTTGGGAGTGCTCATAGAGCTGTCCAAAACAATGTGCAAATGTTGCTTACTTCACCAGTGCCCGGTGATATTGGGAGCCTTTGGTTTTCCCTCTCATGTTCGAAACAGGAGAGAAATCTGCTCTGCATTTCCAATTTGATATTGTAACTTTTAAAGAAGAAATGGCAAACATAATCCTGGGCTCCATAAGAGTGTCTGTTATAGCGGGAATAGATTTGTTCTCGTTCAGTCGTTTAGTCGTGTCCAACTCCTCGTGACCCCCATGGATCAGAGCACGCCAGGCCTTCCTATCATCTACTGCCTCCCAGAGTTTAGTCAAATCCCTGTTGGTTGCATCAATGACACCATCCAACCATCTCATTCTCTGCCATCCTCTTTTCCTTTTGCCTTCAATCTTTCCCAACATCAGGGACTTTTCCAAGGAGTCCTCTCTCCTCATGAGGTGACCAAAGCACTGGAGCCTCAGCTTCAAAATCTGTCCTTCCAGTGAGCATTCGGGGTTGATTTCTTTCAGGATGGATAGGTTTGATCTCCTTGCAGTCCAGGGGACTCTCAAGACTCTCCTCCAGCACCACAGCTCAAAAGCGTAGATTCTACAGTGATCAGCCTTCTTTATGGTCTAGCTCTTACTTCCATACATCACTACTAGAAAAACCATAGCTTTGACTATCCTGACCTTAGTTGGCAAAATGATGTCTCTGCTCTTTAGGATGCTATCTAGGTTTGCCATTGCTTTCCTCCCAAGAAGCAGGCTTCTTTTAATTTCGTTGCTGCAGTCGCCATCTGCAGTGATCAAGAAGCCCAAGAAAATAAACTCTGTCATTGCCTCCATTTCTTCCCCTACTATTTGCCAGGAGGTGATGGGACCGGTGGCCATGGTTTTTTGATGTTGAGCTTCAGCTCATTTTTTTCACTCTCCTCTTTCACTCTCATTAAGAGGTTCTTTATTTCCTCCTCACTTTCTGTTATCAGAGTAGTATCATCTGCATATCTGAGGTTGTTGATATTTCTTCCGGCAATCTTAATTTGGGCTTGTGATTCATCCAGTCCTGCCTTTCGCATGATGTACTCTGCATATAAGTAAAATAGGCAAAGTGACAGGATACAGCCTTGTGGTACTCCTTTCCCAATTTTAAATCAGTCAGATTGTACCTGACTGGCCCAGTGGTCTTCCCTACATTCTTCAGTTTAACTTTGAATTTTGCTATAAGAAGCTGATGATCTGAGTCACAGTCAGCACCAGGTCTTATTTTTGCTGACTATATAGAGCTCCTCCATCTTTGGCTGCAGAGAACATAATATGATTCCAGTATTGTCCATCTGGTGATGTCCATGTGTAGAGTCGCCTTTTGTGTTTTTGGAAAAGAATGTTTGCAATGACCAGCTTGTTCTCTTAACAAAACTCAGTTAGCCTTTGCCTTGCTTCGTTTGGAACTCCAAGACCAAATTTGACAGTTATTCCTTTTATCACTTGACTCCCTATTTTAGTGTTCCAATCCCCTATGATGAGAAGACCAGTCACCCACGGTGCCATTGGAGGTCGTGTGGAGGGGGGGGAGTATTTCCCCCTGCTTGTGCACTGGCAAGGTGCATGGGAGCCAGGGGCGGTGCTGGGCTGCCTGGCAGGGCTGTGGTCTGGGTCTGCCGGGCTCTCCTGGCCATGCTGTGTGCCCTCAGCCTCTCCAGTAGCAGACTCAGGGAGCTGCCTGCTGAGCCGGGAGGGGTGTCTGGCAGTGGGGGTGATCACCACCAGGAGGGGGGAGGCGGTGGAGGAGGAGGGGGACCACCACCACCACTGCCCTGCTCCGCCGGGTGCAGCCTTTTAGGACGCCAGTACCCCACTCAGCCTCCGCGGGGACTGCCTGGGATCTCACGAGCTGGCAGAGGGAGGGGCACGAGGAAGCTTCAAAGGGGTCTGGCTGGGAAGGGATGCCACACTGGAAATGAGGCACCCAGGCACTGTGCTCCTTGCACTGCAAATGGCAGGAGCGCCCTGGGCCCCAGAGCTCAGCCTGGGCAGTGCCAATCAGAGAGCAACCCATGATGGGCCGTGCTCCGCATGGCTTAGCCCCCCACCCACCTGCTTGGAGGGAGGGAAGACACCCACCCTTACCAGTGGCACGCTGCAGTGCTGGTGCCGGATCCAGAGCCTGAAGGAGGAGCAGTGGCAATGCTGCTGCCGCTGCACCAGGTGGCCCTTGATGGGCTCCCAGTTGAGCCAGCAGAGCAGCCGGGGGGGGGCGGGGCAGCCAGGGAACGGGGCTCTGCCTGCACCAAAGCACTTCATGCACTGGGTTTCCCCAGCTGGGTTCAGTTCTACTCAGACGGCCCAGTTGTTGCAAAATCATTCTGCTGTAGTAGAGAAAGAAGGGAGGGGTTCAAATAACCAGCAACTTAGAATGAAACTGAGAAGCTCAGCTTACTGCAAACAGAAGATGGTGTGTAAGGAGGAAAACGGATGACTTGAGTCCACGGGGGGGGGGGGGGAATATTGATAAAAAGTGCATCTAGATAGAAATGTATGGTTTTGCCGAATCTCCAACTATATAATCCCTGCACCACCCCAGTGTTCCTCTGCATTTCAGCCTTTGCCCGTTGTGGTGCCGCGAGTTCCAGGTGGGTCTCTGGCATCAACATGGGCACCCAGTGAGACCTGTGATATATAGTGAGCACTTGCTTCATTCAGGCATCTCTCCTCTTACACAAGGAAACGTCCTTGTCTGCTTACATACAGTTCAAGCAAAGGAATCTTGGTTCATGCAGTTTGAGGCTAGCACTTTGTTTTCCTTTCACTAAGCAATGACATTGTACTGTACTTCTCACCTTCTAGATCTGCTTGAAGGTACACCTGACATCAGCAGGAACGTGGTTAAAATAGGAACAGGCATCCAATGTGCTTCGGTTCACACAGATCTGAAGGAACCTAGGGAACATCAGGACTCTTTCAAAGTCTTTGCTGTTTCTGGTAGAAGGCAGTTCAAAAGATATCCAAAGGGGATTTGCAAGCTTTAGCAATATAATGGGAATTGTTTTAAAAGAGAAGGAATTTAACGTAGCATGTTCCTCTGCACCTCCGAGGACAAAACAGGCCAACAATGTCCGAGGTAAGTGCGGATAGGAGTGGGGGAAACCTTTTTGGGGAGCAGAATGAAGGAGAATTTTTAAAGGCTTTATTTAGGAATTTCTGTTGAAATGAATAAATATCAAATAAAAATATTAAGATCCTAAGCTTTAGGATTTATTTATCCTAAATAAATAGGACCCTAAACTTTTAGAAGAATTTTAAAAACTGATTGCTCAGATAACAAAGGCATCCACGTTGGTAGGATTTATCAGCTGCCCAATAATGTTAGACACAAAGTACAAAGTAAAATCTGTACAGTTGATTAGCATAATTAATATTTGTAATTGTCGTTTCCTCTCAGACATTTGGTCACCACCTGTGTGTTTCTTGTTCTCCAATTCAAACACAGTTATATGTATCAAACATTATAGTCTGGGCACAAGTTTTCCTCCTTTCTGGTTGAGGCTTGTGCCCCCCCCCCAATTCCTTTGTAGAGGTTCATAATAACTGTATGTGGGGGTTATAGTTCTGTGATACTTATCCAGCTTCAAATTCACTGATGCTTATTCGGCTTGTAATTAAAATGAAATGACGGCATCAATCGAGGATAATACTCAGTTTTTCTTTATGGATGCTACTGTCAGATATTTAGCAGTGAAAGTCAGACTAATTAATTCAATTCCCCCCTGTTCCTTCTGCAAACAAACAGCCTACACAGTCCTAGGATGCCCTCAAAACAAGGAAATTATATTATCTACTTGGAAAACCCTAAAAAGGATAACTGTAAGTCAGAATTGCAGGGTTGCCATTTTTGTTTTTATTTTTGAAAGTTGGTGAAATGGGAATTGGTCAGGGAAAGTCAGAGAAATAGTGATTAGAATATATTCAAGCAGTAGATTTTTCACCTGCTTGTGCAAGTGCATGATCCTTGTGGCAACTGGAATAGAGAAGCAGCAGAATAAAACTTACCATAACAATGCCTCTTGTCAGCTCTACCTTTTTCTCAGTTCCACCCTGAGCAACCAACCTAATGTGTTTGTTGAACTCTGTCCCTGCATGGTTTCCAATGTCTGCTTGTAGCTTTTGCAAAGAAAGGGTAGTTAAAATGTTCAGCAATATACAAACTTTAAACATCTGCTTTCATCCCAACCTGCTAGTACTGGATTTAACTTACATATAAAGATAAGCATGTTTTGGGGTCATCCTTGTGTATAGAATGGAAGTTTTGTCTCCTGCTAAACCCAGCACAGAGTCCGGAAAATTGGCAAATGTTGGTCAGGAAAAGTCAGGGAAATGAAAGATTGAACTGTATTGGCAACCATGAATTGACTTGACAGCACATCATCATCATCATCATTTGAAAGAATAACAGAATTATTACACTAGAAGTGTCATAACCAAGAGACCACTTGGTTATCTATGGAGTTTTTAACTATGATGGAATTTGTGCAATCATCAGGAGTGTTCAAGTTAAAATTGGGTCCATTATTTTGAAAAACATAAAATCGGATCTGATTTTAACACAATGTATAAAATAAGCTAGTAAGACATGGGAATTGTACTTTAGTATTGGGAATAGTGCTTTGTAGTGTTAAGAATTCTAGGATAGGTCAAGATTATCTGGCAAATCTTCTGTCATATATATTCTTACCCAAACCTTGACATCCTTGTCCAAGTTCCTGCTCTGGGTGTTCCTGCCAACTGAAATGGCCATTCAGAAAGGTTCTCTGGATCAGGAATTGCCCCAGAAAAGTTACCCAGTACCTTCTTGTTTTTATATAGCTATATGTCCTAAGTACATCCAATCTCACCTGATTTTGGAAACTAAGCAGGGTCGGCCCTGGTTAGTACTTGGATGGGAGACCACCAGGGAATACCAGGTGCTGTAGGTGCCTGGAGTAGGAACTGGCAAACCACTCCAGTATTCCTGCCAAGAAAACTCCATGGACATGGAGTCACGAAGAGTCGGTCACAACTGTAACAACACGACACACACACACACACAAAGATTTTAAAACTCTTTCCTTAAAAAAAATAAACCTCCACAAGACGTTGTCTGTACTGCATATTAACTTCACTGTAGTGTTTTCAAAATCCTGTTTTGTCTTTTAATATTTTAAGTTCCTATTTGTTCTGTGAAGTGCCTGGAGAATGCAAGTTAGCGAGCACCCTAAGTAATCTCATCAACAAAGAAAACATGCTTCCCTGGCTGACACCTCAGGTTCGCTTCCCAGGGGTTCCTGAAGAGAAGAAATAGCTGTTAAACTAGTTCACATTTACCCACAGTCTCTGTCTGCTAAGAAGAGCTAATCGTTGCTGTAAAGCTCCAGGGTGATCAGTTCTGATCTCACAGCTGCGGGAAGAAAAAGTGCAAAGCAAGATGGCGACAGCAATTACGTCTAGCTGGAGGCTGGACTCTTCTACAACTATCCCTGTAATTCAATTTAGAGCATTATTTTACCTTTTGTGGTATCAGTAAGCTTTGTCTGCAGGAGCTCAAGCAGACAATGTTGCTTTTTCTCTTCAAATTAATGCATTCACTTTCAAAACTACAGGGCATTTCCAGGTCTGTAACAAGAAGAATTTTTTGGGGGGTGGGGTGGGGACTCAAATGGAAGGGATGGAAGATAGATTCCCCATTTGATTCAGAAAGTCGTATGTGACCAATATTTTGACCTGTCTACACTCTTGAGCACCATCTGTTGATCATTATAGCAAGGGCTTAGGAGAGGAATGATAACTGAAATTATTTCCCAACTCAAGGCTTTATCATTCTGTCTCTTTGAATGTGATAAAGCTACAATATAGATTCCTTTAGAGAAGTCAGAGATGTCCTCGAGATTATTTCTTCAAAAGGGCTTAGATATATGCCCTTGCTGGCTTTTTCTGTCTTGCTTCCTACTACCTTGTTGTATTTGCATGTGAGCCTGATGCCCTTTAAACATTAGACACATGGGAGCATCTTATCTGTTGCTAGTTCCTGCTTTTCATTTGGAAAGACATATAAATCGCTTGTCCACATGGAAAGGATCAGTGCACCTGAGTCTTTCCTATTGGGATGAGCCAGGGGGAGAAGCAATTCCCTTGGGATGATATTTTTAAGAAGTAGTTCATAATTTGTTCCCCATTATTTTTAAAAATGTGACTTATTTTAAATGTGAAATACTACCACATTATTTTTTTAATATACTTTTAAAAATACAAAAAAGCAGGTTCTAACCCAGGAAAATATGCATATTTTTCATAGAACATCACTTGTTCTATTAAAATAAACCCTAGTAATTTTGTTCCTAAACCTACAGAGATAATGTTATTACCCCTGCAACGTGGTCAAATGTAAAGTGTTGCCATAACATATTACCTTCAAGTATAAGAATTCCAAAGAGCATTTATCAAATTAATGGTTATTGCAATGATCTTATAATTAGGCTCCTTCGTTAGTGATCCTCTTATTGTATAATATAACTAGGTAATTTTGTAGCTGATTTTCAGCCTTTCAACCTTTTGTCCTTACTTACGCCTCTCTGCTTTCCTTGACCTAGATACAAAATCGAGCTCAGTCAGAGAATAGTCACAAGGGCATCATATAATCAACCACTGCCAGACATTTCATCCCTGTTACCCATTCCACATCGCTCATGTTAGATTATATTCCTACTGATCAATTAATGTTCTTTTAGTAACAATATCACATAGCAGATGAATTCTTGGCTTATTATTTCAAAGGAAACTAATATATTGAGCAAGAACAGACTTTTTTATATATCTGGCAATACAGTGGACCCTCGTATAAGAAATGGTTTGTATAACATAAAATCTGTACAACATAAAAAAAATCCGGAGATAGGGGAAATTTGCTTACCAGAAACGTCTATGGGGCAAATCCATACAATATAAAAATGGTCACAATTAGGGATTACTCTGTTTTCAATGTATTCCTATGGGAAATTTTTCTAAAAGAAAATTTGCTTAACGTGCATTCATCTGGAATGAATTAATTCCTTTGTACAAGGTATCACACTGTATATAGAACTCTTTTTACCTTACTATCACCAGATTTAGGTACCTACATATCAAATAAAGCAACATAAAACATCTTGAAATATATACCATACATGTTGAAACCTTGAGGTCTTATTCAGAGTTCTGTAAATTTTGTAAGGTGCATGATTACTATTCAGTGTAGTAAGAGGCAGTTGTCTATTTTGTAAAGGGGCTTTTTAGTGGTTGCTCTCTAAGTCATCTGGTACAGCAACCGGACTTTTTTGTCCCCAACTCGACCCACGGAGCTTCCAAGTAGAATAACAATAAGTTCAGCTGAGAATACGAGGCAAAAAAGTCTTAAGTAAAGGTGTATCAACAGTTAGGTTGAAGGGAGAAAGAAAAAATAGAGCTGGAACTTGTAGAAAGAAGGTGGCTAGTCCTCCTTGGGGAAAGGCAAAGAAAAAAAAGGGAAAGGTATTCATCTTAGACCACTTTTTAAATTATTAGATGAAGCCGCCGCTATTAATAATAATAGAAGGAAGGAGAATACTAAGAAATGCACCCTGCATTGTGTCTCCAAGTCAAAAAGGCTACAATTGAGTAAGCATATAATTGAGATGTGTAAAGTGATGGAATCAGCCCCTGACACACCCCATATATGTTTAAACAGGCCTGATTTCGGTAGAGTCTCTAATGAGAAGACAATATCAACCAATATTGACTATGGAACCCATAATGGCAGTGAAGAAACAGCAGTTGGGGAATAAGGATGATTCTGTGGGTAGTCCAATACCTGTTATAATTGGCACTACAAATGCTCATATAAGACCTGGGAGGCAGAGAATAAGTGGGAGAAATGTAATACATAAGAACACTGCCTCCCCCCCCCCCCAATTTAGGAGGAGGTTTAAAAAGTCTTATGGGGCACATTGCCCCCCCCCCAGTGCTAGTGGAGGAGCCTGCCATTGGACAGGTATCCACAAGGGCAAAAGGGCTGCTTATATACAGATGACAAAAAACTGTTTTAATGTGGTTTGGAATCATGTTAAGTTTCAGAATTAAAAAAAAAAAGAATGTTCTTAATGCTGTATCATGATATTTGTACTTTTATGCCAGTCATTGTTTGACTTGACTGAGAAGCTGGCCAGAGAATACTTGTCAACGATGGTCCAAAAACAAGTTAGTGCAGAGAGAGCAACATGCTACTGACCACTGTGAAACCCCATGGCATATTTTCCTGTGGAAACCACAGTTCATATAATTGATTTCCATTCATGACACTCAAACACTGCCATCTGAAGTAGCTGTTGCCTAGCTCTGCCTGGTGGTAGGACTCACTAGGCAGAGCTGTTGTTGCTTCACAGTAGCCTTGCCCCCCTGTGTTCGTGTTAGAGCAAGTAAACTTGTTGATTGGTTTGCGTATGACAGTTCTGTGCTTGAGCTACGCATATCTGGTATGGTTGCATCTTATCACCTTGTTATTTCCGGAAGGGCTGTTTCAGTTGGGTTTGGGCTATCTTGGCCTTTTCACAGCTTCATGGGAGCCAGGAAAAAGATGGAGGTCAAAAAGATCAGGTGTTGCATCTCAAAACACTCCAGTCAAGTAAATTGTTGTTGTTTCTCATTTACGAAGAAACTGAAAGTATCTTTTTATAATAGGCTAGCAAAGGCTACAATTTTTGGATTTGTTTTATAAAATGTCTTGCCACACTGAAACATCCTGACCTGACTGCTCTCCTCCCTTTGTTTCTTCTAGCCACATCTACATCTACCACTGGGACAAGTCATCTCACAAGATGTGATGTCAATAAGAGAGGCTTCTGTGTCAATGGGGGTGAATGCTTCATGGTCAAAGACCTTCCAAGTCCACGATATTTATGCAGGTTAGAAAACCTTTTTTTGATTGTTTCAGTTCAGCTGCAGCATCTCTTGCCAAGTACTTGTTCTGTTTCAATTAGTAAATGGTCTGATTAATAATTTATGCCAAAAATGGATACGAGTAGATATAAATATTTTAAATGTCCAAGACTGTATATCTTTAAGTGTTGTCCACAATATCGTTTTCCAAAGGTTTTTACTAATGTACATGTTAAATCCATCTTTATTTGATTCTCGTGATACAGTTGGCTTGGAAGCAATTAGAAGTGTTAAGCGTTCTCAGGTGTTATAGCTGGTGGCCAAAATCCTGTTGGGCACCATCGGCCTGCACAACAGAAATGAAGTCATTGTTAGTGGCAGAATCCCAGTGATAAAAAATACTTCCTTTTCCAATTGCGATGTTTATGTCTCATTGTGGGAGAACTAAAAAGTTGATCAGCAGCAATCTGCCTCTGACTATCATTCCCATCGCACCAGCACAGCCATGCAAGAAAAGTTTGACCATCGAATATCAACTGTTACTAAAAGGCAGTAAGCCATGTATTGGAATTCTCCATGCATAATAGTTTCAATAAGTGGTTGCTTAAGTCTGTAACGGCATAGGTAATTTTATGCCAGCCATTGTATATGTGTTATTTTAGAGGAGTTACTGCTGCTCCTTATGTTTTATATGTCAACCAAGTGGCCACCTATGAGTCAAGCTCATGTTTGCAAAAACATGCAGATATGTTATCTAGAGGAAAAAAGTTAGCTGAAATTATTTCTTGTCCTTTTGTAAGGGGGGGGGGAGTCTACACATCCATCCAATACACAAGGCAAAAGTGATTCCTATTTAAAGGGACATTAAATCAAAATGAAGGTTGTTATCAGTGCTTTGCTCTTGAGTTTCTCCAGACTTATGTGGGGTGGCCCTTTTTGCAGTGGGAACAGAGGCCCGATTGGGGGACTTCAGCTGCTTGGCAAAACATGTCTGTTATTAAATTAGAAATCCTTCTGAAGCTTCTGTCTTGGCATTCATTTTTTTTCCCCTTGGAAGCACTTTATGCTGCCTTTAAAGACAAATAACAAAGAGGATTTGCTCCAACATCATCTCAAAATAGTCAACCAAAAAAATCCCATGGGCCTAAACCAGATACGGTGTTAGTGGAGGAAAAGTGTGAAATAACAAAATGCCATTAATTTCCCCCCACACACACACACAAATGCAAGCGTTGCAGCATTTGTTCTTGTGCTTAACAGGGGTAACCTTGGCTTTTTTTATTTCATTGGCCAAATGGTGATTCATCTCTCCCCCCCACCAGCCCCCAATATTTACTTATGCTTACCAAGTGAAAATCTGTAGGCACTCTGAGGCTGCTGCCAAGATATCATTATCATAATCACTAAATCAAATGACTTGTCTTCAGGATAGAAAACCGTTAGCAAATTATTAAAATGGGAATCAGTTGCTCACCCCTGCCAAGGTGGGCTGCTGCCATTCATGCATCTGTTCATGCAAACATAAGCTTTTCTGCAACTTGAAGCTCTGTTGGATCCTCCCCTTATGCATCATATAGAACTAGCTGTCTGCCAAGATAGATGACTCTCTCTCTCTCTCTCTCTCTCTCTCTCTCTCTCTCTCTCTCTCACACACACACACACACACACACACACACACACACAAGCTTTCATTTTTTGTGAAAAGGCAACATTAAAGTGCTCTATAAAACCAAAGCATCAGCAACAGTTAAATTCATAAGTTGTAAATATGAAATGCCTGAATAACTGCATCTAATAATACAAGTTATTGTTGATAATATTTACTTACATCACCACGTCTTTTGATCTCTGGAATATTTATCTCACACAGTCAAAGAATGCTATCTGACTTAGAGATGGGCACGACTTAGCGAAATTTTCGTTTCCGTTTTCGTTTTTCGTTTTCGTTACGTAACGAAACGAAAAACGAAAAACGGTTCAAAATGGAACAAAACGGAAACGAAACGACTAATTTTGAGCCGTTTTTTGTTTTTCGTTACTGGAAAAGCACTTAATGGAGCTAAATGGGAAGAAACGAAAAAAATTGTTTTGTTTTCATTTTTTGTTTTCGTTACGTAACGAAACAAAAACGAAAAATTTTGAAAATTAGCTCACGAAAACGGAAACGAAACGGACCCCTAGACGAAAACGAAAACGAAAATTTTTTCTGAGTCGTGCCCATCTCTACTATCTGTGTTCTGGGGGGAAAAAACAATAGCAAAAGCCTTGAATACTGACAAGTTTTTTACATAAACCTCTGTGAAGAGTAGTCACTTCCATGAAATGCAGCATTTTTTAAACATCTAAATCAGCTTCCAGGTTTTGGTCCTATCAACCCAGAAGCACAAGTTCCTCACATAGAAATCAAAGCAATTGTGTGAATGTGTCATCAAGTCACTTCCAAGCTACAGTAATCCTGTGAATGTGAGTGTCCTGCAACATATCCTCTTCTCAACAGCCCTGCCCAGCTCTTGTAAATTAGAGGTTTCGTCTTCCTTTGTGGAGCCAATTCATCTTTTCCTTAGATGACTTCATTTCGTGCCCTCAGCTTTCCTACCATTACTGTCCTCTCCAGCAACTCTTTGTCTTCTCACAATGTGTCTCAAGTTTGCCAATCTCCGTTTTGTCATTTTTGCTTCCGGAGAAACTTGAGGCTTGATTTGATCTGTGAGCCACTTTTTTGTTTTTCTGGCAGTCAAGGGTGTCCACAAAGCTGTCCTTCAGCACCATATTTTGAATGAATCAATTTTATTTTAATCAGCTTTCTTTTTTTTTTGTCCAGCTTTCATGACCCATGCCTATTAATTGGCAGTACCATAATGTGGATGGTCTTGGCCTTAGTCTTCCATGTCACATCCTTACAGAATCATCTCTCTCTCTCTCTCTCTCTCTTTTTTTTTTTGCTTCTTCATTGATGATCTTCCAAATCTCATTCTTCTAAGTTATGTTGCTGCATATCACAATTGGTAAATTTAGGCAGCCCTGTTCTTGTGGAAAGCAACTCTTTCCATAATTATTGAGCAACACTGATTTCTATATAACTGGTCAAATCTGTATAACTATTCAAATTAATTTCTGGAGGGCTTTCCAAAAAAATGCAGCCCACCATTTTGGCAAAAATGTCCAACAATAAAACATTGAATGTTGGATTTTAACAGTGATGTACATTTTAAAAAACAGATTCCACCACTTACCTAAACTCCTTCAGCAGATCTCGCTTCAGTCCTACACCATCCAATCTGTGGGAGGCTCACAGTGCTTTTCTTCACCTGAGGACTCTTCTCTCCACACTGTTTCCTCAGGGTCTTCCTTCAAGCTACATTCGAGCTCATTCCAATTCCTGTTCTAATTCCAGCTCGCCCAATCTCTTGAACGGGATCATTAATCCTATCTCAATCCTCCTTCATCATCAATCTTCATTTTCCATGCCCTCTTTCTGGCTAGAAAGAGGTAACTCAAAGTTAAAAGAGGGGATTGGTGGACTGATTCAACTATCCCAGTGCACAGCAGGAAACTTTTCTTAGTCTACAGTATAGAGATTATGAATGGGTTGGCTTTATTTTTATAATTCAGCTTCAGAATAAAGAACAGGATGTTTCTGAATTCTCGAAAACAACCCCCACCCTGAATCATGTCTTGTCAATGCCAAAGTCTTCTCCCTCCTAATTCAAGGCCAGCTGTAATGGCTGATTCTGGTTTCTGATTGTCTGCTTCTTGCCTCAGTTATCTATCTCCTTAGGCAGAAAAGTGTTGCCCTCACTAAGCCAGACTGTAAGAGTTTCTGTGCATTTTCTCATTTTGGTATATCTTTTGAGGGGGTGGAATGTGGGAAATTTAGGTCCTTTTTGTGTGCAAAAAGCCTGTATTTTGCATATTTGGTGCAAATTATAAGATTTTTAACTGAACATTTCAAGATTTTCACACAAAACAAGTGTCTGTTAATGCTATTGCTTATGAAAACAGCGTTCAACGTTCTACTCTCAAATATGAACAAAGAAACTCCCGGGAGTTGCTCATTTTTTTCACTCATGGGTCCCAGTACATCAAGACACCTTTTTTCATCAAGGACAAGGAGATTAATGTCCATTACATCCTTGTGTATCGTATCATGGTGGAGGGATGGTACATCCAATAGATGTGCATATAAAATTGAAAAAAGAAACAAATGGGGGGGGAAAGGTGTGATATTTAATTGCACATAATGCACATTATACCATTTATAATAACAAAATACCATTCCAAAGCAGTGGAGAGAGAGACTAGACTCCTCAGTTAAGCACACATGAAGCCCTTCAGTGGAAATAAAACTCTGTGGATAGTGAAACTATATGTGCTAGTTACATGTTTGGATTATGGCAATATGCTGTGTACCCTTGGTGCCAAACGTTGCAACCAGTCTGTTCAGTAGGGCAGTCACCATGACTATAAGACACATGCTATAAACTCCCAATTCATTTATTAGTCTTAAGCAAAGTGGGGTGCCTTTGCAATGGCACTGGGGGTGCAATTCATATCACAAAATTGCCAAGAGGTGTCTGAAGGCCCTGGCTGTTTTTGCTGCTGGTGAACAAAGAAAGATTATTGCATACCAGTGAAGGTGTGAAGAAAGAACACTTCCCTCATATAATCTATATAAATTGCCTTGTTTAAGTACAATAAACTGATTTTGGCTGTGGAGCATTTCCACCAACAGCTCACCACTACACAAACATCAGAATAACCAGGTTATTTATAATTTTCATGTTGTAATAGCATGAAAACCGCAAGGTGATATTTTGAAACCAAACCAGTACATTTAATGGTCGCAATCCTGTTGCATAGTTCTGCTGAGGCAATGGGAATGAGAGCAGTGGCAGATTCTTCCAAATTAGAAGAGTTCCTGTTTTGATTCTGAGTTGCATGCCACAGTGAAGTAGGAGTTGTTTAATTAGTGGCAATCTTCAGAGCTCTGCAATAGCATGTCAGCCATTGTGTTTAGTATACCTTAACTGAAAACAATTATATTCATTGTTTTAAAAATGTATAATTTATAACTTGCACTTCTATATTGCAGCGTGATGGCTTCTGATATATTTCTGGTTTGTCTGTTTCATAAAAGAAGATATAGCCGTTGCACGTATAGACAACTGTTGGAGAAAATGGAAGGGGCCATTAGAATTAGGGATGTTGTCCATGGTGCTGAAACTGTGATGGGGTTTGACAGGAGTTGTACACAGCCGGAATTTCATTAGCAATCTGGCTTGAGTGATTTATTTTTCATAATTCTCTCTGAAGTTCTTCTGTATAGAAGATGTTATTTGGTCACGTGTGTCTTTTTTCTGTACTTGTTTTGAGAAACTACTTTTTATTTGTTTCTTGCATTCAAATTGGAACTGAACACAAGGCATACATCCAGCTGAGCTCTCTTATATCTTACTTTTTGACAGTGATAGCATTTAAGGAAGGTTACTTTCCCTCCACCACTACATACACGGTGGGCAGAGTTTTTAGAGTTTTAAGTGTGTTAGTGGGTTAAATGTGTGTATGTGGGGTGGGGGATAGATATTTTTGTGTGGTTGTATTGTTAGGTCCTGCAAAAGCTGATGTAGATTCTTTCAGTCTCGTTCTGCACAGGACAATGACAATAAAGATTTATCTATCTATCTATCAAGCGAGTGAAAGTTTTTCAAGGGTTAAGGGCTTGCTGTATCTCATTCTATATGAAGGCAAAAAGGAATCTTTTGGATCAGTTTGCAAGCATTTTGCAGATAAAGTAACTCATATCCTTGCTGTCTTGGATCCCAGATTAACTGTAGTGTCTTCTGAAGCTTTTCCTAAAGTTAGTCCTTCTGATCAGTTTGTTCAGGATCTCAACAATATCCTTGGAAAATTGCAGATAAACACTTGACTCTGAAATTTGAAATGCCGGAAATAAAGTGACCAATTCACGTAGCCAATTTGGGGTGCATCAAAGTTTTATTTTATGGAGGGGAAGAGGTGCTTGTAGGATTTGCGCTTCAGGTGCCAAAAATAACTTGAGTGGCTTTTTGAATTATACGACCAGGGTGCACGATGCTAATCTAGATCAGGCAGCAAAATGACTTGTGCTGGTTTTGTTGTTAGTCTGCTTTCTTCTCGTCATTCCATAGAAGCATGGAGACTAGAACCATAACGAGCCACTGTGGTGCCTAGAACCCATAGGACTGCCTCCTGTCCCCTCCATTCTGAGACAGCTCCTCTTTCTTGAAGAGGGAAGTGGGGAAGTCAGATCATGCTGCTGCTGCTGCTGCTTCATTTTCTCCTCCTTAAGTGTGAGGAACAGGGCCAGCATGTCCAGTGGTGGCAGTCCATATCATTGCCTTGTATGGTAGAGGAAGAGATGCAGTGCCAGGGTGTCTTCTTTTCATTGGAAGCATAAGTGTTCCTTTTTCGTTTAGAGAAAATGAACTCTAAAATGGAGGACTCACATCCATGCCATGGTGTCATAATATTGGTGGGCAGCAGTTTGCTTTGTGTCTCAGGGGTTGGACAGCAGGGGCCTTGTCTGTGGAAAGCTCCCCTAGAAGTGAATAGCACTGGGAGGGGCAGTTGTTGATTTTCCACGTATTTGATACAAAACTTATTCTAACTTTTGCTGGGTACCCTTTCAGTGAGTACACCCCGGGGCCAAGTGCAGTTTGCCTGCTGCCATTATGACTCTGGCTAGTGAATTTTAGAACTTTTAGAATGATTATTTTTATTTCTGCTTCTAAGGTTGTAAACTTCTTATATTAAGATGAATTTATTATTTATTGCTCTCATGGCATACTTTGACTGTAAACTTGTATTTGTCTTATTGTCTTGACACTAAGTTAATCGCAAACTACCATTTGATGGTTCTGTTAAAATATTTTGTATGTTAAATTTTTCTGCATCAGTTTGGCGTATTACGAGAAATTTTAAAATGTTTACCTTTTACCATGTTTAAAAATAAATGTGAACTCAAGAAAGCTTAACAGAGAAGAAGGGAATAATTTCAGTTGACATTGCAACATGAATAATGACTGAAATCAAGGTTGTGAATGTGTTACTAGGCATTCATGGCAAAGAAAAATGACCCGTAATCTATGTTTAATCAGCTAAAAATTCATGAGAACATTCATCCTGTTTGTGCTTTTCATGAGGTAGTGCTTTGTAACAAAATTACAGTTTAGATTTATGCAATTAAGAATATCTGTAAATAATACTTGGCTTTGTTGTCCACTTTTATTCATTTCCCCCTTCTTGGAGGTCTTTTAGAGGTGTTTCATGTTTTGTAGGATTCTGTCTGTTTCAAGGGTCCTGCTGCTTTTCTGTTGCTGATCACGTTTTTGCCCTTTAGGTGTCTGCCTGGATTCTCTGGAGCAAGATGCGCTGCAATTGAGCCCATGAAAATGCAAAATACAGAAAGTATGTTTTAAAGTAATATGAAATCTGCTTTCTCCCACCACTGCAGCAGTCGATAGAGGTGTCACTTGGTGTTTTCTCCCTTTAGCTTCCACTGGCTTCCTTCTCTTTTGCCTTGGACATGGCCTGCGCCATTGAACCTGGACAATCTAATAATGTGATTTCCATATTGTGTATCAGTTCTTTATTAGTAGTAGTAGTTGTAGTAGTGTTGTCAAAGCTCCAGATTTTCTTATAAGACCATCCAAGTATAGCACTGGAGCACTGTGACTTGGTATTGTCTAAAGTTTACTTCCATCCACCTCAGTTTTGGTGTTTTTAAATCAATGTCTTTCTCAAAACTTGAGCCTCCATTGCGACAGGGAAACAGATCCAGTCTCTAAAGAGGAAAACACCAAGTCCAGGTCACTCCCCACTAAAGGAATCTCTGTCTTAGTGTGTATTTACCTCCTCTCTTTTTCTCCGTTTTCTCTACCTTTTTGTTTTTTTCTTTTTTACTCTCAGGTGCCCCAATGAATTTACTGGTGATCGCTGTCAAAACTACGTAATGGCCAGCTTCTACAGTACGTCCACTTCCTTTCTGTCTCTGCCTGAATAGCAGCATGCTCTGTTGTTGCCGCTTTCTTGTTGCTGCATCTGTCCTCGGATTTTTGTCTGTGACTAAATGGATTACCTGTGCCCTAATATTGATTACTTCTGCCTGTTTGCATGGAAATTTTGGCGCAAGCAATTTTAAAAATTCAGCAGGAGAGGGACAGCTAGATTAGGAAAAAACATTAATGGTCCCCTCAAGTTACTATATATACACAAACATATATTTAGCATTACAAAAATATAGTATGGATAATAGCTATCCAAGCATGTAGAAAATTAGATTAGAAAGGTTGTTTGCATAGGCGATTGGCCACCTAATGAGCCTAATGATCCTATTGAAGCCATTGTTCATTTTATGAGCCTGTTTCAGACCAGGGTGACATGAGGTCAAAGTGAACTATAAAATGGAAGACTCACAACTAGCTTTCCTCAGACTGACAAAGGTGTTTGGATGAGCAGTGAAACATTTTGATCTCTCAAGAAAAGAAGTCCAGTTGCCATGACTCAACCCTCCTCAGTAAAAGCATCTAGGAAAAAACATGCAGATTGAGAGACGCCCAGATCTTTTCATATTTTTTTTCTGGTTAGTTAAAGAAGCTGTACAATTTAAAACAAATGCAGGGGTAGTCTCTGCATAAAATATGCTGCAAGGTCTTCATACATTGGTTGTATAATCCTGCCGCTGCTGAAGTACAAGGCATTCTCTTTTTGCTTTACCTGGCATTTGTTATCTCTCCTTTGTCCTTGTTAAGCTTTTTTTTCTTGTCAGGATCTATAAAACTGTAAAACTGTAGACAAATAGTCAAGCACAAGGAAATGCTTGTGAATATGGGAAACACTGTACAGTATCTCATATTCGTGTGCTTAGCTCCTGTACTACTGGTGTCCAAACATCCTTTGATCAAACCACCAATGGACTGTGAACTATTTCTTGAAGGTTCATTCACCAGTACCAAAAGATCTTGGCTACCACATGGTAACTTACTTTGACTTCCATTAATACAAGGCATTCGTTGGCCATCGAAATCTATCCTTCACATCTGTGGAAAAAAAATGTTTATGAATAATTTCTGGTAGCCATCCTAAGCATTACCCTCCAAACCCCCAGTATTCTGCCTTGGAGGTGGAATGCTTATTTGCAGTATCAAGATGACTACCTTATAAATTGAAAGGCCAATTAGTGTAGAACATTGAATGTTTTATTGGCATTTGTATTGCTAAAAGGACAAATGCATGTGAAATAGTTTTCTAACTTATTTTCCCTGGTTTTAGAAAAGGATTTTAGATGCCCTAGAATAAATGAAGCTCTGCATAACAGGGAATTTACCTACTTTATTTGTCTTAGACATTAAAATAATTCAATCTAATGCAAGGATAGTCCCCAGAAAATCTCCATCTTTACTCTTTAAATTATTCCCATTGATTGTGATGTCTCTTGAAGCCCAGCCTACAGTTAACTTTACATTTACATAAAACATATGTACTACAAATCCTTCTTAAGCCATTACTCTTGATGTTGTACCATACTGTAGGAAGAAAACATACATTTGCCTGCCATAAGAAAAATCAGTAAGAAAGCACTTAGAGGCCTTTTGCTAAATGGCCAAATTCACATGAAGACATATAATTAAAAGGAAAAAAATTATCTTGTTAGAATAATTATGTGAAATGTTTTTTGGTGTTGCTGATGCCTGTGTATTATCCTTTACTGCAAAGGAACTTAAAGGTACATTGTTTAGAGGATTTTTTTTATAGAACAGATGTTTTACAGCTGCCTAATATGACTGATAGAAGATAACAAAGGACCTTATTTTTTCAAAAGAAGAAGAAGAAGAAGAAGAAGAAGAAGAAGAAGAAGAAGAAGAA
>JAHTLZ010000237.1:9682815-9716181 GCA_023846285.1 Phrynocephalus versicolor | reverse complement strand
ATAGATAGATAGATAGATAGATAGATAGATAGATAGATAGATAGATATAAAAAACACTTGGTTACTATTAGACCTGCATAACTTCCCTGTTGTTATCAACATGCTTTTAAAAAACAGGATGCTAGTCCTTATCCTCTTTCTCCTCATTTGTTTCCACATCAAGAATGTGTCTGTGTGAAGAGCTACTCAGGTTTAGCTCAGGTTTGGAGTCTCCATGAGAGCTGTTTTGTCAGACACATTGCATTCCCTGGGGAAAACACCTGACTACAGAGAGACAGCAACCATAGCTGTGTGGTGCACAGACTCGTGAAGACCTGTGTGGGTTCAAGAGCTAGCATCTCTTTGGGTGGGGGGTTGTTAAGTGAGCTACTAAAAGTATCACCCACCCTTATTATCTCAGGTTTGTGTACAAAGACCACAACACTGTTTTTCTTTGTGTGTGTGTGTGTGTGTCACAAAGGCAGCAGGAGCTAGTTGATCCTCTCTAATAATGTTTGGAGCTGTGGAGGTAATAATTGAATCTTGCTATGATCATCCCTAGAACTAACTGTGCAAAACAATGCCCAATATGCATCAGGATGTAGATTGAGTACATGTGCTCTTTCTTCTTGTCTGATGAAATTAATCTGCCAAGACTGCAGTTGGATAGGAGCAAGAGGCCGCCAAGGATAGGATCTTGTGCTTCTCAACCTGTGGGTCCCCAGATGTTCCTGGAGTGCAACTCCCAGAAGTCTTCATCATTAGCTGAGCTGGCTAGGATTTCTGGGAGTTGCACTCCAGGCACACCTGGGGACCCACATGACATCCCACATGTGCACACTTACTAATGTGTTTGTTACTTTTCTGGGATGAGGTGTTTAAAAATATTTCCAAAGATACATTTGGGATGGGGTGGGGTGGGAGTTTCAGAAGCATTTACAGATAGTGCCTGCTGTTTTGTCTCCAGAAAAGAAGAGAATCTGGATAGGTTGGGAAGAGGACGGGCAGTAGGAATGAAATTGGGAGATTTAAAAGGTGACTACAGGGTCATCGGGACAGATAGAAAGCAGCAAAAAAGGTTCTGAGTGTTATTTTGCTGGGTGGCAACAAACATTCTGGGAAAATACCGCCAGGCATTACATCGTTCATTGCGCACAGTGTGTTGTGTGCCTGAAAACACTACACATCCTAAGAGAAAGGCAGGAGGGCTGACGAAAATCGTAGCAGAGACTTTTTGCAAGACAGGTTTCTCTTCCCCAGCCAGGGCAGATTATCTGTAAATTTAGCCACAAGGTTGCTACTAAAACTGGACCTTCCCTTCCCCTCCCTTGAAGAGTCCTCTCTCTCTCTCTCCATGCAGTAACATCTCACAATGCTTAGCATTAGCACATAGCAGTTCTGTATCATGTGGCATGTGCTGCCTTTCAACAGGGGGAGCGAGAGGACTTGGTGATAGCTTGGGGGCCACTTCAGCACCTAACCCAACACACACAACAATGTCAGTTGTGGGCAGGGAGGGAGCCAAAGGCACAATTTCCACAAGTTAAGAGTGGATAGGATGAGCAAAATTGTGTTAACCCTTTCTGAACTGCATTAATTCCTCTTGACCGGATTGCATTTAGCATGACTTTTCTGTCTCTTGTTGTATTGTAACATTATAAGACTCCAGCTGCTTGGCTGCTCAAACAGTGCTTTCAGGTGAGCATAGGTCAGGAGTTATGCTGTATGTGAAATCCCTTCAAACACTGCTTCACTCTTATTTTCGAGCATTTTTTTCTTCACCCTTCTCCCCCCCCCCGCCCCAGTTATCAAGCATGCTGTGCCAGGCTTATAGTTGACCTTTTAACTTCTACCCCTGTCTTTCTCTTCAGTCTCCCCTCCGAAACTCTCATTCATATATTTGTGTTTGTCTCTCTCCTTTGACTTCTTGTTCTTCCATTTTTTATTTCTAATGAGTTCAACATTCTAGTTTTCATTTTCTTACAAAACTGACCCTTCCTTTCCTCTGTTAATAATCGGTATTATTAATTTTTGTCTGAATATGTTCAGAAGTCTGTTTACTGATGTTTATGTTGGGATTGGCTTGTAGGAAGCACTTCTTCCAATAACCAGCTGCATTGTATCACAGATATGATTTTTAATAACTTTTTTTAATTCTGAATTTCAAGTTGCAGTGTTATGTTGAAGCATCTTTCAGATGGAGGTGAACTTAAGGCTTACATGTACAGTGATACCTCAACTTTGGACATTAATCTGTTGCACATTCAGAAGTCAAATTATTCGTAAGTCGAATAGCGGTTACCCAGAGGAATGCATTGAAAATCAATTAATCTGTTCCAGAGGTTGGAAAAAAGCAAAAAGGGAACTGATTAATGGGTTTTAGTGCATTCCCATGGGAAGACTGTTCCAACCCCCCTCAATCAAGGGCAGCGACAGGCTGCTCTCTGCAGCCCAGCCAGAGAGCTGACATTGATAGGTCAGACCTGTCAAAATCAACTATCTTACGGAGCAGAGAGTTCATAAATTGAATTATTCGGTTGTTGAAGCAATTGTAAGACAAGGTACCACTGTACTCTACATGTAACATTAATTGTCCTAATGACAAATTTTGGAACCAAATAAGGTGCTTTGAGTGGAGTGATTAGGAGAGAGAATGTTGAATCTTTTCCCCACCCTGCTAGAAGGAGAAGACATAGAAAAAACATCTAAGTGCTATTTTCTGTGAAGAAATCACATTGAATTTATTTAACTTTAAGGAACTTAAAGGGTAAAATGTTTTCTAAAACTAGCTATCCTAAAAAAGTAATAGCTAATGCTTTGCTTGTTTGAGGAATTCTTGTTGCCTTGTAAGTAAGGGTATACTAAAACTAAATTGCCAGGAGTCTCCTCTGGGGAGTTGGGTGGTGATAAATCTAAATAAATAAATAAATGCAATGAAAAGTAAGATGGGAGTATGGTGGACATTCCAGACACCCTAGAAATTAAGTCTTCCATTAAACATTTTGTAGTGGTTATTAAACATGTGATACACAATAGGGATTTTCACTAAGACTGTAGATAATTACATGAGTAAAAGGAAAAGATTCATAGCAGGAAGCTGTATAGGTCAAGAAAGAAGGAATTCCTATTGAGTTCTGTGAGAGTTACTCTCAAGTAATTATGCATAAGATGACAGTCTCCCATCTTTTGTTTTGGCCATCTTGTCCTCTGGGAACAATATCTGGAAGAAAAGAGTGCCTGTAAAACTATGCAATAAGTGAATGGCCTGAAAAATTGAACTCTTTAGAGAGAGAGAGAGAGAGAGAGAGAAATGCTGGCAGTGTTCAATGCGCAGCCAAGGCCTCTGTTCCTGCAGATGTCTTGAAAGGAAAGCAACATTTCCTCAAGAGGCAGCCAACACTCCATGGAAGTTCCTTCCTCCCAAACTGTTGTGCATTGATAACATGCCACAACATATCAGTACACACACACTGCCAATGGCTGGCCATTGCCCACAGTGATGTAATAGAACCTTATGCTGGGTCAATGTCTAAGCAAATATTTGCACTCTTCAGAGCAACAATGAGCAAAGAGGCATGGAATTTGGGACCTCGCTAGGCCAATGCCACAAATCAATCTCAGAGGTAGAGCAAGCCAAAGAAATTCCTACCAGATTTCTTATCACCACACCAGGAAATGGCGAAAGACAAGCTGTCTCCGTGTCCAAAAGGAACAGGTTTTCATATTCTGTTTCACTAATGGCAGCCTTCTTCCCAAGAGAAATGGAACAGCTTCCTTCACCTTTAAATTATACTCTTTATATTTTTCTTAAAAGAAATGCAACATGTTCTTGGCCCTTCTGCCTTGTTCACACTGCATTTTCCTGCTCAATGAAGGGACAACTTTGACTCAGTTTAGATATCATTTTGAGCAACAGAAGAGGGAACTGCAAAGTTCTGGTTCATTGTAGTGTTTGAACTAACAGGCAGTATTTATCAGTGTTCTGAATGCAACATTTCCTTTTTTCAACATACATATGATGTTTTGCCAAGTGTGACAGGCAGTGGAATGCCATATCCAACCCAAACATTACTTAATCTTAGAATTACTTAATGATAAAATAGGTGAGTGAGGTCACTGTAGTGGAAAAGTTTTTCTTCTTGCAGCTGACTTTCTTGGCTACAATTACAGCTTATGAGAAATCATGTAATGTCTGTGATACAATGCTTTGCTACCTGCTGTCGTTTTGGATTTGGGATAGTGAGCAAAATTGAGATTAACAGATAAATTAATGGCATTACGAGTCCATAAGCAGTTTTGTAATTTTGACCAGTGACCCAACTACAAGACAATCCCAAAGCACAGCTGTAACATTTCTCATGTAAAGATTGCTGTGATCCAAGGTAATACTGAAAAAGTATGATTAGGGTATTTTTAAAATATCTAGAAAGAAAGGGGAGAGAATTTGGGTGTTGGGGGTGTGAATAACTATCTTTGTCCCAGCTGTCTTTGCAAGGAAGAAAACTGTTCCTTCACTATATGCATTGTTACATCAGTGTTATATTATATATATTTTTACTTTTTAAGAAGCATTTTCAAACAGTACATTCAAATTATTTCAATCAGAATCCTAAACCACTTGTTCAATTTAAATTATATTTATTTTCACCTTCGCATTCATCCATAACTGGCCTTGCATTTAAATCTTAGTTTCTGGAATTAAAATTTGTTTGATTAGTGTGCCCATTGATTTCATCTTGTGCAAGTGTGGGTTGATTGTCTGTGATATTCATTTATTAGTATTTTCTCTGCTTTATTACCTAGATTTACATGTTGTAACCTTATCTGTTTTGTCCCTTTCTAGAAGCTGAGGAACTTTACCAGAAAAGAGTGTTGACTATAACTGGCATCTGCATTGCCCTCCTTGTAGTTGGCATCATGTGTGTTGTGGCCTACTGCAAAACCAAGTAAACTTTCCTCTTCTTCTTTATGTGTCTGTTTATTCTGTAGGGTATCGGGAAGCTCTCTCTCAAAAAAAAGAAAAGAAAAGAAAAGAAAAGTGCTTGCAGTTACTGAAATAAGACCAAATTGGCTTATAATACTAATTCTATGCTGACAAGCAATCACAACTTATGGCAACTCTTTTCAGGATTTTCTACACAACACAGACTACTCAGAAGTGGTTTATCATTCCCTGCTTCTGGGGACATTATGGAAATAACCAGCTTGCCCAAGGCTACACAGGCTGGCTGTTTTTCCCAAGAGGCATAGTGGAGGGGGGTGAATTCCTCACCTCTGGCTCAGTAGACGGGTACCCAATTCACTAAACTATCCAGCCAACAATATAAATGCAGCCTTATAGCATACCTGGGATGCACTGTGTGATTGAGTAATATTTCTCACTGTCAGTGATTCCTTGATTATTATTTTCGGATCTCACTCGACACAGATCACTAGCAAGGCCCATTTGCCTTAAATAGCTTCAAAAGTTGAGCACATATAATATTTTTACAACTTCTTATCTGTGTCCCACAAAATTATGCGCAATGAACAAAGCTTATGGGTAGCATGTGACATGTATTAGTAGAATGTGAGGAGTTGCCCACAAGTGTCTGCTAAAACTACATTAAGATTCTCCCTACTTCTCTTCACCCCTTCATCCGCATCCTGGTAAATAAGCATCCTTAAACATCATGGGCTAAATCCAATGTTAATCCTATAATAAGTAGATCAACTGAAATAAATGAAACTTGGCAATCAGAAACAACACAGATTACAGTTATTTCAGTGCATCTGCCTAAACCAGACTTAATGTTGGGTTTAACCCAGCTGGTTTAGTGATAAGTGTAAAATAAGTGGAAGAGCACATAAAACAAAAATTGCGTTTAAAAATGAATACAGTATTGGATTTTATAACAACTAGTGCTTAGACTTGAAAGTACTTTTCTCGTGCCTGATGACATCATGGGTTATGTAATCTAATTGCATCCCATATCATAGACCAGTGTTTCCAGATCTTCTTAGGTCCAAGACACACTTGTCTCTGATATAAAATTTGAGATACCATTAATTCATGCAGCCAAAAATACTTTATTTCAAGCATTCAGCAATGATTATTCACCTTTAGCCTTTAGCTGCTATTTCTGTATTAGCCTCTTTAAAGGATGGATAATTCTGTTGCTCTGATGCATAAAAAGTAATTGAATAATCCCTTAATAAACATTAAACGTGGAGTTGATATTTGCAGAATATCTCATATATGCAAGTGACATTTCCCAAGGACTAGGTACAGTATATCAAATCAATTAATGAGGTGATACCAAGTCTCCCAAAATGTTCTGTCTGCACAACAATTAATTAATTCTATGAGGATGCATGGTTGAGTGGAACATAAAATACATTTAGCTTTCACGTACTTCTCTCCCCCCCTCGTTTCCCCATTATTGATTTTATTTTTGTTATTGTGCCCTTCATATGCAGAATAAATGAAACATTTTCAGCTGTAGAAGGGGCTCGTAGGTGGCTCAGACATAAAAAGCTAAGAATGAATTGTATTGAGCCTAGGGTTAACACATTTCTTTCTCTCATCCTCCTTTCTTCACTGGTGAGGAGGAGCAGCATTCAGCTTTTAACTAACCACAGTTCCCTATAATATCTAAATGCAAAGAATCAGGATCTGTTTAAAAGGCGTTAATGAGAACCAACTCACTAAGCTCCTTGCTTTACTATAACTCCCAGATGAGCCTACAGATGTATACTGTAATCTTATTGGCAAAATTCAGACTCAGCAACAGTTGAACATGGTCTTTCCCAAGCTAGGGTTAATGAGCACAAAGCAGAATCAAACTGCGGTTTTAGAAGTCTTTATACTATTTAACATTTGTGAGCATGTGAATTAGAACATCAATCAGGATTAGTAATGACAGAGATTGATCCAGGTACCTTGCTAATTTATTTTTCACATGTTTTAAATCAAGGAAATGCCTTTAAAAACAGTTGTGCATCTCCAGGTTTGTTACAAAACCAATAAGATTGCATGACTCGTGCTTAATATCTAGGACATGCCTTTGCTGCAATTGGATTCTTGCATTCTGATGTATTTTCAGCCATCATAATATACAGTTCAGAAAGGATGCCATCAATAGCCACTGCTGCTTTCTGAAACAAGTTCTTATCTTAAAGCCACAAGGGTTGGTACCGTTTTCTTTTTGTTTCTGCTTTCCATATTTTAAAGATACCATGTGTTTTTATTCATGATTCTGCAGATTAAATTGAATTGCATGATGAATCTTCTGTAACAGAGTCAGCCAGGTTCCCTGGTGGTAAATTACTGGCTGCAGGCAAGCGACTACACAGCCAGGGTGATTCAAAGAAATAACTGTGGCATGTGCTCAGAGTGTGGTCTGTCAACTGCATTTGCACCTACTAGTATTGCAAAGACCTAACTTCTACGAACACAGTTTCCAGTGCTCTGTTGACAATGACAACAGGGAAATGGCAAAAAGCTATTTTGTAAAAGATGCTAGCGAGTGCCATGGGTCTAAATCAGCTGTCCTTGGCTAGGTACCCTGTAGATTTTAAAACTACTGTGTCATCTGCCTTTTGTAGCATCCTCTGCCTACTTCCTACTGTGATGCCATTGGCTGCTGGATCATGAAAGCTTTTCAGTTGCCAAATCCACCATGAGAAAATAACCATCCATTTTGTTTAAGTGAGCAATGGTGACAGGATGCCAAAACCTTGCTCCCGGTGATTCCCGCTCCTGTTTCAAGGCCTCTGAGGGAAAGAGCAGTACCACTTACAGGGACTGGAAGCATAAAACCTACATTTACTAAACATTTTCCCAGCTGTAGAAACATAAGCACCCTGACAACGATACACATAACATTCCACAGAAGATACTTGTGCATTAAAATTGTGCCCTCGTTTAGGCATTCTGAGTAAGGAAGGTGGATGAGAATAAATGAGTTACCTCTCTTTTGTGAGGATTAGTACTTTACAAAAAAAAGTTTTATCCGACTCATATATGGATTAACATGCATGATTGCATTGACTGATTTCATAAGAACACCAGTGTTCTCCATGTTAGTCTCCATCCCTCATAATGGATTTTTTTTCTTTTTGTGTGCTCCTTGTAGCTTTAATGTTACCTTTTAATGTTCTAAGATGCCTCTTCTAATTCCCTGTTTGTAACTAAAATTATGTCTTAAATGTTCTGGGCTGTATATTGGCCCTCATTAATTTAAGCCGCCTCTAAGAAGAAAGGTGGGGTAAAAATGTTCTTAATTAATTAATTAATTAATTAATTAATTAATTGAAGAGTGTTAAGTTTTCTCCTGAAGTGTCTGGTCCTTGGTGGATTCACACCCCATAATACAAATTAACAGGTCCATAATTGCTACAGAGCCCCCCCCCCCCCTTTGTGTTCATTTCCCTGTTAAATTATTCCTTATCTTTCTCAACAGGAAACAGCGGAAAAAATTGCATGACCGTCTCCGGCAGGGTCTTCGATCTGAACGTAATCACCGAGTCAACATGGCCAACGGGCCTCACCATCCTCACCCACCACCAGAAAATGTGCAGCTGGTGAATGTAAGTTTTACTTTTACTGCTAACTAGCTGGAGCTCAAGCTGCCTAGATGCCCTAAGCACATCTGATCTTGCTTGATTTCGGAAGCTAAGCAGGGTCAGCCTGGGTTAGTACTTGGATGGGAGACCACCAGGGAATACCAGGTGCTGTAGGCACCTGGAGTAGAAACTGGCAAACCACTCCAGTATTCCTGCCAAGAAAACTCCATGGACATGGAGTCACGAAGAGTCGGTCACGAATGTAACGACACAACACACACACAGCTGGAGCTCAGCCGTTCACTGGCTTTTGAGACCCATTCAATCTCTTAATATTGGAAGCAAACACAAGAACATAATAACAGCCTTGCTGGAACAGGCCACAGCCCATCCAGTCCAGCATTCTGTCTCACACAGTGGCTCACCATTTGCTTCAGGCTATTCCCAAGCAGATGTCTTCACCTGCTTAAGATTCCCTGCAAATGGCATTGAGGGATATTCTGCCTATCCTTAGCCATCCATAATGATAGCCATTAATACCCTTGTTCTCCATGATCTTGTCTAATCCTTTTTTTAAAGCCGTGAAGGTTAACAGCTTTCACCACTTCTTTTGGCAGCGAGTTCCACAGACCAGATTCTCTGGGTGTAAAAGTACTTTCTCTTATTTGTTTGAGATCTAGCACCCAAAAGTTTCATGGAGTGCCCCCTAGTTCCCTCTGGAGCTCCTCACAATCTCTCATCTTTTACTACCTTTATAATTTAGTGTTGTCAGCAAATTTGGCTACTTTGCCATTTACTCCTGCTTCTAGATCATTTATGAAGAGGCTGAAAAGCAGGGATCCCAGTACTAAACCTTGGGGGACCCCACTCTTTACCTCCCTCCACTTGGAGAAGTGTCCATTTAATGCTACCCTCTGTTTGCTGTCCCTTAGCCAGTTGCTGATCCAGGACAAGACCTGTCCCTTGATTCTATGGCTGGCAAGTTTATTCAAGAGCTTTTTTTTTTTTTTTTTGCGGGACCTTGTCAAATGCTTTCTGAAAGTCCAGATAAACAATGTCAACTGGATCTCCCTTATCAACATGCTTTTTGACACTCTCAAAAAACTCCAAAAGATTAGTGAGGTACGATTTGCCCTTGCAAAACCCATGTTGGCTCATCAAAAGGAACAAGAACAGGATGATTCTTCTCCCAAAAATATGCTGCTCACACTCCACTACTTGAAAAAGCACTAGTTAAGAAAGTGTTACAATACGATTCAGAAAAACCTGAATTTTCAGATTTCTGTTCCTTGGCTTGAATCTACAGTATAAATGAAGAGTTGGTCCATCAAATCAGTGAGAATTTGATGAGTTACATTCCATTGATTCAAAGAGTCTACTAAAGCTGCTATTTATATTAGATTTCAACAAATGCAACAAAAGTTTACCAGCCTGGTAATGAAAAAAAGCACATTTGCAGTGATTATTGTGCACACTAACAAGAATGTGTGACTGTATGACTTTAGCCATCTGAAATTAGTCTGATAGAAACAAGGAGTATGGTATTTAGGTAGTGGAGCCCTTCTTAAGGAATGCCATCCATATGGGTGTTTTAAGATGATGAATGTTTTGCAATAGAGAGCTAAGCTGGTCATTGAATTCTCTTGCCGATTTTACCAATTTTACTCATTGTTTAACTTCTTAATTTTATTATGGGTTGCAGTCTATTATTCTGCATGGAATGTTAGTTACAGATAATTTTGATTACATGGTTGGCAGTATATGATATAAATTAGTTATCATATGTGTTTTTAAAACACTAGCTGCCTGAACCACCTCCCTAGAAGATGGGCGGCAGCAATGTCAGGTCAGGCAAATTGGAATCTCTTGGATTCTTAGCTAACAGGATACTTCTGTGACTGTGACAAGCTTTTTGTCATGGTGCAGATATATCACGTGCTCCGTGCACCCCCCCTGCTGCTCATTATAAAACTCTGTGGATTCCACATTGATTCTTTCTCCCTCTTAACCACATGAGCAGGCATGCTTCCAGTTGCCTTATGTAATTTAGTTCAAGTAAATAGATTTAAATAAATATCCCATGTCTTATGCGTGCCATTGCTTTGTTTCCTCCGAAAGACTTGTCTGTGCTCTTGCATAGCTTACATTCATTTAAGTACTGAGCCTTCTGCTCTTATTCTCTTCCCAAATGGGTTCAGGATTCAGACTTGCTCCAGACAAAAGAGAATTGCATAAATATAAAAGAGGTGCTGAAAATGACTCTCCAGTGGGTACAGTTAACAGTGTGACCTCTCATGATCTGTGCTGGCCGTCAAAGTGAGAAGTGGTGCCTCATCTGTGATTGTTGATCCAGATGATGCCCTTCATCAGAGCTGAAAGCGAGGGATGCCTGCCAGTCTGGAGACCAGTAGAGAAAACCTTAATAGGCCAAGAACTTCCCTTCCCTTCCCCCTCCCTCTTTGACATGCAGAGTAACATGTTACTCAAGAGGTACTACTCTAAAGGGAGATAGGGCTGGAGATAATGAAAAATGGAAGCAGTCCATTATGTAATTACAATCAATTGATTGCATGCCTTCCAAGTCAATTACAACCCGTGATGAATCTTCCAAGACCACCTCTTTCTGGTGGTGCTGTGGGACAGGCTTTTCTCCTAGAAGACACAGTGATTTCTGGCTCCTCAAGCCAGCTGTTCTATCCCGCTGAGCTGTTCCAACAGCTACCTGCTGGCCGCACATCACTAAGCTATGGAATAAAGACAAAAGAAGGGGGGAACCCCTGTGACATTTGACTGAGAATGGCACGCAGCTGAGCACTGAATCAGCAGGATTTGTTGCCCCGTTGAAAGCCCTTCAGGATCGTTGTAATCCACAAATATTTTGCCACTCGATCCAGAGAAGGAAAGATTTCACCTGTTCCAAGATCCTGTCCTGTGAGTTTAAAACAGTGCAGACATTTCCCTTATTACATCATTCCCTGAGAAGGCCAGCTTGTAGACAAGCTATGCTTGTTATTTAGCCACCAAATTGTCAAGCTTTTCCGTTTGCCAATCACCTCTACTTCTTTAAAAATAATGGAGCATAATTCATATTCATTAGTTTTTCTTGATCCTCAAGTGACAGCCGAACTAAACATTTTGAAAGGAGTGGTTCATATAAATTAGGAAAATTCTGCTGTTAAAATTCAGGACTCTAGTCCATTTTCAATCGTTAATGTTAATAATAATAATGTTAATAACAATAATAAAATGTCAATAATTGTTAATGACGTTAATAAATAATCATATGCCATCAAGTCAATGCTGACTTACAGTATGACAACCCTTTCTCTGGGTTTCCCTAGTAGAGAGTACAGTGGACCCTCATATAACAAACGGTTTGTATAACATGAAATCTGTACAACATAAAAAATTCCGGAGATAGGGGAAATTTGCTTAACAGAATTGTCTATGGGGCGATTCCATACAACATAAAAATGGTCACGATTAGGGATTACTCTGTTTCAATGCATTCCAATGGGAAATTTGTATAAAAGAAAATTTGCTTAACATAATTTCATTTGGAATGAATTATTTCCCTTTATACAAGGTACCACTGAAGTGGTTTACCGTTTATTTCTTCTAGGGTTGCCCTGGGACTGTGCAGCTTGCCCTAAGCCATAAAATCTTCCTCCAGCAGGCACAGTGGGGCATCTTAACTGCCAATTTCTGGCTCCACATCCACATAACTAAACTATGGAACTGTTACATAGAGCATAAGTTAAAAGTGTGCACACAACCCTAGCTCTTTCCCTGATACCCAGTTACATTTTGAAACCCAAGGTTGGCATAAGTGGGGGTCAGTAAATATCCATGGGGGGGAAATACTGAATTCTACTGAAAACAAGCTAGCCATTCTGACCTAGCTGAAGATTAGTTGTATGCAAGAAAGCTGTTTTTTCCTGCTGGAATGGGTCTATATAACTTGTATGCTTTCTTGAATTAAATGAAAATTACTCCCGCTTCATATGAAAGCAGTGGTACCTGATCCAGGAAGCAGTGCAGCTTCAGTATACAAAAACTGCCCATTATGCTTTTTTTCATGTTATGAATATGAATTGTGTTTCTACTTTATTTAGCAATATGTATCTAAAAATGTCATATCCAGCGAGCACGCTGTTGAGAGAGAAACAGAGACGTCGTTTTCAACAAGCCACTACACCTCTACTACTCACCATTCTACGACAGTCACCCAGACGCCCAGCCACAGGTAGGAGACTGAAATGGAATTCGCATTCTGATGCCACCTGGAAACAAAGCTGGTGTTCAACAAGTAGAATGCACATTTTGGAAAGAATGATATATTGATGGTTCTTCCTGTGACTGAAACAAATCTTTTCTTACTGAGCTCTGTCTCCAGCACTGAGGGAAGGCCTAGAACTGGAGTACTATGTCCAGTTTTGGATACCAAGCTTGAAAAAAAGGTTGACAAAGGGGAGCATGGGCATGGAAAAAGAAGGGGTTCTATATTCATCCTAGAGAGAAGATTATAGGGAAAGATGACAGCAGTCCTCAGATATTTGAAAAGCTGCCCCGCAAAATGTGGAAGAATGTTTTTGGATTCAACAATTAGAAATTGTTGAAAACAGATTTTAATAAATATTAGGAAGAACTTCTCATATGAGAATAGTCTGCCACAGGAGATGGGAGGCTGCCCTTCACTGGAAGAATTTGAATATTATCTAGATACAGATGTTGAGTTCTTCATCTTTCCCTTTGGACTCTCCTTTTTATTTATTTAGCTTGGTTTAATTCTGTCATCTGTGGCAGATGGGAATCTGTGGCAATGGGAATACATATGTAAATGAACAATGCTTGGTAGTTCCTATGGCATTGACATATCCCAAAGGAGTCCTTCGTGCTCCTTTGGGAGAGGTGAAGGACGATATTTGTAATTTTTGTTTCTTCTTCCAGCAAATCTAAATACAATCAAGCGTGTGTTCTCTGATAATCTGTATTATCCCCTAAGCAAATGTGCTTATCCTGAATTTTGTTCTTTTTGACACAGAAGTGCCTCTCTTGCAGATTGTTCAACCCCTTCCGAATAGTCAAATTCCCAAAGGGTTTTCAGTTGAGAGCTCAACATTCCTGAGTGTCCTAGTTTTTTAACGCACCTAATATTTTTAAGGGTTGATGGCTCAGGCATGTAGCAGCAGCTGCTGCTGCCTGTTAGGAGGATCCATCATCTCATTTCCATGCAGATCTGTTGAGCGCATTGCCTCGGCAGTTGTCAGAAACACCCCTTCTCTTTCTCATTCCTTCATTTAAATCTCAAACTTTTCTCTTCTTCCCAACGGCTCTTGATCAGTTGGAGTAACGGTCGGACGGAAAGCATCATCTCTGAAAGCCATTCAGGGCTTGTGAGCTCCTCGGTTGAGAACAGCCGGCATGCGAGCCCCTCGGGGCCCCGCGGGCGCCTCAATGGCATCGGAGGACCACGAGAATGCAATAGTTTCCTCAGGCACGCACGAGAGACTCCTGATTCTTATCGAGACTCACCACACAGCGAAAGGTACCCACTAAATAGCTGGAAAGACACAATTGTCTGAGATACTCTGGGGCAGAATCCAATGCAATGGGAATGGCCAGCTGTGCTTTCAAGGAGATACTGTTTCTTCAGTAAATCAAGTATTCCTAAATTGAGAGGAGCCTTCTGGATGATGGGATTTTATGGTTTCCTGGTTAATTATCCAAAAAGAAAATTTCCATCTCCTACCAAAATGTCTTTTGCAGTTCCTTTTTTGATAGTTAACTCAGGGTGCTTTTTCAATAAACATGGCAACTATCTGCAATTCATTTTCCCCAAGCTAATGAGGAGGCATTTATGTAGATATGTGTGCAAGTGAATCTAAGTGTAGATGTTGATTAAATGTGCCTTTCTTGCCCCTTGCCCCTAGCATAACATAGGCATATTGGAGTCTAGGACTTAAGAGTGTCTTCCCCCTATTTCATGAAAATCAGAGTCCAATTTATTCTCAACTAGAGATGGGCACGACTCAGAAAAATTGTTTGTTTTCGTTTCCGTTTTCGGCTAGGGGTCCGTTTCGGCTCGTTTCCGTTTTCGTGAGCTAATTTCAACATTTTTCGTTTTCGTTTCGTTATGTAACGAAAATGAAAAAATGAAAACGAAAATGAAAACTTTTTCGTTTCTTTCCATTTAGCTCCATTATGTGCTTTTCCAGTAACGAAAAACGAAAATTGGCTCGAAATTAGTCGTTTCGTTTCCGTTTTCGTTCCAGTTCTGAGCCGTTTTTCGTTTCGTTACGTAACGGAAACGGAAAACGGAAACGGAAACGAAAATACCGCTAAGTCGTGCCCATCTCTATTCTCAACCTCTTCAAGCATAATAGTAGGAGACGTTTAGTGCATGTTCCTTTCTCATTATGAATTTCAGGTGATAAAGCCACATGTTCTCCAATACTGGATTCATCTAATCAGTGTAGTGTTTCCAATGTTTCCACAGCTCCAAAAACTCTTAGCATGATTGAATCCTGATAAATCTAAAAGCAATTTAGAATATGGAAGCAGGGGCCACTGAATTTCCTTTATTAGACTGTTCTCCGAGTGGGGCTCTCCCAGTGAGTCGCCTGCAGGTTCTGCCCATTTTTTTTTATTTTTTTTTATTTTTTTGCATGGAAAGCAGAGTAGAGAAGAAATCTGGGATATCTTCCAATGGATTCATTGATCCACAGTCCATCTAGCACAGCTGCTGAGAAGACAGATATATCATACATAAGTAACCGTCATAAAGTCATAGTCTTCTTATGAGCCCTTCCACTATTTATGTGCATATAGAAGTAGACTCAGATGCGGGGTTTGGGCAGTAAATTAATTAGTCAGAAGTTACATTCTTTTTCTCCTGCAGTACTGAAATTCAGCCTTGGATCAATTTTTAATTCATATGTAAATGAACAATGCTTGGTAATCCCTATGGCATTGACATAACCAATTTGCATTCCATGGCCTTGAACGCCATCAGCAAAATTTTGACTTGTTTAATGAAACGGATAGATCTCATCTTGAGCAATATTGATGTCTTGATATACAGTAGTTCACCCTTAGTGAGAATACCATGCTTTGTACAAGTTGTTGGATATCTGGAAGCCTTTACGCAAATTTATGCAGCTGTCAGAGTCAGCCTGTTTTGAGCGAAACCACAGCTTCTGGGGCTCCCAGGCATGTCTGCTATTGTGCCTTCACATGCCCTTTTAGGGAGTGATCTACCCGCCCCGTGCTTGCTTTGTAGGGTTGCTCCACAGCAGAGAGGAACAGCACTATGACATATTGCCTCCAGCTATTCTCTACAACTTCAGACCATAATGACTGGCAATCTGTATGCTGGTTTAAGAAATAATTTCATTGAAGATGCTGCTATTGGCATTAAAGATACACACTGATTAGAATAAATTCCTATTAACATTTTCCAAAAAAAAAATAGTAATGCCTAGGTGGACACTCAAGGTCTCCTTAATATACATGCCAAGTTGTAAATATCATGGTGTGGACTGAGGGGACACATACACCTTCTGCTAATTTATGAATTGTAGGCTGTTGTTAAAATTTATGGGAAATGAAAGAGTTCAGCTTCAGGGGACTTAAACTATTTCCGTATAATTTTAATCAATTAAACCTTCAGTTGTCACAAGCATGGTGTAGAATCAGTTTGTCTTTAAGAAAATGAACAATGAAGAACTGGATAGAAATTCAGCCTAAATCACTGCATGTGAATGCAATCTAACATTGTTATTAACTGGGATGTATTTGGATCAAAATCCAAATGGCTTGGGGAGCAATGAAGATAATCATTTATTTGTTCCTGCTTTTCGACTACTGCCAGTTTTCATTCCTTCATATAATTGTGCTCTACTCTAATTTCTGTCCCCACATCTTTAGGTATGTCTCTGCTATGACCACGCCAGCTCGCATGTCACCCGTTGATTACCACACTCCAAGTTCTCCCAAGTCACCCGCTTCAGAAATGTCACCTCAGGTCTCCAGCCTGACAATGTCTGTCCCTTCTGTGGCAGTCAGTCCGTTTATCGAAGAGGAGAGGCCTCTCCTTCTGGTGACACCACCCCGGCTGCGAGAAAAATACGAGCACCACCTCCAGCAGTACAACTCCTCTTACCATCACAACCCTGCCCATGAAAGCAACAGCCTACCACCCAGCCCTCTGAGGATAGTGGAGGACGAGGAATATGAAACCACCCAGGAATACGAACCGACACAAGAGCCCCCCAAGAAATTAGTCAACAGTCGGAGGGCCAAAAGAACAAAGCCCAATGGCCACATTTCCAGTAGAATGGAAATGGATACTGACACAAGCTGCGAGAACAGTAGCTCCGAGAGTGAAACAGAGGATGAGAGGATAGGCGAAGATACGCCTTTCCTGAGCATACAAAACCCGGTGGCAGCAGACCTAGAATCAGCTTCTGCATATCGACTGGCTGACACTAGGACTACCCAAACGAGCCGGTTCTCCACGCAGGAAGAATTGCAAGCAAGATTGTCCGGTGTCATAGCTAACCAAGATCCCATCGCTGTATAAAAACAAACAAACAAACAAACTTTTAAAAAAACCCACATAGATTCACATGTAAAACTTTATTTTATATAACGAAGTACTCCACCTTTAAATTAAAACTATTTTATTTTAGCAGGTCTGCTATTAGGATTAAAAAAAAGCCACAGGAAAAAAACTTTTATAAATTAAATATATAATGTATATACAAAAGTGTTATGTGCCATATGTAGCAATTTTTTACAGTATTTCAAAAATGAGAACGATATCAATGGTGCCTTTATGTTATGTTATGTTGAGAGCAAGTTTTGTACAAGTTACAAGTGATTGCTGTTCTCTACAGTATTTCGCCGAAGACTCTTAACATTCTGGGTTATTGCCTCCTAACCTCAACTACCAACCCATCTCAAACACACCCCGACCCTAGCTCTTCTCCTTGTTGTGCATTGCACTAACTGTGACTAGCTGTACAGTTTGCAAGATTGCAACAGTCCACATGTCTGCTTACTGTTGCCCCTGGTCAAAAAAGGCCTTTATTTAAAAAAAAAAAATGCTTCTCCTGTCTCAGTCGCCCTCTACTCTGACAGAAGTAAGGTTTGCTTTGGAAACCTGAAACAAATGCAAGAAAGAAAGCATGTTATCAACTAGCTGTCTTGAATGTCATTTTGATGAAAAGGTGGGCTATCAAGCTAAGAAAAAGAAAGAAAATCGAAGGCAACACATATATTAAAAAAAAGATTAAAAAGACGCTGTTAACTATATTAAATATTTGACAAACATAGCTGTTATTTTAAATTTAATATAATCAGCTCATGAATCTGCTGGCACATAAATAGAAAGTTGTGTCCTTCTCCCTAGCCCCCCACAGATAGGTGGTGTCTAAATGTATCTAGTCATGTTTCTTAGAGACACATGGTTATGATTCCATGAGCGCGGGAAGACATGCAGGCATGCTCTTGCAGGCCAATCGCATTTGAAATGAGTGGGATCTGCACAAGAGGACATAAGTCCTTTTGTCCAGCTGCCATTTATTTTAACCAGAGGAGAGAGTCACCTGTTTCAGCATGCAGGAAAGTTTCCTGTTCAGTTATGGTCAGGTCACATTAGCTGCAATTCCTAGGCAAAGGTTTCGAACAGACAAGTGTAACCAACCAGAGTTTTTTATAAAAAAAAAATAGTTGGGGGAAATTAAATGACATTGACTGAAATCATAGTCATTCTGAATTACTGTTTTGAAGTGGGTACATTGCTTTTACTCAGTCTGGACAAAAACAGCAAACAAGTCTTCATCTTCTGTGGGCTGTCTATCCCATTGTAAAGTGGAACCTGATTTTGCTAACCTGAGATCTTGGGAGAAAAGCTAAATACCTAGTATGCAACTACTTTTGTTTTTTATTTAACTATCTGTATGACAAGCATGTGATATTTGTTAGGATCCCATTCGTGCATGGTTTTTTTTTTGTTTTTTTTTTTTTTGTTTTTTTGCTAGGCACGTGCATGTGACAACTGACTGATAGAAATACCTCTCTTGGAAGGTGGCCAAACGTGGTGAGACCACAATAGATCTATTTACTTAAACTCAGGTCTTCCCCAATGATATGGAACATAGGTTGTGAGGCATCCTGCTTTATTGATAAAAGAAGAGGTGGGACAAATCTTGTCTCCTCTCCTCTCCACCCATCCACCCACCCAGAAGTCTCCCTAACATCGGTTTTATCCTAGCCAAACTTATCTGAGCTCAGTTGAGGGCAATTAAGGGCTGAGGAAGGCAAACACAAGACTGTGAGAATGTGCGCTAGTGCGGCACATCACCTTTGGGGCAAAAATTGGATTACATCAAGAAGCCTGGGCTTCATCTATTTATCTTACCATATGCAGCACAGCCAGGGGCGGGGGGGGGGGACTGGCGATGATACACTGTACTGATAATCGTTTGTAGAATGAAAAATGAGGTTAGTTGTACTGCTGTTGCTGATTCTCAGGAGGATCTGTTGGGGAAACCAATCTGTTTTGAGTTCATGGCTTAAGTACTTGACATTCAGTTGACCATGATGCAGAGTGTGTTGAGGCTTGAATTCACATGACTCCCCAAGAGCCTAATCTGGAGAATGTAACCTGAACATTTTGGGTGCAGTCCTAATCCTTTCGGAACAAGAAAAGGTCCTCAGTAGGATTTTCTTCGGCACAGCCTGCTCAGGATCATGGTGTAGGCGTTGATACAATTATATTACCAAATCACCCATTGAAACTACTTTCCTATTCCTATGTACACATGGTTGAAGTTTCCGTTTCATTATACTGACTTACATGAGCATGTTTAACTTCTTAGCTGAAGACTCGCTACTTGTTCCAAGCCAAATGCTGAATATTTGAAGCATTAGGTTCTAGACACCCTGGGACTCAAAAGCTCAAAACCTTTTTCCTTGACTGGTGAAAATCTGCCTTGCAAAGGCAAGGAGGTATTCCTGCATTGCTCTGTAATCCGGAAACCCTCCCATTGCTCCTAAATTTCCTTTAAATATTCCACATGGCTTTGGAAGTTCTGTTTTATAGCAACTATCTCACTTAGGAAAAAGCATGAAATGTCTTTTTTTCTTTTTGCATAAGTTGCGTAAGTCAGTATCAGGTGGACATAAGGTATATAAACATAGGATTCAGAGAGGATGGGCCTGAGGGATTCCCATTACAGAGTTTACCAGTAGTTCAGCATCTACTTAGTGGTTCATTACTAGGCTTCAAGAAGGCTGCTCGTACTCAGTGCAACCAAAATTCAGATATCCTGCAGTTCAAAATTATAGGAAAGAGGGCAAACTTTTAGTAATACTACCATTAATCCTAGTATCATCCTCTACACATGCCTTCATTTTAGATGCTCTTGTTTTCTGTATAGACCACAAAGGGAAATAAATCAGTGACTGAAATCCTGCTGCCCAGCATAGGAAGTTGCACTAGAGGAGGCCCACTGCATCGGAGATGATTTGGTGAATTGACCCCTCCATTGATTCAAATGAGCTTTCTCTAATTGCAATTTACAACACCAAACTAAGTTGAAAGTAGAGGAGGCCTGTTTGAATTCAGTGGAACTTACTAAGGAGTTGACTCAATCAATCCCCACTGGTTCAGTGGGCCTACCCTAGCATGACCAACTTGGCCAAGCCACAGGATCTCATCTGCTATCACATCTTTTTCTAACGTTAGTTTTGATCTTAAGCAAATGCCTGTTTTGCTCTTCACTCTTCCTAATGGTATACATCCTCCCCATGTTCTCCAACCTGTGCTGCCATGTTCTGTTAGAAGTGTAGAAAGGGGCAGCAACTTAAAAGCATTGCTTCCCCTGCCCCACAATGTATACGCTGCCCTCCATGATAAATTTCATGATTCACCAGTCCTACTGTGTGGGCTACTCCAAGATGTCAGATGAAGATGGGAAATTGGTCCATACAGAAATCAGTGGTGGGGAAGCATGCATTTGACTGCATTACTGCTGTGCCCTGGTAAACCCACTTCTCTGTGGAGCTCTAGGCAAGAAAATTACTTTTTTAAAAATCCTCTTGCCACCTTTCCATGGCAGTGGAGTCACCACTAGAAAGTGTCTGTAAAAAGGATAAAACGGGGAAACGTTAAGTACTTAATATTTGTACTGTAATTATATCTCAGTGGATCATGCTATCTGAATATTTGCAACCCTTAACATATTTTGGTCATTCTTAATGGCTACAGATAGCATGAAACATTTTAGTTGTGCTGAACTAACAGCTGACAGGGTGTCCAATGCAAAAGTGCTGGCTACAATGGCAACTATTAAGAAGGGTAATTAAACTTATTTAAGCAAACATTGATGCAAGAAAGAGAAGCAGTTTCTTAACAAGGATCACACATTTCCTACATCAGTTTTTATGTATTATGCGCTATAGTGGATCGGAGCAACCCCCATAGTAGGAGGATTTACATTCACATTGATATAAAATGTCAGTACAAATGGCTTGATTATGTGTTTAAGATGGTCTCTCTATCTGTATTGACAACACAGGAGAGGGTCTACTTAAACCCCCATGTTTATGTGCCACTGCTATTATCTTTTCTGTGTTAACCGTATGTCCTCCAAACTTGCTCAAGGCTCTGCCACTATAATAGCTGCTGTGCAATACTCTCATGAATGAAAGTGACTAAACATTTACTAAGTATACTAATTCCTGAATGGGCAGATTTTTTTTTGTGGAAAATGGACTTAAGACATGAGAAAAGCAGTAGCTAAAGCTAGACTAATACCTATGCACAATCCACTAATTGTGATGTTACCTTGGGGACTGGTTAGAGTTAGCTAATGAGAGATCCAACACATTAGAATGAATAAAATGTTTCTGAAGTACATCTAATTAATGGTTGTAGAGAATTTGCAGGTGTGGAGATGGCTTTTCCTACATCTCCCAAAGCCCTGCTGGAAATCGCCTTGATTGTTGTATCTGGGTTAAGGGGAAAGATGGCAGTGAGGGGTATGTCAATGTTTCCATGAAAACCGGTTGCCTAGTCATCCTTTCATTCTATTACTTACAACATGGCAGGCATTTTGGTGTACCTCTGCCACAGTGCTGCAAATGGCCTTTGTCTAATGCAGTGGTTCTCAACCTGTGGGTCCCCAAATGTTCTTGGACTGCAACTCCCAGTAGCCTCCACCACTCGTGCTGGAAGGGGATTCTGGGAATTACAGTCCAGGAACATCTGGGGACCCACGGGTTGAGAACCACTGGTCTAATGGCCAGCTCTGTTCTTGAAGTAAATATTGTCATGAAATCGAAATAAGCATTTCTAACATGGGTGATTGTTCAGAGTCCGGTGTGAACCTGTTTTATCCCTGTACTTCTGTTGATGTTCTTTCCCACTACAACTCCAAAAGGCCACAGCTACTGATTTCTCAACAGAATATAGGGATGTGAATACACCACATTGAACCTTTGAAGACTGGCAGTGCCCACCTTGTTCAAGCGATCTAGGATTTTGAGCTAGATGCTTATTTTTTTTTGCAAGAGCTCAAATTCAGTGAAAAACTACTGTCCAGTTAAATCCAATTTAACTTTTCTTCTCATAAACTTACAGCCCAAGACAGATAAACCTCAAGAAAATATATACAGTAGTTCATTTTGAATCAATTTGATCAAAAGCATCTTATAGCCTTAATGGGGTTAGATTCTACCCTTGAAATCGACATCTTGTTAAATATTATGTGGACAACAGAGAGCATGCATCCACATTGTAAACAACGTTTAATGCTAAAACCACACAGCTTAATATTTTCTTCCTGGAAATAGCCCTATCTCGTATGAGTGAGCTTTTAGGAATCTAGGACATTAACAGTAACAACACATTCTGATTATAGTTAGTTCACAACATGCGTGAATATTGCTTTATCTCATTGCTAGCTGGCACACAGTGAGTGTATGGAAGTTAAAGTTAATTTTGGATGACGGAAATATTCCTCTTTTGGTTATAATGCTAAAGGGGCTCATTTACTGATATAAATCAGCACTGTATTGATTCATATAAGCAAATGACAGAGTAGCATGCATGAATAAAGCAACTGATACGACTGTGCAAAGGACAGTCATGGTTATATGAGCAAGGCCATCTGATCCATGTCTCGAAGTGGTGCCCCTTTCCACTCCTTGCCTACTAAAAGCAAGCTGAAGAAAACCTCCTTCTTCTTACTAAGAAAAATAAACAAAAAGCAACATCAGCTCTCAGGACAGTCTTGCTTTGTGCAACATACTAAGTTTACTAAATGTAGTCTCCATTCTTTTTTCCAATTTAAACTTGGTTGAAAATGTATCCTAAGTGAAAGAGCAGTCAGAATAAAGAACTGTTATTCTGACTACTCTTTTACTTAGGATACATTTTCAGCCAAGAACTGTTATTCTGTCTAATCTGTGCTGTCCTATGGCACTGTACCAGAGATGGTACCACATCTCATAATAACTGGTTTGGCAATGGTGGGGAGGGAATCCATACTACCAAAAGTTCTAATGGGATGCTATGTGATAATGTCTTAACTTAATGCAATGGGTCAGAGTTTCCCTAAGTAAGTAAGCATCTAACAGATAACAATATGTTCTGCGTTGTTAACTCGTACTGTATCCCAATGTCCACTTCACCCACTGTTGATGGACATCTAATACTATGTTGTTCTTTTCATTATCCAGAAGCACCATGCTTTTCTTCCAGGGTTTTTTTTAATTATTACCCCCTCCCTCCCCCAAAAAGGGGGAATTGTTTCATGAGCATTCAGCAGGCCTAACTGATGCCTGGCGAAAAGTTTGCATCATTTTAATGGGAAATACAAGCAACATCTGCTCTCAGACTGGCTGACTTTCTCCCAGTCTTGGTTACTGACACCCAATAGGGAGACCATAAATATATGAAATGCTGCAGAGAAATGCAGACAATGGCATGGCCACATATCATTTTAAGTATATATTCTTTTTGTAAATACATCGTGTACATAACTTGGATGTTTCCCCACAATCATTTACTGTCTTTATGAGTTGCATTATCAATTATGACACTGTAAATAACATAATGTTCTTTATTATTTATATTTAGACGTTTAAGAGAGAGCAAGAGAAAGTCCTCAACTGATTTTAAGATATATGTCAAAAATGTTTGATTATACCGTCCTCGTCCCCTTTCAAAATTGTAATGTATCCCTTCCCCCCTCCTTTTTAAAATTATAATTTATTGGTCTGGAGAGAATGTATCTATAATGGAAAATGTATGAAGAACGCACAGTGGAAGGCCATAAGGTACTGACAAACTAAAGAATCTATAATCCTAAATATTAAGCAATAAGCAATTGTTGATTTATTTAAGGTTTTGTTGTTCATTTTCAGTAAAAGAGGTGCTGGAATAAATTGCTACTGTGTAGTATCAGCACAGTTGCCCCACAGACTGTTTCAGTCAATTAGATTCTCTCCCTGCCATCTCCCTACCCCCTCCACCTTGTTCCTGGTGTCCATGTCCAAATACTGTCAGTTCTAATGTCAACTGTATTAAGACTTCTGTTGGATCACCGATTGATTCTCTGTTGTCAGCTCTCCTCCTCCTTCGAGGTTTATCTGTTCATATTTCTGGAGTTGGCCATCCAGTTTGCTCTTTGTTGCCTGTGTTTGTAGAAGTCACATGTCTAATTGCTGTTAAGCAGTTTGACATTAACCAGGGTTAAATGATACAAATAATAATAAACCATCCAGTGACATATGGCATGTCCTTAATGTTGCTAATGGTAACCTAGTATTGAAATAGTACAAGTATGGACTGTAGTGATGGAAGGAATGTGGAAGACCAAACAAGTTCATCTTACATGCCTCAGCAAGCAGCACTATGCCTGCCCATCAGATGAAGTCAGAGAAACAAAATCAGCATCAGCTACAGCATCCTTATACTTCCCACTGTTAATATCTCCTCTACACCACACAGTCAGAGATACAAATGGGTTCAATACTGAGTGTACAGTCAGCAGAAAGCTGTGGCTCCTGCCTTTCACACAAGTGGGTATGTTATGTGAATGTCCAAGTATTTCTTTGTTACATTTACACGCACAGGCACACAGCCGATGCATCAGAACGTAGCTTGTGATGAAGCCAGCAAGAAAACGACCAGAACCCAGTCCATGTCAGGAAGTTCAATTGGATTTAGAATACACTAGGTAGCAAACTAACACCATGTGGTACCTCAAAGAGAAGATATATCTGAAGAAGTAGGCTGAAGTCCATGAAAAGTATTAAACAATCACAAGCTTCTTCATAGTCAAGACATCATTCATGCCCTGCTGGTTTTTTACTTAGATAATCATATTCTGCCATACAAAATAATGCAGGGTATGAGTAAAGTGGATAGAGTGAAGCTCTTCTCCCTCTCCCAAAATACCAGAACTAGGGGACATACACTCAAATTGAGGGCTGGGAGAGTAAAAACTGACAAAAGAAAATATTTTTTCACCCAGCGCGTTGTAAGTCTATGGAATTCCCTGCCACACAATGTGGTGATGGCATCTGACCTGGATGCCTTCAAAGGGGGATTGTACAGATTCCTGGAGGAAAAGTCCATCACAGGTTACAAACCATGATGGAGATGCGTAGTCTCCAGGCTTTAAACCAGGGTACTTCAAGGGCCAGATGCAGGAGAGTGGTATCAGGAGACAGATAACTAGTCTCATGCGCTCCCAAACACATCTGGTGGGGCCGCTGTGAGATACAGGAAGCTGGACTAGATGGGCCTTTGGCCTGATCCAGCATGGCTCTTCTTATGTTCTTATGCTTATGTTTTTATGTTCATGACACAGTTCCAGCATGAGTATACCGGTTTACCTGGCATTGTTCCTCTGCAAGCCTTACACCAGGCATGTCCAAACTTCAGCCCTCCAGATGTTTTGGACCACAATTACCACAGTCCTTTGCCATTGGAAATATAGGCTTGGAATTCTGGAAGTTGTGGTCCAAAACATCAGGAGGGCCAAAGTTTGGACATGCCTGCCTTACACACTCACAGCTTACAGCTCATTGTCTTATGACTATTTGTATCTCCCATGTTCCCATCCAGATTGCCTTCCCTTCCACACAGTGGTTTGCCAGAGAATAGGTGTGTTCTAAAATATCCAATCTTTCAAAATATCTTGAAGGACACAGTAATTATACTAACCTATCATTAAAGGGGGAAATAATTAAAAGAAATGAGTCATTTTCATACCCCTTAGTTTTCAACTTGCTTGCTATGTTTTGTGAAGGGCCGTTAGCTATTTGCCAATTTCTTCTTTGCAAGTCTGATTTTTTAGATATCAAAGGCTGACGCAAATCACATAACTTCAATAGTAACAGGGTTTTTTAAAGGTAACATATAGTTGAAAGGTCAAATTGAGTACAGTCACTTGGGTAGTATGTTGTTACTGAGCAGACACAGAGGAATGGAAGACACCAGACTAGGCTTACAGACATGAAGTTGGCTGCAGCCGTCTTTACATTTTGCTGCACCAGTTTTTACATTTTCTGTGTGTTTATGCAGGTTTTTAGATGCTTCCCATGTGACTGAATGCCAAAGTCAACTTTCAATAAGGTTTAAAAAGTCTCTAATTTTGGAGTATGGTGAATTGCATGTTCTTTCCTATCAGAGAAATCAGAAATCAGGGTTTCTTCTTATGCTTTGCTTGGGTATAAACAGGAGAAAGTACTGCACTGGAACATGTGCACACACCCTATCCTGGGCTTGCAAGGAATGGAATGTGAATCTTGGACCTTAATGTTGCAAAAACAATACATACAGTACAATAAGCCTAAGCAGCTCTAGATATAGACTTCTTTTCAAAGTGCCTCTTGAAGCATGCTAATAGATTGCAGGAAATTGTCCATGGAAATCAACTAGCCAGATTGACCAGAGGAAAACAGAAAAAGGTCAATGGTTAGCTTGCTGCATGGTCCCCAAAAAACAGATGTTGCATATGCAAATATACCCATTTTGTAAGCTACTTTTAGACATGTAAATATACATAGGCAGCCATGGATGCCTCTGGACAGATCAAGCACTAGTACTTTTCCAACACTACTCCGTGTGCAAGAAAATATGCTTTGTATGGTAGTTTTAGTCCTTGTTAGTGCTTTGTTAGGACTAACGCCCATTCAATATAGTATCACTACGTTTTCCTTAATCAGCATGACGTTGGTGTACTTCATCCCATTATAAAACAAGCCCAGCTGAGATCTTGATGGTCATTGCCCACACATGCTTGGTTACATTTCTGAGTATACATGTGCAGCTAAACAAAATACACTACAACACTGTGCAAAAGCATAACTGTTGCTTCAAGTATGGGAGAAGAGATTTCAATGGGTCACTTTTTTACAAATTGAACTTACTCAACTGTGCCCGAGTTTGGGCCTGTTACAGGGGTTGGCAAAGTGCAGGCGTTGAATTTCATCTTCTAGCATTTCTCATGACTGGTGATTTTGGGGAGGGCTAAAGTGGGATGTCCCCCTGCCCCCCCCCAGCCAAGTGAATGAGGTGTCTGCCAGCTCTTCTTCCACCAACCCTCATCAGGCAGAGGTACCACTTAAGAATGGAAAGGGTTTGGCTGGCAAAAGCAGTGACAGAATAAGCCTCTTTCCTGAAAGGGTTGTCTAAGGATGTTGATGAGCACCCACTACATCAAGAAGAAAGCATGAGAATCACAGCTAAGCGACACTCGGAGTTACACTTAATGGCCCTTTCCCAATCTGGGGTAACCTAGGTGTTCTTGGACTTCAGCTCCCAGAATCCTTCACCATTGGCTGTGCTGGCTAAGGTTTCTGGGAGTTGTAGTCTAAAACCACCTGGATTACCCAAGGTTGGGAACCACTGCTTAGGAGGATGCAAATCCTTGTTTGACTCATCCTCACATATCAAGACAAACTTATCTGTCATGATGGCAAATATTGTTTAAAAAAATGCTGGCCCTCTTGCTTGCACCTCACATCGGTGAAGGTGATTTTTGGGTGGAGGTGGGGAGCCAATTCTTTGCTCCAAAATCAGACCTTTTGCACAAAACTGCATAATTATGTGAACTGCCCCAAACTAGGATACACTAATTTTATTATGATCATCCAGTCCTTTTGTCTTAGCGCACACATCTGTAACATGTGGTACGACACAAAGTGACCTTATGCAGGCCAATCCTGAAAACAAGATACATCTGCCAAAAATACATTAACTTTACCCGTGGACACAGGTTAGAGACTAGAAAAAATCACCAGCTTGATCACTAGTAGAAAAGATATAAGCAGTGAGGACATACACGCACACACATATGCAATAAATATAAAAGTAACTTCTGGAGTTATGGTTATTTAACAAAAGGGATGTAGTCATCTGTCCTGACATTGCAATGTAAGATAACATTGTTATTTAGGAATGGGTTTAATTGCAAGATTTACGAAAGGCATCTTAGTCTGCGCCAAATTCAGGTCAAATTCAAAGACAAAAAGAAATTGGCACCTTAAAGGCTATCTGCTAGTGTGAGCTTTCATGGACAGGTCCATTTCTTCACTTCCAAATTCTGTCATAATACAGTTTTATTATAGAAATGGACACATATTGCCTGGGTATAAAATATAAGAATACATTTTTTTAAAAAAAAAACTCCACATGTCCTGGAAAGGAATCACAAGAGAAATCTATGTGTTTGGAAAATGTACAAGCCCAGACTGTTTTGCCAGGAGGGGTAAAGCATGCAGACACACACACACACACACACAAACAAAACTCTTATGGGTCTGTGCACTCTCCAGATGTTTGGCTGCACAACCCTCACAACAGACCATGCTGGCTAAGGCTGGAATAGGAGAACAGCTGGAAGGCTGCACTTGACCCACCAATGCTTTTATATGTGCACCGTGCTTTTCTCTCAACAGTGTAGGTTGCAGACCACATGCTGCAGCTCTCTGGGGCTCTGAGTGGGACCCCCTAAAACACCCTCGGCCCATCCTAAACTCTAGACTGGCGAAGAGTCCCCTAAATGGCAGAGCCAAAACCAGATCTTGGGAGTTGCCTCCATGACAGGAGCTCCCAGAGTCTGTTCTAAAACTGAGTCTTTTAAAAAAAAACTTTCAAAGACTGCAGCAAGATGCAGAGGGGAAAACATTCTATTTAAATGGCAGCTTATGATTTTTATGTGTAAAAAAAAAAAACAGGTGGCTAATGGCCCTCTAAATTCTAAGGGAGGGCAATCTAACAATCAGAAATCTGGCATGATAGTTTGGAAAATCTGAGCAAGGCTGTTAAGGAAAGTGCTGGAGTTTTTATTAGCAACTAGAGATGAGCATGAAACAGAAATAGTGTTTTGTTTCTTTTCTTTAATAGTTTCATTTCATTTGGTTACTAGCAAATTTTTAAAGTAGTTAAATTTGTAAGCTGCTTAAATTAACTCCTATATCGCTGGCGTGTGCCGTACACACTCTTGCAATTAGCTATGGGGACCCGCTCTGCAGTTGAATAACTCAGCCTCCTGAAACCCAAACCTCTCCAAATTTGGGGGGCTTACAGGGAAAAGCTTGAGGAAGCTGCCCTGCCATTTCCATGCTGAAACATGCCTGCTGAGTACCATAATGTTTTGTTATGTTTAATTGTTTATCAGATTGGAGAAATAATAGCTTCCCCTGTGCTACTGGTTCCCGTGTCATACTTTTTGGGTTGAACTTTCAACCCACAAAGTATATTAAGCAGAAAGTTACCACTGCACCAGAGGAAGCAATTAATTCTCTGTTCAAGCAGGGTGAGTAATTGCTTCCTCTTCCTCCACCTTTCCCCTTACTGTCCAACTGAAGCCTCTCTTACAAAAAAAAACCTTAAAATTACCTGGGGGACACAAATTGGAGCTTAATAACTCAGCCCCCTGAACCCCAAAACACTCCAAATTTGGGGAGCTTCCAAGGGGAAATCCATGGAAGCTCCTCTGATTCGGTGTCTGAACCAGAAAAGAAGTGGTTTGGTTTGGACTGGACCAAAACAGTTTCTTTCATTTTACTTTGTAACAAAGTAATTTGTTACATAATGAAATGATGAAACAGCAAGTCTTTTTTCATTTTGTGCCCATCTCTATTAGTAATCAGGCATGCTGTTTGTAGTTTGTGTGAGTGGGCAAAACTTATCTAGACCAAAGTGACTGTCAATCCAGCACAAACCAATTGTTTATTTCAGTCTTTGAATTCAAAGAGAGCCTCACTTCTCTGTGCAGCATTTCTTTCCCTCTGTTTCCTCAGTTGGTCAGATGTTAGTTTGCTGCTGATGTGTTCAGTTGGTTACAAGTATGTATGCTGTAAAGAAAGCAACACACACAAGCCTGTAACTTTCAGCAACTGTAAGTAAAGAAATACTTTTTTCTTTCTTCTGCAAATGTCCCAAAGTGAGTTACTGAGAATCTAAGTGCAGTTAATGAGCAAAAAGGTGCGTTCTGGAGAAACTGTAGCTGTTTTCTTCTGTAGATCTCTACTTCTGTAGCGTTGAAAAAAGAAATTTTACCAGGAATTCAAAATAACAACAGAATCCACATTTCAGAGGGCATCCATTCATAGGGTTGCCTCAAGCTGGAAGTGAATAAGTAACATGTACCACTACCAACAATACAGATTGAGTTCTCTCTTCTTTAGATTACAGATATCTAACCAGATATAACTAAACATGTGAAATGTGATCAAAAAGAAAGATTGGGGCAGCATGGTACAACTATTGTTGGTTTTCTCAGTAACAGCATTAGCAGCCATGTTTTTTTAATTATCTCAGCCTTAATGCTACTGTCGTCAACATAAATGGGTCCGTAAAAGTCAGCTACAGACCTTGCAGCTTGCTGTGCTAGAGAAATGCCTCTTGTTTAATAAGAACACACAAAATGTTAATCTGCTCAATTAACTGTGTTTACTCAGAGGCTAATTATCACATGCAAATGGAAGATATGCTAATTGCAAAATGCTGGTTGCTCTACGGCAGATTTGTTTTCTGACCTTTAAGGAAGAAGAGCAAAGAGGCTTCTAAGACAGCCTAGCTGAAAACTGAAAGCTTAAGTTTTGGAGTACAAGCACAAACTCGCCAAGGGGCTGCTACAGCTCATGGTTTTGGGACGCATTTCCTCACAAAGTTAATGTGGCTTGAAGCCTGCAGCAGAAAATGCATGTGGAAAGAGACAGAAGGGCTGCGGTCCTACCAGTGTTTTCTGCGTAGTTTCCCAGCGGCGAACTGCACAGTAAAAGACTGCTAACCGGGAAGAGAAGTAAATTCTGGTCCTGGCCAACCACGCCCCTGGAACAGCAGTTTCATTGAAGTTTCCTAAACCGGTGGTCCCCAACCCCCGGGTCACGGACCGGTGCCGGTCCGTGGACTGGTCGGCACCAGGCCGCCTGGGGAGGCCGGGGAGGCTCCTCCCCTTTTCCTCCGCCGCCCTCCTCCTCCTCGCCCTCCACCAGCAGCAGCAGCAGCAGCAGGAACCCCGTTTGGCCCGCTTGCCCCTCCTCGCCTCCTCCCGGCCCCTCCCCCCTGCCCTGGGGGCCGGATGCACGGGGGCCGGCGGGGAGGAGGGGGCGTGCACGGGAGGCGCTGGCGAGCCCCCCCACGCGCACGCACCGCCGCCGCAGCATGGGGGTCCCCTCGGTCGGAAGAGCAGGTGGGTGCCCCTCCTCCTCCTCCTCCTCCTCCTCCTCCCCCGGGCCGCGCGCCCTTTGGCCCCTCCCTGCGGCTGCGCTCCAGGGCGGAGCCCCCCCGCTGCCGCCACCGCCGGACCGCGCCTGTGTTGGGGGTGGACGGGGGCATCGCGTGCCGGCCCGGATGTTTTCCCCGCCACCGCCGCGCCTGTGTTGGGGGCGGGTGGGGGGCGTCGCGGGCCGGCCCGGATGCTTTCCTCGCCACCGCCGCGCCTGTATTGGGGGGGCGGGGGGCGGCGCGGGCCTGCCCGGATGTTTTCCCCGCCGCCGCCACGCCTGTGTTGGGGGGATGGGGGGCGGCGCGGGCCTGCCTGGGTGTTTTCGCCGCCGCCGCCGCGACCACCCGCCGCCGCCATGCCCCGCCGCCGCCCCCCCCCCCGCGGGCGGGCCAGGGAAAGGTTATTGGGGATTTACCGGTCCCCAGTGATAAAAAGGTTGGGGAGCACTGTTCTAAACCACTGCCAGGGGCTGGATTTAGAAACTTCGCTCGAAAATGCTTACTTATTTGCTTCTGTATCCACGTCAGGACCCTGAAAATATGCAGTAAAATCAGTTGTTCCCCTTTATCACCACGGAGGCTTGGTGGACAAGATGTGAAGTAGACAGGATGTGAAGGACGAGATGTGAAGTAGACAAGTAGAGGCTGAACCAGAATACGAAAATACAACACAGAAGAGAGGACATTAACTGCACAATAACCCCCCCCCAAAAAAAATACGCAGGGGATTTATATACGAAGAAAACTCTGGTGAGACCACAGCCAGAGTTCACAGGAGATTCGTTGGAAAGCTTACCTTGCAGTAAAACAGGTTCAGGGGTTGCCCCATGTGTCTTGCCAGGAGCATGAAATGGCCGAAGCCACTCCAATGCTGATGAGAAGCTTAAATGCAGTGCATGAAGCTGTGGCATTACTTTGGGGTGAGGACCATGAAGCCCTCGCTTAGAAGAACCTCAAGGGGGAGACCGGGGTACTTTCATGTCTTAACCCTTTCCCTTTGCTCCGAGTTTGCTTTTTCACAGAAAGCAACTGTAGGTTTAAAAAAAAAACAAAACAGCCATTTCCCCCGTTTCTCTCTCTGTTTAAGAAGGGCAACTGCCTGTGAAACTATTTCAATTAACAGAAAGAGAGAAGGCCAGAGGGTCCATGAGAGATGTTAGGGGGGGACTGTGCTTCCTCGCTAAATTCCCTCAATCAATAAAGGAACCAAGTGAAGCTAGAGGAGGAAAAACTGTATTTACTCTTCTATTTCAGGCAATTGTGTTGAGCTGCTCAAATGTACTTACTGAGAAATTAGCCCAGTATGAAATGGATTGGAGGACAAAGCAGCACAAAATGAATGGTGACCTCCAGTGCCACTCAATCCAAGGGAGAGACTACTGAATACGAGATGTTATGTCACTGCAATGCTGATGTCGTTTTACTACAACAAGAGGAGGGGAGTTACTCTCTCGGTGGCTGCCTCCTGGTTCCCCTTAGGCAACAGGAAAACAACCATTCCTTCACATGAATAGCTTTTAAAGAAATGTGCATTCTGCTGGTAAAGGTGTGCTGCCTCTTATAACCATGTGCTCTCCAAAATAAATGTTGGGAGAGGCAGTCACCAGACCATAAAGGAGCTTGCCAGAACTGATTCCACCTGAATCCTATTGGACATTTCATCCCTATTAATCCACTGCATATCTATTTTGTATAATTTAGGGTGTGGTTATATTATTGAAATGAATTGAGAGCCAGATTGGGGTATTTGAAGTCCATTTAAAGTCACACAGTAGTCATGTGGTAACGATCATTTTTTCCCTTAACGTCTAGATTTATAATATAAAATTTAAAGCTGTCTCTACATAAATTTAACTCAACTATACTAGGTACTCATGGTTGATATGGGTACATATGTACATACTAGCAAACACAAGAAGCTACGATGATATGTTTCCCAGCACTCCCCACTTGGCTTTTGTCACTGCGCATGCGCTCACCAGCATCATGGGAAATTGCTCAAACCATGGACTTCGGAGTGCACAAACGTTAAAGCAGATCAACACACAAGCTAACACTAATTTTCTTTGTTGTCAGTCAGA
>JAHTLZ010000237.1:9655415-9682805 GCA_023846285.1 Phrynocephalus versicolor | reverse complement strand
TTGATTTTGTGAGCTACTGCTCCAGAGAAGCATGAGAGGATGGGCAAGGAGAATGGTAACCTCATGTGTGCCTTCTCCCACTAAATGCTGCTGCTACCACCCAACATGGTGCTGGCATGTGAATCCCTGCTTCTAATGACAGCCACCACTTCAGAATGTGGAAGGGCAAAACCCTTTTGAGACCATTAGGAGAAGAAAGAAAGCTGAGAGGGAAGAAGGGCACAAGGACAAATCTCTCCCAATCTCTCTTTCTCTCTCTCTCTCTCTCTTGCCACAGCCCTCCTTCTTATGCCAAACTAATTCACCTTCCATTCTTCAAAATGTGTCTAGGTAAATGGTGGCAAAAGATCATCCCCATACCACTATCTAGTCCAGTGGTGGTGAACCTTCAGCACTCCAGATGATTTGGACGACAATTCCCACAGTCGTTTGTCACTGGCAATCTAGGCTTGGAATTCTGGGAGTTGTGGTCCAAAACATCTGGAGTGCCAAAGGTTCATCACCACTGGTCTGTAGACAGGGATGGAGCCTATGACTGGCCAGCAGTTTGGGGATGATGCTACATAAAAGTCATATGGATCCATGAGAATCCATACCTCAGGTCCATGTTTTTGTACTACTCTAAAGCCAAACACCCAATGCAGCTTGATTTCTGTGTTGTAGTTTTTGGATACAAATGGGAGCTGCGATTTGACAGTGACTCTATGAAGATCAGTGCCTTGGATTGGTGTTTTTGAACAATAGCAAAGCCATGTGTTGAAGGAGTCTAATATATTTGCTGTAGTCTGTAGGCACGGATGGGATCTATGATTTGATGGTGGTTTGGTTCCCCCATGAAAATGATATGAAATAATGAGGATCTTTTTTTATTATTTCATGGATCTGCCTTTCACTTTCTTCCTTTCAAAAATGCTGGAACTGGCTCAAGTGCTGGCTCTTCACTCATCACTTAAGCTATGCATCTCAGCACACCGTTGCCTCCAATTCTGCACTTCAGGCTTCCACATTTGCTTACCTCATGCTTTCCTAAATCATCCCTTTATCTGTTCTTGTCTTTCAAAGTGGGATATTGCTATGGCAAAAATAACAGATAGAAAAAAATAAAACAGATTGGACTGTAACCCAACACATGCACATGTATACACGTGTGTGTATGTGTGTGTATGCATGTGTGTGTGTGCGCGCATGCACACACACACACACACACACACACACACACAAATGTACACACGCGCGCACACACGCACACACAGATTCAGAACCCCAGTGTAGAAGAGGAGGGAACAAATAAGTGGTGTCAGTTGTAAACCCCATAGACACAATTTACACCAACAGAGGCATTCTCATATGCCAAAGCAATTCAAACTAAATCAATTTCACAAGTACGTTAAATTAAACAACCCTCTTCCCATCTAGTAAAATACCTCACTTTCCAAACAAAAAAAAACACATTTCCCAGGAAATAAAATTAAGCTTCCATGTGCACCATGTAGTCACTTTTTAAGAAACAATTTAAAATATAATAAATCTTATTCAAATATGTTTTTCCCCTCATTAATGCAACCACACTTTTATTCTGCTTTTAGTAGCCAGGGGAGCTGAATTTCTAATGACAGAAATCCTAACCTGTCTTTCTGTGGCTTTTTGGATTGCATGAGGTACTAGATTACATTTTAAGCTTATTTATAAAAACATTAAGGCTAAAACATTGCGGCGGCCAGGTTGGTGGTTGGTGCGCGTCGTTTCGACCGCATCACCCCCATCCTGGCTCGCCTCCACTGGTTGCCCGTTGCCTCCCGAATAAGGTTCAAGGTGTTGGTTTTGGTTTACAAAACCCTCCATGGCTTGGCCCCTGATTATCTGGCAGAGCGCCTCTCCTGACAATTAGATCCGGCCCAACCCACCCGTTCATCTTTGGCCCTCTCGCTCCGGACCGTCCCTCCGAAGGAGGCCCGCAAAACGAGCACTCGTAAGCGGGCCTTCTCGGTGGTGGGGCCGTCCATTTGGAACAGCTCACTGAGCGACCTACGGCAGGCTCCGTCGCTGGCATCATTTAAGAAAGGCTTAAAGACCCTGCTTTTCAGGGACGCCTTTAAAAATGACTAGGGATTTTTTTCCCCTCCTCCTTTGCCCCAGCCTACTTATGTGCGTTTGGACTGTTATTGTGACTGCTCCTGTTCTTTGCCACCTTTTAATCTTTTATATTTTTATGTGAACCTTCCTGAGTTCCCGCTTGGGAAGAAGGAGCTGTATATAAATCTGAAAATAAATAAATAAATAAATAAATAAATAAATAAATAAATAAATAAATAAAAACCTAATTCCTTTTAAAAAGGGGGGTAAGTACTCAAAGTGTTATTTATTATATTTTTATATTTTACTATTTAAAATTCTTATCCATTCCATTTCTTTTAGCCATGAGGCAAGGACACTGAGGCCTTCTCTGTTCACTGGCAATCTGAGCCAGTCCCCTCTTGTGCTTCTGGTATTTCCCTGAGCCATGCTCCCCCCCCCCATGCAGTTTTTTTTTTTAAAGCCAGTCTGGCGGTAGCACACAGCATGCGTTGAGCAGCTGACAGCACATGCATGTGTTTCTGTTTCGCAGGTTGAAAGCATCATACAATTTGCCATGACTAACATTAGACCAGTTTGGCCATTAGTATCATGGTTTGGTGATAAAACTTTTCCATGCATGGGGCTGGTTAAGGGTTTGTTGCAGCCTTCCCCATCTCTCTGCCTTTTCTTTTTTATCTTGCTTCCCTCTCAGTAGGCTCTTTTGGGGATGCGTCGTTTCATTTGCAGCTGGACTGGTGATTTAATTCTAGTTTTTCTCTTGTTTTGGCCACAAATGTGCAGGCTATCTTTGTATAGTTTTGTTTTAAAGAACCTCCAGCAGACTAACATGAAACAGTCGCAGGGCTGCAGCATTTCCCTCCTGCCATTTAAATGGCCGTATGGTTCTAATTTTTATCTTGTCTTCCTGCAAGCAATCTTGTGTCTTGTGCTCAACTGCTTTTGCAGCTTGAAGAGAAAGGAGGAGGGAGGAGAGGGGAGAGAGTGCGCGGGGGGGGGGGAGAAAAGTGTTAAACAAGGCCACCCCTGCCACCTCCACTGCACTCATCAGGGCATACTTCCCTGAAGACCAGACCAGCTGTAGCGTAGCATGCAACACCAGCAAAGAGTGGCATGGAATTTATCAGCACAAACTGGAACCGTCCAATCAAAACATGCACAGTTGTTGAAGGAATAGCAAGGGGTGCAGCATTCTGAAGAGAGAACCTGTACTTTTAAAAAAATTACTCTATTGCCAAACAAAAGGAGCAAGACAGCATTTTGATGCTGAGGAGGGCTCAGGTGAGATCAGGGCACAACCGTAATGTTCAAGTGAAACAAACGCTTCATCTGGAAAAGGCATGCGATGGAGGTTTAGTGAAGACCCAAGAGAGGGCTTTGTCTGTAGATGCTCCCAGATTATAGGAGGTGCAACTCCACCCCAACCCATTTCCGTTCTGCTGGCAACTGAAAAGGTATGTCTTCAGAGATGCTTCTGAGATGTCAGCATGCAACAGAGTCAGGGAAATCTTATAAAATCCAGTGTATAGCCTTGAGTTGTCTTATGGGAGAAAGATGGCATAATGCTTTCAAAGTATTTGTATATTATAGTTCCAAAATTGTATAGTTTAAGCCTCGTGGCGCAGTGGTTAAATGGCTGTACTGCAGCCATTACTGTGCTCACAACCTGGGGTTGAACTCCAGGTAGCAGGCTCGAGGTTTATTCAGCCTTCTATCCTTCCAAGGTCAGTAAAATGAGTATGCAGCTTCCTGGGGGAAGGGGGGGATGAGTAACCTGCATCGTTACTTGTAAACCGCACAGAGAGTGCTTTAGGTGCTACGGAGAGGCACATAAGCAGCATGCTAGTTTCACATTTTAATTGGTATGTGTTAAACTGTTTATATATTTCAAATATTTTTGCATACAACTTTGGGTCTCCACTAGGGTAGAAAGATTAGATGACAATTATTTATTTATTATTTATTTATTTATTATGGGAACTTCTATACCGCCCATCTTCCTAATGGAACTCTGGGCAGTGTACAAGGGCTGAGCCAGGTCAGCCTAATTATACAAACAAACAAACAAAGGTTGGCACAAGGCAATCTGAGTAGACAGAATTTTCAAGGTCTGTGAGCATTTGACACACAAAAAAGGGACTAGTTTGCTCATTCTGATGGCCCTAACCCGAGCCTTAACCCTAACCCTAACCCTCTCACACCCACATCTGCAATCTTAGGCCTATATCCAATTGTTGATCCCACCTTCAGAAGACCTAATAAATGGTGAATCAACTCTTATGTAAAACACATTTGTTCAACTGGTCTAACCCCTGTGGAAACTATCAATTCAATCCAGGCCATTGAATTTATCTGAGTTCTGCAACCTTTCTCAAGGAAACCTACATAAGCTCGTAGAACTGACAATTCTGGCATTCTTTTCAACTTTCTGCAGAAATGAATGGCAGAAAGGGGGAATCTCTGTGCCATGGTGGAACAGCTCTGCACTCCACATGTTGGCTGCATCGTGCAGCTTGTTCGTGTCTCTGGCAAAGGGTGCTGAACACCTCGTAAGATCCATGACAGTCTTGTTTGTTTGTAGCCCAGAATATTTTGTTAATGAGAGAGTGGAAACGGATTTATGCACGAATTATGAAAAAAACAACAGTGCTAATGACAAAACTATGAAATGAGTTCATAAACAACATAATGTAGCATGGGAAACAAGCGCTGATCTGAAACAGTTGTGTTCCTTCAATCAAATAGGCCAGCCAGAGCCCAGCAAAACACTCATTCTTCCCAAGCAGTAGTTAATCTGTCCCAAGCAAATCCTATCCGTAAAATTTAACAGGGTGGGGACAGCATCGAAGTGTATCTGAAAGGACTGAACAAGAAAGAGAGGGCAGCCTGGAGAGAAGAAGCCATGTTTTGGGTGGGTGGGAGGATTCTGAACAGCTCCCTGCCACGTGGAATAAGCCATTATCACTGTTTTGCAGATAACTGGTACATTATTAATCTCTTAACGTTGTGGGCCCCAGATCTGACCCTAAGAGGCTCAATTTATGATCTCTCCATGATCCTAGACTTTTGCATTGGCAACATAACCTTTAATAACAAGTGAAAGAGCTTTTCTTTGTTGGATTAAAACAGAACCATTGGGATGTGATTGCCCTACTCAAAAGGGGAAAAATATTCCTGTGTGATAGATTGGGTTTCTCTTTGTTCTTTTCTTCTGCCTAGCTGTTAGGGTTTAACTAGAATACATTCTGCTATCACGCTCATGTAATTTTCATAAGGAGCCCCATAAGAGAGGGCAGAGTTGTATCATTAATAGTGGCGCAGGACTGGGCATGTCAAAGAGCGATGGGGATCTGAGAAATTGTGTCTGCCGAAATTGCCTTGTCTGTATTTATTAATGGCACAGAACCCCCCTGCCATCAGCTACCTCTTCCTGTTCCTACCTGACTCTTCTGCAGCCTTGAAATTGGATATTCTGCTGCCAGAGCAAATCAGCTCTCTGTAAGGCCATTCTAAAAACTGCGAGCAGCCTGAACAGAACATTTTTGTAACCTTTAAGCTGGGGTTTAGGATCAGCAGTAAATCTGGCCCAGGTGTAGCAGTCTGCCCTTGCTCTGTGCAAAATTTGGGGATATCCGACCAAACAATTTTCATGTGTTTGTCCAAGCCTTCAGTGTTTTCAGTAAACAATCTCTCTGGATTTCTAAAACCAGACTCCTGATACAAGTCTTCCAAGGAGAAATCAGCTCCAGGTCTGGGGTAATCAGGACTGAAATGAATTTTTAACCCTTTCCTAATCAAACAGGGATATGCGCTTGCAATGGGAAAGTCGGGCGGTATATAAATGGAGATAATAAATAATAAATAAATAAATATTTAAGGTGTGGTTCTACTCCCCCAGCAAGTTTCCAAAGATCAGCGGGGATTCAAAAGGAATTAGAGAGAAATCAGGAAATTAACAGGCCAGAGATGGTATTTTATATTAAGAACAATACAAAAATGAACATAAAAGTGAACATTTTTTTCTCTTTAGGAAAGATTATCCTCCATTTGAAGAGAGACGTCCTTAAAATGATGTGTAAGAGGTCACCAAACTCTATAACGTGTTTCTCTGGATAAGCAAGTACAGTGGTACATTGTATAAAGGAATTAATTCGTTCCAAATGAAATTATGTCAAGCAAATTTTCCTTTATACAAATTTCCCATAGGAAGGCATTGAAAATGGAGTAATCCCTTATTGCAACCATTTTATGTTGTACGAATTCACCCCATAGGAGACAATTTTGTTAAGCAAATTTCCCCTATCTCCAGAATGTTTTATGTTGTACAGATTTTATGTTATACAAACCGTTTGTTATACAAGGGTCCACTGTACTTAGAACTAAGCCTCCCAATTCTACACCTGGCATTCAATGTACTACTCCATTGGCTATCAGATGATGCCCATAACATCTCAACAACAGGCTACCTTTCAAATCTGGAAGAACTCTTCACCAAGCCAGTCTCAGCAGAGCTGTGGATGGCAAGGTGGAAAAACACCCCCAAATCTAGGTCAGAGATTAAGGTAATCAATGATAAGTAATGAATTTATGAAGTTAGATTGCTGTGTGTACAGTAGTCGAGACCTTGGTTAGTAAATGAGATCAGCCTTCTTCCCTTTTCTAAATGAAATGGGGCAGATAAACCCCACATACTGATACAACCACTGATGCCTATCAGGAAACAAATGGCATGCACTTCAGATGAGAGGTTGGTTCCAGGAGTGAATGAACCAAATAGAAGTCACTATAGTTTTGTTGAAATATTCAGCTAGGTAGTAATCAGTTATTTTAGAGGACTGGTCTGGACAGTGCTTTCAGAATGGCCACTCCTGGAACCAACCTCTCATCTGAAATGCATGCCATCTGTTTCCTGACAGGCATCAGTGGTTGTATATTCATATACAGTAAGGTGTAGAAAAGAGAAAACATGAAGTCCAGTATTGCGACCTGGCTTGAACCAAAACGAGCAACCGAAGCATTCCTGCTGCCACCTACTGGTTAGAATTTGTAATTCAATACACTGAGTTTTTGGGCATGGTGGCTCAGTGGGCTAGAGCACTGAAATGTTGGCTGCAAAGCCAGCAGTTCAGCGGTTTGAATCCCAGGTGCCATGCAGCAGAGTGACCTCCCGCTGTTAACCCCAGCTCCTGCCTACCTAGCACTTTGAAAGCATGCAAATGCAAGTAGATAAATATGGACCACCGTAAAAAGTGGGAAGGTAACCAATGTTCCATGTGCATTAATACATTCAGCCACGCCGACTACTAGAGATGGGCATGGCCAGAAAAAATTACGTTTCGAGTTGTCGTTTGTCGGAACCGGTCCGTTTTGGGTCGTTTCCATTTGTCGTGAAAATTTTCAAAAAATTGTCATTTCCGTTTGTCGTTTGTCGTTTAGGGTTGGGGTTGGGGTTGGGGTTGGGGTAAGTGGGCTCTGGGAGGACCCTCTCTGGGTGCCTCTGACCCACTAAGCAAAGCAAAGTGTTCTGCTTATATACCGCCCCATACTACTACAAGTAGTAGTTAATTACAGAGTGCAGGCTACACATTGCCCCCCCCCCAGCAAGCTGGGTACTCATTTTACCAACCTCGAAGAAGGGAAGCGTTTAGCGATTAGCGCGTACCGTACATGTTAGGGTTGGGGTAAGTGGCGGAGGCACCTCTCTGGGTGCCTCTGACTCACTAAGAAGGGAAGTGCACTGGTGTACAGGTTAGGGGTAGGGGTAGGGGTAGAGATAGGGTTAGGGTTAGGCTAGGTTAAGGTTAGGGTTAGGGTTAGGGTTAGTGGGCTGCACCTCTGGGTTAGGGTTAGGGTTAGTGGGCTGCACCTCTGGGTGCCTCTGACCCACTAAGAAGGACAGTGTACTGGCGTATGCGTTAGGGTTAGGGTTAGGGCTAGGGTTAGTGGGCTTTTTATGCCCGACTGGCACATCCAGAAGTCTCAGTCAAAACCTGGCCATGAGATTGGTGGAATGGGTCAAAAAAATTGCATGGTCCCATCCCATGGCCAGCCCATCATTGCGCATGCGCAGGTATAAAAAAATAAAAATAAAAATAAAATAAAATAAAATCAATGGAGACGTTTTATTGCAAGAAAAACCCACTGCTGCTACTATAAAAATTCAGGCATTTAAAATAACTAATTTTCACATGTTTCTGTTGTGCTTTAGTAGGTTTTTGGACCACGATTTAAAAATAAATATTGCGGTTGCCATTTTGGATCCCCCCCACCGCATGGCATAGAGACAGCCCAGGAAAGGAGGGGGGAGGCTGGGGACACCCCCCCCCCAGAAAACACCCCTCTGGTAGGTGCCCTCACTCAGGCAGGCATATTTTCACCTGCCTTTTTGGCCGGGAATCGGGGGGGGGTACTTTTAAAAACTTTTTTTCTGTGCTGCTTGTTGGCAATGGCATCGCGCGAGCCCGCGATGCCATGAACAACAACAACAAACCCGACCAATTTTTTCTTTTTTCGGGTCGGGTTCGAGCTGGAGCAGAGTAATTCTTGTTACCATTCTCGTTACGTAACAATAACGAGAACTGAAAACGGAAACGAGAATTTCGCCGCTCCGTGCCCATGTCTACCGACTACATGGCCACGGACTTGCATAACACTGGCTCTTTGGCTCGGAAATGGAGATGAGCACCACCCCAAGAGTTGGACACAACTAGCACGCATGTGTGGAGGGAATCTTTACCTTTGCCTTTACACTCAGTTTGCTACTCCTGCTTGCTGTTGCCTAAGGATCCACCAGAATCTACAACCTCATAAAGTTAGTATCTATGGCAAAAGCAAGGATTCCCATCTTCTTTTTGAGGAGGACTAGGGCTCAGAGAAGTATCCAATGGACAGTAGTTACACGGTTTGGGAACAGCCACTAAAAAGACCCGGTCTTGAGCTCTCACCAGAGGTACCTGTTAGGGCAGTAGGTCCAAGGGATGAGTCTCAGCTAAAGATCTTAACAGGCAGTGCATTGCCCACCCCTATTACTATAATCTCTATATTCCAACACTGTCTACAGTAAGCATCTTTTTAGATCACATGAAGGCTCCAGGAAGCTTATTCATGGTGTACTTCTTGGAATTAAGGGCCAACAGACTGAAATTTGCATGGGCACATCTAGGGATAAGGAGCTTTGTATTCAACACAGTCTCTCTGTAGTCGTCTTGATGAAGCACTATTGCTTTTTTACTTGAATAAAAGCAATTTATTCATTTACTTATTGCATTTGTATTCCACTTGTTGCATTAATACTTCATTTATATTTTTCTATATTAATACAAGAACTAAAGATGACTCACAAAAGTGGAAGGGGCAAGGGATACATAAATTAAAATATTAAAAATGCAATAAATATATAATAATGTATGTTTCTGTCATGTCTCCTTGCCCTACACTGCTACTTTATCTACAACACTGCGCTGGCCCAAGATCGTTAAATGTGAAACCATCGAAAACAAAACAAAAACCAAATATACACACACATTTTAAAAGTTTCAGAGAAGAAACTTGCAGCATCCACTACAGAAAACACATTTTTTTCTGCTGCCCAAGGAGTAGCCAAAATCTTTGCCTGCCAGCAGAAACGCAATAGGGAGGGACCTCTCCTAGTCTCAAATGGATGGGACTTCCGCATTCTGGGAGCAACCACCACAAATGCTTTGGCATGATCCTCATCAGTGCTTTGAGGGTGGTGGGACCAATGGAAGAGCCCCAGCTGAAAATCTGAGGTTCTTATGGGGAGATGTGCTCCTTCTAATAGCCTGCACCTAGACTGTGGGAACCTTTTTACATTATAAGGAATGCTTTGAACTGGGCTAAAAATCAATTGGCAGCCAGTAAAGACGTATATCATAAGATGTACGGTCATTTAACTGGCCCTAGTTAATACTTTAGTCATAGTACATTGGACCAGCAGAAGTTTCATAACCATGTCCAAAGAGATCACCCTTGTTGAGAACATTGCAACAATCCAAAAACCAATATGTTTTACTTACATACTGCCCCAGAGTTCTCTTAAGGCATTCTCGGGATGGTTTACAATTTATTTATGCTGGCTACAAATTGCCTCCACCCCCGACAAGCTGGCTGCTCGTTTTACCAACCTCAGAAGGATAGAAGGCTGAGTGAACCTTGAACTGCCTACCTGGGACTGGACCCCAGGCTGTGAGCACAGTTCTAGCTGTAAGACAGCAATTTAACCACTGTGCCACACAGGATATAATTTAGTTATATGCCACAATAGCCAGATAAGAATTCTCAGATAATAGTTCCAGCTGCTACACTAGCTTTTACTGTGCAAATGCTCTCCCAGATGACTGCCCAGACTTAGGAAGGAATCCAGGAGAATACAAGAGGTGCAGCTGGGTTTTCAACTGGAGTGGCCAGGAGCACTTCTGTCTTGCCTGGATTGAGCTTCAGCTTACTTATCTATCATAGTTTTTTTGGTGGCACCCATCTCTGAAACGATCGGCAACCTCTACCATTAGCTCTATTCAAGAACTGGACCAAGAGGAACCCCACACGCCAATAGCCAGGGCATCCAACAGTAATATCCCGTATCATACTAAGATCATCCCTCTTGGAAGGACTGCAGCCATTGCAACACATTGCGCCATGAGTCCCACCACAGAGAGGCAACCATAGTCAATGGTATCAGAAGCCAATGAAAAGTACAGCACAGCCAACCGGGACAACGCTCCTGTATAGTTGATGAAATAGATCATCCATCCACAGCACCAAAGCTATCTCTGTAGCCTAACCAGGTCTGAAACCAGACCAAGATGGGTCTAGATTTATTTCATCCAGGAACCCTTAGACCTGAGAAGATTCTTTGTGCTCTAGTGCCTTGACTAGGAATGGAATCTTACAGACAGGTTGGTAAATAACCAGTATAATATAGTCCAGGGAGGGTTTTTATAAATATCCTATCATTGCTTTTTCGTGTTGGATTGCAACCTGGAGAGAGGCTTTCGTCACCCTCTTTTCTAGCTCAGCCATTGGTCTGAGTCACTGCACACATGATAGTACCTCTCATTCTCCAAGGGCTGCACCGGCTGAAACCAATCCATTATCATTGAACAATCAGTAGACAAATTCACATTCCCAAATGCACCTGTGAGTTTCCAGTGGAACAGGGCTTTGGGCAGGCCCTGTTCTATCCGGCTGATCTATTTCACAGAGTTCTTCCAAGAATAAAATGGAACAGATATTATGCATGTCAACCGCAACCCTTCAGAGAAGGTGAAATGAGTTTGTTATGAACTGAACAATCCAATCATTATTTGGCCTTCTTATGGTCGCTTCAAGCTCATCCACAATGCGCTCTAGCAGTCATTCCCTAAGAATGCAGATCCCTACCATTTTTTGGCATTAGGTTCCACTGAATGGAATTTGTGGCATAGATAAGACTTTCAAAAAACAAAAAGCCCTGACTCTGAGGACATTTCCTCTGATAACAAACAGTCCATGTAGGGGGAAAATGTATAAATTATCTCCTGATTTGTCTGAGGTCAATGATTTAGAAAAACAACGTTTAGACACTCCAGACAAGTCCTGTGCAAAGAATGGTTTTTAGCTGATTAAGATTGCAGTCGTAAACACACGCTTGCTGAGCAGTAAATCCTGCTGAACTTGATAGGGTTTCCTTCTGAGTAAAAGTGCCTAGGTGATTGTTGAAGACACAAGTATTCGAGAATAAGATATTCTTTACTCAATAATACTTTTTAAAGTGCATAGGTAGTTTTCCTATCTGGTTCTTTCCTTTCAATAGCAACAAGCTACAAAGGGCCCAGGACTGGAAACACTGCTATAGACAATTGTAGCTTAGTGTGCTATGGGGAAGGGTGGAGACTTGGCTGTGTCTCTCTTTTCAACTAAGGTGGTTACTTCACGTCCTTCCTCGAGCCGAGGTGAACTTGCCTCCGTGTTGAAATCGGTTTTCAACACGGATCGAGAAGTGGATTGAAAAGATTCCTGAGCTCCAGGATGGGAATCTCTCACCCCGCTTGGAGCGCAGTTCAGGGGGCGTGGTCGGGGTGAACTTGGATTGACCCCACAAGGACGTGAGGTTCCGTTCCTTTGAACTTGGATTGACCCCACAAGGACCTGAGGTTACATTCCTTCGAACTCAGATTGACCCCACAAGGACATGAGGTTACGTTCCTTCGAACCGGTCTCCAGCGGGGCTGCGAGCTGCAGTGAGAGGGACATGAAGTATCAGCCTAAGGTGGTTACTTCACATCCATTTTGTCTCTTTTAGCATTGTGCTTAGGAGCAGTACAAAAAAGTGTTACTTCACCTCCCTCACACAACTGCTGAAATTTGTCCCGAAATGGCTGCTAAATGTGACAATACTGTACCTGGTGCTGGGGTAGGGTTTTCCCTTGTCACCCTTTGTTCCTGTTTTCTGTTCTGAGACAAGACACCATATAGTAACAACTGTCACGCAACAAAACATTCATTTCTCTCAGAAAACTGTGTCCAGGTTTTGTTTTTGTTTTGTTTTTTACTTTTCAGAAGTGAAATATCGAAAAAGAGTTTTTAAGCTCCCCAAAAAAGAAAAAAGGAAGCTAGACAAATTTAGTGTTGGTCACGGTACAAGACCGTGAAATAACACTTGTCACTCACAAGACAATTTATCACGACCATGGGAACACTGAAACAGTGACAAAACCATGTGACCACAACCAACGCTGTCATGGTACAAAACTAGTCACGGAACAAAGAAGGACGTGAAGTAACCGCCTAAGACATACAGAGAAAGGGAATCCTAGCACTGGAGCAAAGACCAAAAGCAGAGAAAAGACACTCCTGGAAACAGGAGTTATCCGTGAGACATTTCAAGTACAAAGTAGGAATATGAAGGTGACATTTAAAAAAACCTTGGATTTTGGAACTTACCAGTACACATAAAACCTTTCTTTGTGTTGAAATCACACAAGGGGGTTCTGCCCCTCTGTGAATGTCCTCGGGATCTTCTATAGCCTGGGAAAAAGTGCCCTGGTGCCCTATTCACTACGCATGGTCCCTGGCCCAAGGACTGTCCTCTCAGTTTCTTTCTTAGCCTACTGCTATTCATCTCACATCAAAATTATCTCTCTCTATTTTTCCCTATCTCTCTCACACACCTTCCCTCCTTTTAATCACTGATTATTTTAAAATGTAACCTCCTAGTTTGTTAGTTGACCAGTTTGTGGTCGACAGCCATCCTCACTTTTAATCGCCCCAATAGACCGTTCGAGAATGTTTATACCACCTTGTTGAGGGGCCCCAACCACAAATAAGTGCCAGTTTCATAAACTATTTACCAAGGTAACAATCAGGAACTGCCTGTCACACTTAGTATTAGTTTTTCATGCAGGAAATGTCCCTTCAGGCTGTTGATCCCATGATCAAGGAGACTTCGGTTTCCACAGCTTTGATTGGTACAGCACTACTAAGGAAATCTGTCATGGAGTCTCTCTATAGGTAGATGCAACCTCTAAAGAGCTGATGGCCCAAGTAGACCCAGGCCGGCCTGGCCTGACTCACAGTTTTGAAGAGGAAGACAAAGTGTCCACTCCCGGATCATCAAAACAAACAACATCAATGCAAAAAATAGGCAAAAGAAACCCACTGAGTCCAATGTTCAATTTAAAAAGACTAAGCAACAAAAGGCACAGACATCTCTACCCAAAGCAATGTCTCCGCCTCTATCGCTCCACCTTGAGGCCCCAGGAGAGCATAATGAGGGCTGCAGTGACCTCCTCTGCCTTGGCTTGGCATGGTTGTGTAAGAAACATCATTTACAACTTATATTTTCTCATATATCTATAAGCATTTGTATGTTTTCTCTGCCTTTATATACTTTAAAACCTAACCAGAAGGCTGCTTCAAAGTAGCTCTCTCTAGAAATATAACATTAAACATTACTTTTCCCTTTAGCACTCAGCAGATTGCAACAATGGACTGAATATGTCAAAGTTTCTTAAGTCATTACCAAATGTTATATTTCTATCTTCACCTCCCCCCTTCCCCCTCCCCTGATCATCCTCACCCAGACCGGTGTCTGTTTTCTGTCTCTTCAGATTTTTACAAAAGTGCCCTAGAATAATACAAGCCAAATCACTGCATGCAAATGTACCATACCTCCAACAGCCATGCAAAATGGAGGTCATGCAAAATTCAGTATGATTTTACCTTTTCTCAGGGAAAATCAGCTCCTGGCTTGCAAGTACATTATTCTTTTTAGATTTTTGTATTTATTTATTAATTTACTTTTAATTCTTTTAACTCTTTTCTCTATTGTATTAATCCTCCTTTGCTGGCATCAATTATTGTCTCTGGTGGGGTTTTCTCCATTTTTAACAGGTCCTTACCAGAAGACCAAAAAGAACCAGAATAACATTATTTTTCCTTTTTTCAGTTTTATAACAGGAGGGAGACAGGTCCTGGAATCGGGTGTCATCACCAGCTTACCATCACTCCCCTGGTGGAACCATCTCACCAAACAAGCTTTGATCAAGCTTATTGCAATCTTTCTAAATGAGTCTGCCTAGGAAGTTGCTATGGAAACTCCAGCAGGATCAAAACTGTCCTCCAGTTTCAGGCAAAAACCCTGTTGCCCTACCAGGACCCTCTAGATCAGCCATCACCACTAAGTACCATCAACATGTTCTTGAAGTAGACCAATTGGCATAAATTTCAAAAAAAGCATCAGATCCACTTACCTCATAGTCTTTTTCCAGGCCCAAGTGCCCTTCACCTGCACAGAAAGAAAGGGATTCAGTTACAATCAGCAAAACTTGGCTAGGTGATACCTTGATAGGTCACTAATAAAACAAAAATGCAAGCTGAGGTTTTGATGGCAAGCCATCTTTATCAAAGCATTGAAACAGAAGCACAATCTTGGCAAAAGTTGTAGTTTGCCAGGTGTTGAGATTCTTCGTGGCCAGATGATATCATCCAGGTGCTCTTCTGATGGGGCAGGAAGTAAGGCTGGTGTTAAAACTGCATCCAAGTCTAGGATTGGGTTTCAAACCTCAGCTCTCCAAACAGAGGGACACAGGCCATGCTGCCCACCCAACCCCACTTACTTCTCTCCAGTTCATCTGATTTAGAACACTCTAATGCTAAACTGTCTAACAACTTGCATCTCATAACTGTCACAATTGCCAATTTGGACACAGGAGACACTAACCCCATCTCCCTCTGGGGAGTTTAGATCTTACTGTGGTCTGATCTTGTGCATGGCTAAATCTCTCCATCTGAAAATCCAGCAACTTCTACCACTCTGCTCAGATCTGGCATATGATCAGATCAGCAAGAACACTACCCTCTGTTTCAAATCAGCATCCTGCTCTCCCTTCTGGACCTTGTGTTGGAGTCATGGCAGAAGCCATCTTCTCTACCCCCAACACTGAGATGAGCAGAAAACCATTACGGAGAATCATGATAAGCAAGCCACATTCCCCCTTAAACACCCTAAATCCTATTCCATTATGGTTTCACAAAGTACAGAGCACTACAGCCCATAACGATCAAGAAGGAAGAAAAATGGACACAGTCAGGAGAGGAATCTGGCCCATTGTCACCTAGGAATCAGAGTTATCAACTACCAGGCAGCAGTGGGAGTCTATCATAGATTCTCATGGGGGGAAATGCATGCCCTCCTCAATAGTCTGGTGGTGGCCAAAAGAGTACTGGCATTGACCTTCCCGACGGAGGGCATGGACCTTGCAGCCCAAGAAATGCACGTTGCCAATCTTAGCACTGGCTGTGGTGCAAAAAACATTGCAACAACTATAGCAGTCAGGTGCAATGCCTGGCTTAGATCTCAGACAACTTGATATCCTGCATTCAGAATTTATCTTTTGGTGATAAATTGGCGCCTTGATCAAAACAGGTGACATCGTGGACAACCTCTAGTGGAAAAGAACTACAGCTGAGCACCTCACTTTCTCTTCATAAACAGAAAGAGAAAGAACCTATTTATTTATTTATTTATTTATTTTTCAAATTTATATACTCTGGGAAGTCAAATCGTGCTAAATCGCGGTGGAAACGACAAATGACAAACGACAAACGAAACAACAAATTTTTGAAAAATTTCACGACAAACGGAAACAACCCGAAACGGACCCGTTCCGACAAACGAAAACTCGAAACATCATTTTTTCTGGTCGTGCCCATGTCTAATTGGAAATGCTCCTGCCAACATCTTCCAGATAGTCAACAGACAGATCAAAACCACCTCAAATAATTTTGTCAGGACTTCAGACAGTCCTCCCAAGACCAACCGCAAGTCTACTCACACCTCTTAAAGCTCTGACTTGAAATCCAGGCAGGAAGTTTAACTTTCCACCAGCCATGATCCGCAAATCCACAGTTCTCCAGTATCTCACCACCATTTGGCTGAGTGCTGTAAATCAACACCTGACACATTGTCACCAACAATGGCTAGGTCTTCTTCATCATAGCCAGCAGGGCTTTGTCATAAAGTTCCTTCCCTCCAACTGGGTACTTCAGAACTACTGTATATCAGCATCTCAAGTACTTCAGAAGGAGACAACAATACTTTGCCAGAAGGGTGCTATTCAGTTGGTCCCTTTCCAGTTTGGGGATGATGGCTTCTATTCCTGTTATTTTACTGTCCCCTAAGAGGATGGCGTGGTGACTCAGCAGACTAAGACTCTGAAAAATGTTGGCTGCAAAGTCAGCAGCTTGGCAGTTCAAATCCCGAGTGCCATGCAGCAGAGTGAGCTCCTGCTGATGACCCCAGCTCCTGCCAACCTAGCAGTTTGAACGTATGTAAATGCAAGTAAATAGGTACCACCGTAAAATGTGGGAAAATAAAACAGTGTTTCCTTGCAGCCATACTGGCCACATGGCCATGGACTTGCACAACACTGGTTCTTCAGCTTGAATATGGAGATGAGCACCGCCCCTAGAGTCAGACATGACGGACACGCGTGTGCAGGGGGAACCTTTACTTTTTAAAGAGGATGGGGGCATGAGGCCAATCCTGGATTTAAAAAATGTGAATTCATACATAGAGGCCATTCAGGCATTCCAAAAAATCAATCAAGGGCAAAGTAGTACAAATGGCCACTGACAACACAAACACTATGGATTACAAAAACAAGCAGAGAGGAGCACGCTCAGTGTCCCTTCTGTATTTGGCTGTTCGTTTATAGGAATGGTGTCCAGAGAGTTGACAGAGTTTGGCAATTTGATCTGCCAGTGGAGGCTAAACTCGGGGCGACAAAATCCACTTCAAACAGGCAGTGTTTCTTAAAATGAGCTATATTGCATATGTACAAATATAACAGAGTTTCAGCAACATTTCACTTCACAGAGACAGCATATCAACATAACAGAATACATACACAGAGCGTGGCAACATGGGTGCTTTCTCACCAAGGGTCCAAAGGCTACTGATTTCTGGAGCCCTTTCATACTTCTGATAACCAATCAGGAAACTGGTTACATCATGCCATTGCATCTATCTTGCATCAGCTTCAATCATTATATCTATTCTGTACACCTGGATTTATCAATGATATAGTATTACATACTGGACTCCAATTTACAAATCAATGAATATACATGCAAAACACCTGTAGACAAACCTCTTCTGTCTAATACAACATTTTTCTTTCCTCTCTAATATCTGACAAGAGTCACATTTACTTGATTTTCATCCAATTTCATTGTAGGAAAATAGAACCAAGAGCCTGACTTACTCAGCAGGCCGAAGACTCATGAGTGGGAATTATCTCCTGAAGTATTCAAGGACATTTGTGCTCCCTGGTATTATCCATAAGTGGACCTGCTTGCAACTTAACAGCAAATGGAATTACAGAAAGTTCTTTTCCATGGACAGCCCTTGAAAGGGGTCACTGGGAGATGCCTTTACAGTCGATGAACCAGAAGAAAAATCCATCTCTTCCCTGCCACATCTCTCCTGTGCAAAGTCATATTGAACCTTTGCCAAGACAGCACTACTGCAATATAGATGGATCCTTGCTGCCTATGCTTCTCCACCCTCAAATAAATGGAGTCAGACATTTATCATCCCTCACTAACTCCAGACCCAATCACACAAGATGGGGCGTGGCTTGCCACCCATACTTGCCTCACCTGATGGCTTGAAGGATTCACCTGAGCTAAAACACATCCCAACTGAAGGAAGGAAACAATCTACCCAGCATAATTTATGGGTATAATTTGTTAACTTTACCTCAGCACTACAACTTCGACTGAAACTGCACACAGGCCTTTTCTTTTTACCATACCTCAGAGAGAAAGAACTTTCTCAGTCATCTCTAAGAGTGTGTTTGTTCACTCTAGTGGCACACCTACCTCAGGGCGCTGTGGCTTCTAATTTCTTCAGAAATCCAGTCTTTAAAAGGTTCTTGAAAGGATTATAAAATGTCTACCTAGATATCAGAGCCCTGATGCCATAGTGGACTGTTAAATTGGTGTTTTCTCAGCGAGTGAAATCTCCGTTCACACCAATGGCATCCTCCAAACTTAGTTGCTCTCTTACAAGATCCTTCACTTGGTTGCTGTTAGTTCTACACACACAGTTGGTGAACTGGTCACCCTTCAGTGTGACCAGTCCCTACAGTTTTAAAAGGATAATGTGGCATTATTTCTAGATCTCTCCTTCTGACCCAAGATGGTCTCTGAGTTTTCTCTAAACCAGGCCTTGGTGCTTCCAACATTCATCCCATTGTGTACCTTAGATTTAGAAAAGCCACACCATACTTTGGATGTCTATAGGGCATTAACCTTATACACTTCCAGAAATGAAAGACTTTTAAAAGGCCATTAAGCTTTTGCTAGTTACCAAAGAAGGGTCACCATGCCACATCTCAGCGACTGTATAAATCGATAGTTAGCAGAATTGTCTAGGGCTACCAATTGGCAAAGGAGCCACTGCTGACTTGCTTGAGAGGCCACTCTGTTAGATCAGTTGCTACATCCACAGCACTTGTCAGAGGAATTCAACTGAGAAACATTTGCAAACAGCCTTTGATACCCATCAAACATTACAGAATACAGACTAAGTTGGACACTGGATTTAGCACACTGGTGATCTCTGCATTAATGTGACATTTCTCCAGCTGGTTAGTGAACTTGCTAGTCTCTCAAGTGTATGATTTAACAGAGAACATGAAAAAGGAGGAGGGTTACTTATCTATAAATGTAGTTCTTGGAATGGTCAACTGTAAATTCACACAACCCACCCATCCTCAGACTGCCGCGCAACTCCTGTTTCGTGTCAGCAACAGGTGAGGGACTGAGGATAGTCCTCAGTGTAGGAACCATAGATAGTAAATATGGCATATCTTAACACTCAGGCTTTAGAAGATTCTGAAAATGTTTGTGCTGGAGCAGAACAAAACCACATGCACGAATTCACAGATGACTGCACAAAGAACTACAGTTACAGGTAAGAAACCTACCTGGATGAGTGTACAGACTTATGTTATCAGCTTTGACATTGGAACCAGCTCATACTAAACTAACATGGCTTTCAAGGCAGAACAAGGATTCAAACCAGACCGTCCTGAGTTCTAGTCCATCACTCAATCCATGCCACTGCACTGGCTCTTATGACTTTCTGTAAAACCTGAAATGGCCTTCGCCTTGTGCATCTTAAAGAGCAGCTTCTTCCATATAGTCTTCCCTTTACCCAAAAATATGATCCTGTGTTGAATGCGATTGCAGAAGTTAAATGAATGGGAATATGCTTCCCCCCAGTGGTGCCCCATCCTTTGGACAGAGTCCTCCCTTTGGGGACATCTGCTAAGAAGCACGATTACTCATTTTCTCCCTGCGGATGAACCCTTTCCAAAGTTTCTACAACTGTTGTTTCTGCAGATTGCCTGTTCCTTATTTTTGATGTTCAGATGTTTTCAAAGCGCCACACTATTTTAACATTTTTAAACTATGTTGTCTTGCAGTTGTATAACATATGCCACACTTTCCGCAGAAAGCCTGTCCAACAAATCTTAATAAGCATTAAAATTAGTAGCTCTTAATAAAGAATAATGATTAGACATCATGGTTTGCCTTTCAGCTGCCAGATACAGGGTCTGTATGGGCACAAGATGGGCCTGAAAAGGAAATTTAGGCTGGATGTTGGGTTGATATGTGAGCACTGAAATAGGAATGAACTTCTAGATCCGCTCTGCTCAAACTCTCCCCTCTAAAGGGTAGGAAGTGAAGGAAGTGAAGGAGAGTCACTTAAAACTTACATGCGAGTCTCAAACCTCCTCCTCTCCTCCACGTTTGGAGGGGTTAATCTGATGACAAGCATTGGGGATTATTAATTGCATCGGCTTTAGACAAGCACAGCCCAGGGAGGTGCTCTTTTGCCAGTACACCTGCAGCCCTTCCCCCCTCCCCTCAAATTGTGCCCCCCCCAAACCTGCTATTACTAGACATCCCCCCAAGGAGGGACTTGCAATCCTGCCAAGCCGTACAGTTCATTTTGTGAGGGGGATTAATATCCATCCACCCAGGATTTGGAATGAGATCACCACACTCAGTTCTGTCCATGATAGGATTTCAAACCTTTGCTGAAGGAGTGAGTAAGAGAGAGAGAGAGAGAAAAAACTTTTAAAAGCTGCAAACTTTACATCGCACCGCTATGCACTCTGCATCTCTACCTTAATATATATGACTTCTAGGGAGAATAGGTTGCATTAATAAAGGGCATAATCCCACATATTTTATGAAAAATAGCTCCAGCCAGGAAGGAGGAGAGAGGGGGGGGCAGGATCATTGCCTGAGAGCTTATGATAATGGGAAATAACATATTACCAAATATTGAATTAATACAGAAGCTCTGAAGGCAAGTTTCTTAACTCCTGCACAGAGTCATGAAAAGGAGGGGTGAATAACGCCTCCTGGCTGAGGAGGAATGTGTATTTCCCTTTCATAATTCCAGAAGTCAGGGACTCTCTCCATGAAAGTGTTTATAGCTTAAAAGGTAAAGGTCTGACTCTAGGGGCAGTGCTAATCTCTGTGTTCAAACCAAAGATCCAGTGTTGTGCAAGTCCATGGCGATGTGGCTGGCATGGCTGCACGGAACACTGTTTATCTTCCCGTCTTTTATGGCAGTACCTATTTATCTACTTGCATTTACATGCTTTTGAACTGCTAGGTTGGCAGGAGCTGGGGTGAACAGCGGGAGCTCACTCCACTGCGTGGCACCCGGGATTCGAACCACTGAGTTGCCAACATTGCAGGCAACTATTTCAGCGCTCTAGGTTAGTAGCCAGCAAAAGGTAACTATAGGCTAGTAGCCAGCAAAAAGCACATCTTTTTACCGCTTTGTTGGGAAACTTCAACTCAAACAGATGCAGCAATGAGGATACTTAGAGGGGCTGAGTGTCTCGGTCATACAACACCAGTATGGAGAGTGCTGTGCCCCGCCACCCACCTCTTTTATTCTGAGTTCAGACAAAAGTGTTGTTTTTGTTCTTCCAGAGCCTTAACCAGTTAGGGATGGCGCTGGCATCTGAAGGGCAGCCAATGTTGAGAAGAACTTGGTGCTTCATTCCTGAAATGAACCAAGGAGTCTCTGCTTTCTGGTTGCCATCACACCCATCAGTGTGGACGGTACAATAGACTGGGCCTTTTAACTGGTGGCCCCACTTCCCTGAAGGAGAACATGTGGCCTTTTCAATATTCACTATTAGGCAGTGCACAGAACCAACAGCTCACTCAAGGATGCTTTCCAAATGTGCCCTGACTCTCCCATGGCTACCGCCAAATCTCCTGCCATCCTCCATATTTCATGCAACCTGGATTTTCCTCACTATGGAGAATAGCAGGAGAAATCTGCAACAAAATCACTAAAGGACAAGATGCAGAGAGGGATTCCCATTCAATTCCTTAGAACATACAAGCTGTTCTTTCCAGTGATCCCTGGCATTTCCATATCCCTGGCAACCTTCAAACGGCCTCTGGCCCTCAAGCCAATTTGCATGTCCAGTCTTCAGGGCGAAAGGCAATGGCATGGTCCTGTCCTCCCCACCACATCAGTTCCACTGATCATGGTTCTCAGTTGTCCCACTTTTCTGTGTACAGTCACAGCAAATGGACACCTGTGCAAGTTGCTTTGCTTTGCTACCTAAACATTATGCTTCCACGTGTAACTCCTAGAGATGGGCACAAAATGAACTATTAGTTAGTTCCATTATTCGTTATTCATTCCATTACCTAACAAAACAAATAACAAACCCCAGAGTGATTTTAGAACGAAACGAAACGAAACGGAAAAAATTGGTTCGGTTCAGGTCAGTTCGGTTCATTAATGGTGGCCACATCTCCTACCTGGTGCTGCTGGTCTTCCTGGCTGCAGGGAAAAGCAAAGCAGCCTGTGCTACAGCTATAGTGCAGGCCACATGGTCAGAAGTAAAATAATAATAATAATAATAATAATAATAATAATAATAATAATAATAATAATAATAATAATAATAATAATAATAATAATAATAATAATATAAAAGGAGTGCCAATGGGGTCCCAGGGGTGGCCTGGTCGGCACCATAAATTCACCAAAAAAAAAAAACCATTAAAAAACCCAGCACTGACCGGGCCCCAGGGGCCGCACAGTCAGCACTTGAAGAAAAAAATTTTAAAGGCCCCGCGCTACAGCAGTAGGACAGGAATCTCGAAGTAAAATAAAATAAAATAAAAATAAAAATAAAGTATAATAAAATAAAATAAAGAGTGCCGACCCAGCCCCAGGGGTGGCCAGTTGGTGTTCTAAAATAAATTTTAAAAATTTAAAAAGCACCCACCTGGCCCCAGAGGTCGTGCGGTGGGTGCTTGGGGGGAAGGAGCGCTGATCGGGCCCCGGGGGGGGGCTGGTTGGCACCCTAAAATCATAAAAAGAAATTTTTAAAAAAAACCAGCACTAACGGGGCCCCATATATATAAAGTAAAAGGATCGCCCCGCCCTCGCTGCTACCAGGTAAGATGATGATGATGATGATGTGGAGAATGAGGATGAGGATGAGGATGCTGCTAGTCCAGTTTGTGCAGTTGCAATATGTGGTGTTGTTTTGTTGTTGTTGTTGTTTTTTAAATGTTCTTTCCTGTCGCCGGCTGTCAAATGGATTAATGGCGCAAAGCGGGGGGAAACGAATAACAACTCAACGAACCAACGAAATGAATTTTGTCTTAAAAATCCATTAAAAACAAAACAAACCCTAAAACGAAACAAACCAAAATGAATCGCCATTTTTTTGTTGTTTGTGAAACTGTTAATCAGCCTACTTGTCCCTGCTACATTCTGAGTCGAGAGCAGAATGCACAGTCAACAATACAGAAACAAAGGCTGGAAGAAAAAATCCCAGAAAAACCCAAGAATTATGGGGGTTTAGAAAGCAAAGTGGGGCAAGTGTGACTTGCAGAATCTCACTTGTCTCTTCATGGCACCCAGTTAACCAGAACTGTTCCTAGATATACCATGAACCCTTAAAGACAGGCCTTTGTTTACTTAGATACCACTGCAGTTCTTATTATTCCTCAAGTCAAGCACGACTTATGGTGACCCCGACAGGGCTGTCAAGGTATGTGAGACAGTCAGTGTTTATTATTGCCATCCCCCAGTGAGTTTTCCAGTGGGTATTTGAACCCAGGTCTCCGGAGTCCATTTTATTCTGTTGGCTACAACACACCATACCTGACAGCATTATCATTCCTTGCTATATATTTGATCTTGGAGTCCTTTTGGAGAGAAAGTCAGGAAAAATAGACAAATGATCTACCCTAACCTAGTGGTTTAATGTTATGTACTGTATTGTTGAAACTGTACAAAATGCAGTGATTGTAATTTCCAGTGCACTATTTTGCAAACAGATGGCTTTATGACCTGCCAGAGCCAGAACTGGTCATATACCACCAGTCTGTTGTTTTCCCAGCTACCTGGGCTAGCTGGCTGGAAGATGTCATTGACGGATAAGAGGGCAGAATTCCCACCTTCCCTCTACAATAGTTAAGCAGAAGAAGCATGCTTACATTGGCCTCTGCAGGGAATTCTTAACTATAGCTCTGTCAATAGCTGGAGAACAAAGTTGTTCAAAGTAGAGCAATTGGGCATTTTTCTCTGTCCCACACTCCTCCGGCATCAAAGTTGATTTATGGGATCAACACATCCTTTCCTTATCAGCCAATGCCTTTTGGGTAGGGCAAGCTAGAAACCTAAAACAAATACCAAATGTAATTGGGCCCTCGTATTTCCTCCCGCCTCATGTCTCAGTGCTAGCCTAGATGCCCTAAGCACATCCGATCTCACCTGATTTCGGAAGCTAAGAAGGGTCAGCCCTGGTTAGTACTTGGATGGGAGACCACCAGGGAATACCAAGTGCTGTAGGTACCTAGAGTAGGAACTGGCAAACCACTCCATTATTCTTGCCAAGAAAACTCCATGAACATGGGGTCACGGAGGGTCGGTCACGACTGTAACGACACAACACACACACACACACACACACACACACACACACACACACACACACACGTCTCAGTGTTTAGATTGTCAAAAATCTTTCTCTGTGTACATATCATTTACCCATTAAGCCTGATGTAACTTTACTTCTGTTCTGCACATTAAAGAGTTCCAGCGAGCTGTTTTTAGCTCATTGCCGACCGTTACAGGAGAAGGATGGCGCTACCAGGCATGGAAGGGGCTCCATTCCTCTCCCTCTGCCTACAAAGAGATTTGTTCTATAGTCACCAGAGCCTGGAAAAAGTTACTTTTAGGGATTCTGAGAGATGTGCTCCTAAACAATAGCATTCCCCAAATTCTGATCACCACACACGGTCACTGCAAACCAGTTTCTCACCATTGCAAATCCCATGTATTAATTACTGCAACTCTGTCCTACCACCTGCCATTTCTCCTCTGTTGGTTTCCAAACTGCATCCGTAAAGTCTCTGGGGTTCCTTGGAAGGGTTTTCCAGTTAGAAGCCAGTAATTGCAGATTAGATTTACTCAAAGCAGCTGTCTGCCCACAGCTATCTCCCTTCTCACACAAAACACAGGCATGGGGAAATGATGGCTATGTCTCACTTCTAGGCGATGTGTGGCAAAAGTGATGCCCAGCCAACAGGCTGTATGTGTGCTGTAGGATGTATACCAGAATCCTTGTCAGCAGAATGAGATGGAAAGTGGACCTGCTGTGAGTGACGGTAGAAAACATTGTAGACTATTTGAAATGGACTGTTTTTAAAACATGCATTAACCAGGAATTGCTGGAATACAAAATTACATGACCGTATTTCTATAATAAAGCATATTTATTTATTTATTTATTTATTTATTTATTTATTTATTTATTTATTAGTACGTTTTACCCTGCCTTTCTCCTTGGTAAAAGACCCAAGTATATTTAGAATATTAGAAACAGCCCTGACAAATATCTAAAAAACCAAAAGCCTTTAATGAGCATTGCAAAATATGTTTGAGAGGTAAAATATGGAGACTGAAATGGGTCCATTGGCACTACTCCTGCTCCCATCATCCCCATGCATCTTGGGTGTTGAATACTGCGGTTCTGCTCGTATTCAGCTGAGTACAAATAGGACACCGCACATTTTGGCAACCCTAGAAAACAGGTCCTCTGATCATGAAAGTGAGTAGAACAGTGCTCAAAGGGACAGGAGCCCCAGTGGTCACAGGGACCTTAGGAAAGGAGCCACCAAGTCCTGTCCCCTCCTTAAAGCTCATGTGTTCTTTGAGATTCTCTGAAGAGAATTAAAACACAATTCAGAATTTGTAGCAGACATTGGTCCACTTTTTGTCTGGCTTGCAATGCAAATCACACAATTAAGGACAAAGCATTCCTCCTCTTCTTATGAAGCTATCCCTCCAAGCATGCAAATCTTTCAGTATTATGTGCCCAAGACATCAGGCATGTAAACAAAAGTCATGTTACCTCACAGCTATACAAATGAAAAAGCAAAAAGTAAGTCAAACAAGAAATGAGGCAAACTTATCCTGCAATAAACAATTTATTTATTTTTCTCAAGCTTCTAGATACAGAATCAATGCCTTGCCTGGTGAAGTGCCCAGATTCTGTCCCTGTGCTGGCTTTCTTATTTTTATCACTGGATTTGATTAAAGACCTGGCTTTAATCACACCCCGCCATTCCGTCCCTGATTACTTTGTAGTTTTATTATAATGTTTAGTTAATCTGTTATTTTGTCATTGTCTTATTTTATTGTAAACCGCCCAGATTTCCTCTGGAAGACGGACGGTATATAAGAATTAAAATAAATAAAATAAATAAATAAACATTGTGGCCTCAGTCTGGCAAAGAAAAAATTCAAGTCTGGCTTATTCATTCATTCATTCATTTCCTATTCAAGTTGATTTATGGGATCCACACACCCTTTCCTTGCCAGCCCAGAATACACATTATTGCATAGGACTTTGCAAGGACAATATAAAACATATACAAAATCTAAAACATTAAAATAATAAATTCCACAAAATTTTTAGAATGTGTAAGTGTCATTCCATGTCAAATCAACCAGTGCATGGAAACTTGATGTCAGGGATTTGGTTCATTTTTAGTAAATTTGTACCTTACCATGACATGTGTAAAAAGTTTTTTCCAGATTTTTTGGTCCATCTGTTTCTGAGATACTACATTTTCAAAATTGCCAAAAAATGCCAAAGTTCACTACACATCTTAACTTCAAATGTAGTTCAATAGATACGTGTGATAGCTACAGACCTGGGACAGGTGTCATTTTAAACCTTATGAATAGGGCTTTCATTTGATTTACAACATGATGCAATTGTATATTTTAAAAAAAATACACATTTAAATAAATATAAGATTTTAATTTTTGGAAAAACTGATTTTTTAAAAAAATTCAAAAAAATCACACTTAAAGATACATGTCTTGCAGCCAGTCACTCCAAATTTCAGGATGGTATCTCAATGGTATCATGCAAAACTTAAATTGTCTTGTTGGTAGTGACAAGGAATTAAATTGACTTAGCAAAAGATTTATACGATCTGAAAACCCTTTTATTCCTTGGCTATCATGTTGGATGCTTTTGTCATCTCCTGTGGGGTTAGCTGGTATGTTCTCTCTCTCTCTCTCTCTCTCATTCTCTCTCTCTCTCTCTCTCTCTCTCACACACACACACACACACACACACACACAGTGGGAGTCCTGCTAGCTCCTGCTACAATGCAGTTCCTTGGTCTTAACTCAGCAAATTTTGAAAATCCTATATTTTCAGATGGGTG
>JAHTLZ010000237.1:9599676-9613331 GCA_023846285.1 Phrynocephalus versicolor | reverse complement strand
ACACACACACACACACACACACACACACACACACACACACACACACACACACACACACACATTTATAACAGAAGAAAACAGCCCCCCTCCAAAAGGCAATCACAAATCAAAGCATTCTGAAATGAAAAATACAGGGGTGACGAAAAACACATGATGGGGAGTCCAGATATCCAGGTAGCACCCGTCAACGATGTATCGACTCAGCAGTTCTGCATAGGCTTCCCATTGTATCTCAGTCCCAGACGCTAGCACCAGAGTGAGTTTTAAATGGATGTTTTGATGTGTTGAAATATAAGTCAGACTTTAAATGGCAGGTTCTCTTTATCCAGAGATAGAGGGGACCTGCCCAGAAATTTTTGTGAAGACGTGTTGTTTTAATAGCTGTCATTATATAGCACAGTTATCCTCCTCCCTCTTTCGCTCCCTCTCTCTCTGTCTCAGTATCTGCATTGCACCCCTAACGACGGGTGGATCATTTACTTGGTATCTCCCTGTTTTCCCCAGCGCCTGCATATTATTAGCATGCCTCTGAGACATTTTTAGAACTGCTGAATCATCGAATGACAGATTCTAATACTGAAACAAATCAATTGAGTGCATCAGTGTACATTTCTGCCTTTCTGTGTCACGTCCCAGAGGTCAATGCTGTTGTTACTTGAGGGGTATATTATATTATTGTGCCTGGCTTCAATCTCTCTCTCTCTCTCTCTCTCTCTCTCTCTCTCTCTCTCTCTCTCTCTGTGTGTGTGTGTGTGTGTGTGTGTGTGTGTGCGCACACTGCTATTTTTGGAACTCAGACTCAAGAGTATTAAAAAGAAAAGCTTGCCCTGCCATTGAATTATGGTGTTCTGGAATGATTACTGCAAATGATATGCTTAAATGCTGTCTCGAAAATGAAGGTAGGGACGCTCTAAATGGAAGCTGATATTGAACTCCTAATAATAAATAACCAGAGAAAGGTAAATGTGTCCTGAAAGGGACATGTAGGGATGGAGGTTTGTGGGTCTGAAGCAGTGTTGGTAAACTCACTCCCCTGCATATACCTTCCAGGGGAATCAAAATATTTGTGGCAGGGGAGGGGGGGAGCCTTTACTAAGAATTTGTTGGATGGTGATCCAGAAGTTGTGGAATACTATCAAGCCTAAGCAGATCATTAGGCGCTGTAGGGTGACGATTAGAGATGGCCATGAATCGGAAAAAAATGACATTTTGTTTCGTTTCCTTGAGGGGACCTGTTCGTTTCGTTTTGTTTTTTGCAAATTTTTCCTCAAAAAATCATTTTGTTGGTTCGTTTATTCATTTTTCGTTTTGCAGTGCGTGTGTGTGTGGTGCTTGTGCAACTGTGGCTGGGGGAAAGAGTGGGCTTAATCTTCCCTCTAGCCACAGTGGGGTGGGGGAAAGAGCTCCCCCAGCAAGCGCCTCTTAGCTGCTCTGCGCTGGCCCCAAGCCAGCACCTCTCAGGTGCTCCGCTCTCTTACCTGCACCCTGTTTCCCCAGGAAATAAGGTGCAGGAAGCCAGTGAGGAGCAGCTGAGAGGTGGGGTGGGGAAGATAAATTTCCCATAGAAGAGGGGAAGAATAGTTTAAAATGTCTCCTACCTGGTGCTGGTCCAGAGATCCTTGAGGGATGGCGACCGGGGTGGGAGCCAATGGCGGCGCTACAGCTGTAGCGCGGCCTGGTCGGCACTCAGCAGTAAAAAGAAAACACAATGAAAACATAAAAAAATAAAAGGAGCGCTGACAGGGCCCCAGTGGTGGTCTGGTCGGCACCCTAAAATCTTTAAAAACATAATAAAAAATCCCCATCACTGACGGGGCCCCAGGGGCCGTGCAGTCAGTGCTGAAAAAAATAGAAAACAAAAAAGCCCCGCACTACGAAACCCAGAAGTAAAAGAAGGGCCCACCTGGCCCCAGGGGCCGCACAGTGGGTGCTTGAAAAAATAAAAATTATAAAAAAATTAAAAAAAATTTTTATTTTTATTGGTTTTTTTTTTACTGCCGACCAGGCCGTGCTACCCGTCATTGGCTCCCCCCCCCCGGTCATCATCCTGCAAGGACCTCCGGACCAGCACCAGGTAGGAGACATCTCCGCCCCCCATTAACGAAACGAACCTGACCAAACCAATTTTTCTTGGTTCTGTTCATTTCATGTTAAATTTGGCCCTAGGGTCGTTATTCGTTTTGTTACGTAACGAACCAAATAGCGACTAACGAAATGAAAAAACTTTGTTTTGTGTCCATCTCTAGTGACGATCTCAGTCATCAGATGTTGTGGGGTGCTAAAACCAGCTCCTGGCTACTTTTCTGAACCATACCCAGCATCCCTGTGCCCCTGGGGAGAAAGCTGCCTGCCACAGGGCCTGCCCTAAGCCACCCAAAATATCAGTCTCAAGGCCAGTGGAACACACTATCTCATCACCAGGGTCCAAATTCAGATTTATCTGGTGAAGATCCCATGTCTTGAGGATGAGACAAAGGGGGACCTTTCCCTAAAAGGCAAATAGGAGGGCACCATCTGCCTTCTTCCACCAGTTTCCCACGTCCAGTTGGCTGCATAACAACTGGTCTTTCACTATGAGAAACAGAACATCTCAAGTCTGGTCCTGAATATGTTCCCAGTATACATGGGGATAGGCAGTAATCTGTGGTTGTGGGAAGGGGCACGGGTATGTGTTTCCATGTCCTGGTTTCAGCCACAGTCCTCAAACACAGGATCTCACACGTAGGTGTACACAGGGAGAATTTCCTCTGTGCCACTTTTTGTAACCTTCCCATCCCTATTACCGTCCCATGAAGTGACCCGGTGACCAGAAAGAGGAGGAAAGGAAAATGGATGGGCATCCCCAGCTAAATGGGGTAACTAAGGATTGCCTTGAGTGTGTTTTATGTTGGCAAGTGAGAACCAACTTATAACAACCTTAATAGGGCTTTCAAGGTAAGTGAGGTATTTAAGCAAAGTGTGCTGCTTTAAGAAGTAGCTTTACCAGTCCCACAACCGCCAGTGAATTTTCATGGCCAAATTGAGACTTGACCCCTGGCCTCCAGAGTCCTAGTCCATTACTTTCTCCACTACAGGACACTAGAATTAAGCTGGTAATCCTGTTTCTGACATGCCTACTCTTTCACCAGATGCCCAGGTATACAGTCAGATGCACTGGCTTGAAGCTGCACTGTTTTTAAAGGATGACGTCTCCATGAAAGGCTCAGAAATGTTTAACGGGAACTTCTCAATTTCTGTGTCCCCACCTGAACTGATCAAGTTCAAACACAGGATGGAGATTTCAGCCTCTCACCTAGCTGGGAGGTCTGACGTGATCTGCGCAGTCAACGGTCACTTCTGATGTATTTGCATCAGCTTTAAAAGGGCCTACAATTGTGATAAGAGTGTTAACAGCTGGTCTGGGCCAAGCTCAGCGTGTGCCCCACAGCAGCTGTTCGCTTTTACAGGACCTTTGGAATTCATGAAAGTGTTGAGGCAAACCACCGCCACTTCACCAACCCCCACCCCACCCCAATGACTCTAACAGACAAATCCAACAGGCTGCAAAAACAGGCATATTATGTCAGGCAGTTAAGGCCACTGTTTTGAAATGTCTTCTGATTTACTAGAACCACTGATTTAAAGACAGAAACGCACTGCAACAGAAATAGACAAAAGTTATCCCTGGTTTAGTCAGAAATAGTACCTGCAACTGTGAGAACTTTATTTTAGTTGGTTTTTTAATAGGATTGGCCCAAACACTGTAAATATTTGAAAAGCAAATAATTTATATGTGAAGAAAATTCCATTATGACAAAGACCCAACAGATCCATCTATCCTGAGTTAGGACTTTCAGTGCTTAAATCTTCTTTAGGACCACTAAAACCTCACACCCAGAGGCTAGCATTCAACTCTTTATGAGTCTTCACCAAGCTAGGCGATACAGAGTGAGGGGTGGTGCAGAAAGCACAGACATAAAAGTTTCAAATTTTGAAACCAGATAGATGGACCAAGTTCCTTGTTATAAGCAAGTTCCAGCCTACGTCTGTAGGTTTGGTTTCTTCCTCCAAATATGAACTTGCAATAGCACTTCACAAATGTTACCCACTGACAAGGAAATTCTACAGCATTTCTCAAAAATTAGAGACTACTGTACATGCCACTTGTATTTTTGGTTTTGTGACTATCTAATGGAAATGCTAATGGGTGCATTAAAAGTTATTCCTAAAATTAGTCCATTCGTCCCGAAGAGCAATAGAGGCCTCCAGCCTCAGCAACCAGGTACTACTGCACAGTTTTACTCTTTCACGGCAATGAGACCTTCACAACATCCCATGAAAGGAGGTGCTGCAGTTTGTCACAAATTCAGGTAGTTCTTGAATAGCTACTAGATAATATGTATTGAACATTGCTGTCATGTTTTGTCCTTATGTCATGTAGGCTGGTCCCATTATAGGCAGTGTCCTACTTTCCCAAATGGACCAGCATCTATTGGTTAGAAGGGGTGGTGTTAGCTTTCTTTACTATCCAGCACTCACACCCGTATATGGTAATTGGAAATATAAGTGTGTGGGTTATCTTGTTCATGGTCTCCAGTGATGTTACAGTTAATGATCTTTTATAGTTCTTTCATTGCTCCCCTGCTCAGCATCAGTCTTCTGATTTCTTGACTAAAGTCTCCACTTGGATTGATGATTGAACCGAGGCATATAACTTCTCTAACTATTTTAGTTTCTTCATTCTTAGTGCTAAAGTTGCGCAGTACTTCTGTAGTCATGGTGTTTCTTCTTCATGCTGAACTGCAGTCCTGCTTTGGCACTTTCTTCTTTCACTTTCATACAAGGAACTAGAGGACTAAATAACCTGTAATAAATCCTTCTCTTGAATTGGTGAGTGTTTGGCCTTCCAGATATTGTTCAATTGCAGTACTGTACTCACCAGCCTTAGCCAAAACAGCTGGGGGCAACATCTTATGAAAGTTCCAGTTCAGCAACCCCTGGAGGAGTTAAGTGTTCCCCAACTGCATCTAGTATAAACCTACTTGAAGAAAGAGGACCCAACATCTTCCCCCAAATGATGCAAGCAGAATACAAATTTACAAAACAGTTGTTTGTAGCAATGAGCATGTAGCCTTTCCCATCTCAATTTTTTAGGGTGGACAGTAGATTAGATGGCCACAAAAGAATGCTAGTTTTTTTTTTTTTTTTTTTGGAGAACAGACCTGACAATTAAGCCGTCAGAACTCGAACTCAAACCGATAAACAATAAATTGGGTCTGATTTGTCATTGTCGTTCCTGGCATCGCACCGCAATCGCGCGATGCCAAGCAGCACAGAAAAAAAGTTTTAAAAATAAAAAAACCCTGATTCCCGGCCAAAAAAGCAGGCGGAAATATGCCTGTCTGAGGGCATCTACCAGACGGGTGGTTTCTGGGGTGGGGGGTCCCCGGCCTCCCCCCTCTCCTGTCCCGGGCTGCTCTGGTACCAGGCTGGGGGGGGCATCCTCGTCGTCTCCATTTGCCATGCGGTGCGGGGGGATCCAAAATGGTGACCGCAATTTTTTTTTTAAATCGTGGTCCAAAAACCCACCAAAGCACCACAGAAACATGTGAAAATTAGCTATTTTAAATTCTTGAATTTTTACAGTAGCAGCAGTGGGTTTTTCTTGCAATAAAACGTCTCCATTGATTTTATTTTATTTTATTTTATTTCTATTTTTTTACACCTGCGCACGCGCAATGATGGGCTGGCCAGGGGATGGGACCATGCAAATTTTTGGAGCCATTCCACCAATCGCATGGCCAGGTTTTGCTGAGACTTCAGAGAGGGCATAAAAAGCCCACCAAGCCTAAGCCTAAGCCTAACCCTAACCCATACGCCAGTACACTGTGTTCTTAGTGGGCCAGAGGCACCCAGAGGTGCAGCCCACTAACCCACGCTAACCTTAACCATTACCCTAAGCCTAGCCCTTACCCCCTTACCCCATGCTCTGGGAAGTCAAATCACGCTAAATCGCGGTGGAAACGACAAACGACAAACAACATGACGAAACGACAAATTTTTGAAAAATTTCGCGACAAACGGAAATGACCCGAAACGGACCCGTCCCGACAAACGACAACTCGAAAAATAATTTTTTCTGGTCGTGCCCATCTCTACATCTAAGATCAGGAGAAGGTGGCCTATAAAAGAACCCAGCTTTTTTGGTTGCAATACTATTTATTTTCACACCATGTCAAGTTATGCTTGCATACACAATTTGATTGCACGAGCTGCCATTACTTCCTGTCCTTGCTTACTCGTCCCCTTGCCTGTCTGCCTTTAAGGAATTCTGCAACTCCCAGAATCCCAAGCCGATGTTCACAGTGATAAAGGACTGTGGGAGTTGTGGTCCAAAATATCTGGAGGGCCAAAGGTTCCCCACCCCTGATTTAAGGGGTTACTCTGGACGATGGTCTTACAGAGGCTTTTAATGACATCTTCACAAACCTGCCTTTTTGTCCTGCACATCCAATTATGGGTTAATGCTTTTTTTAAAAAAAAATCCACATCTTTTAAATTTATAATGATGGTGACCATACAGTAATTCAAGGTCTTGGTTTTAATTCATAAAGCCCTCCACGGCTTGGGACCAGAATACCTGGCAGAGCAGATCTTCCAGAAATCAACTGAGGCTTGTCCAACTAGAATGTCGCCGGTGCTCTCACTTTGGGTCGCCACACCCAGGGAGGCAAGGAGAGCGGTAACCCGCAACCGAGCCTTCTCTGTGGTGGGCCCCTCATTATGGAACCATCTCCCGAGTGAGCTGCGCCTTGCACAGTCCCTGCCTGCCTTTAAAAAAGCTCTGAAAACCTGGCTTTTTTGAGAGGCATTTGGTGACCTTTAATTTTTTCCCCCTGTCCCCCTATGATGCCATCTTGCTGTGTATATACATTAATATTTTCTGGTTTTTTTATGAGATCCTGTTGTCATTGTAGTTGACTTTTATTTATGCTGTTAACCACCCGGAGTTCCTCCAGAAGACGGGCGGTATAGAAATAAATAAATAAATAAATCCAAAACAGTTTGGATAGCATTTGTTTCCCAAAATTCACACCGACTGTTTCACCCTTTCTTCTAGCTACTACCAAAGAAATGAATCAAGAGTTTTTCAAAAATGAGTTAGGAAATTTACCTCCAAATGAACAAGAAGATAAGATGCTGTAAGTTTTGCAGTTAGTTCATTTCAGATCCCTTTAAAACAATCCAAATAAATGAATAGTCTCGGTGATAACTAGCCATGGTAGAAGCAGTATAGTTTTTATTATTGATTGACCAGGAGTGTACATATTTATGCCACGTTTAAGAAAACAGCCCAGTAAAGGAAGGACAAATCTGTTTCTTTTCTAGGGGTTTTTAAAAGTCTGCTCAAGGATTTATGTAAATATTTGAATACACATTTATATATGCACAAAAATATGCATTTCTAAATACCAATTTCCCCAAAACACACAAGCTTGGCAAGCAGTTCTTCACCATGCCTTCACTTTGTTGAGTTTTATAACATTTAAAACCAATATAAATTAAATATTGTGAATGAAGTTGGCTTACCTGTTCATGCTAGAAGGCACTACAGGAGTGTTCGAGGTGTGGTAATACAGGTGAGGCAATCAAACTGAAGTTTCTGTGCTGCATCGGGCAGGTGTAGGCAATCAAGCAGCCAGAAATGTATCTGAGGAAAGGCTCTGGTGTTACACTTTGCTGAATCTTTCTTACATTCAGTCACACCAACTTGCTAGCTCTATTTGAATTGTTTGCTTGTTGTGTATTATTCTGCCTACTGTGTATGCTGTATACTTATTTGTTAAAGTTGAGGGCTATACTTTACTAGTAGTATACATTTAAAGTTTAAGTTACAGTTCTGGGTTCTTTCATTGTGTTGTGAAAGGGATTGCTGAGTATAAGTAGGTATAGAACTGTTTTAAGTTGTTTATATAGAGCTGAGTATCAAACATTGTATTTTTGTTTTTAATGTATATATCTTTTTGTCAAACAATAAAAATATTCTATTTTTCTACAGAATTGATTGAGTGGGTCTATGTTATTTCATTATTTTAGTTCTGTTTACATTGTTTATCTTTCCTCATGGGAGAAGGCCATTCACTGTAAACTCTGTTTTTAAGGTTGAGTTTTTTTTTTTTAATTTCTCTTAATCATTAACTTCAACCCATACTTCATGACACACTTTTCATCAATCAATCAGTCAAAACCTTTATTGGAATTAAACTAAACATATGAATTCCCGATAATATAAAATAAGCACAACCAGATTACAGCAAGGTTCTGCTTAAGGATTAATCCTTACACATCACAATAGCTAGGTATTTAGCTACACGCTCAGTCAGCTCATGTTGTTTGTCAGCTAAGAGAAATTGGGTTAGGCTCTCAGGGGAACCTGAGAAGTTAGATGTAACAGAATTCAATAATAGTTGCCCTAAGGGGTAAGATCAAGTGTAGTGTGTAGGGTTATTGGTCTTGGTTCTTTTGCCTTATGATGCTTGATTTGATTCCTACATTTCCTATTGTTATTGTTTAACTTATTGTTATACAGCGGACCCTTGTATAACAAACAGTTTGTATAACATAAAATCTGTACAACATAAAAAATTCTGAAGATAGGGGAAATTTGCTTAACATAATTGCCTATGGGGAAAATCCGTACAACATAAAATGGGATTACTCCATTTTCAATGCATTCCTATGGGAATTTGTATAAAGGAAAATTTGCTTAACATAATTTCATTGGGAACGAATTAATTCCTTTATACAATGTACCACTGTATTTTTAGTTTGACCTTATTTGTTTGTTAACCACCCAGAATAGTGTTTTGCATTAATTGGTCGGTATAAAGGTCAAATACATAAATAAATGACTGTTGTGTAACCTCATGCGCGATATACATGTTGAAATGCTTGATGAATACCACTTCTGTCTGGCCACAATCTTCCCAAGTTCCCAGCCATATTTGCAGCTGTATGCCATACACCGGGATCCATGCCACAAAATATCAGCAAATGGAGGATATGGAGTAGAGAAGGTAGTTACACGTCCCGTAGGACAGTGATGGCAAACCTTTTTGAGACTGAGTGCTCAAACTGTGATTCAAAGCCCACTAATTTTTTGCAAAGTGCCCTGGACATCCATCCAGGCTCAAGGATGAGTCCAAGAATCTATAGTGTTTGGTTTCTATATTGACCATCTAGTGACGTCCATGTGTACAGCCATCTATTCAGTTGGTTGAAGTATATCTTTGCAATAAATAGATTGTTAGCTTTCCAGAAGAGAAATGTGACATAAGTAATTTTCCTGCTTCATTTCTATTCTTTTGGCCAAATTTTCCAGCAGAAATTGGTTTTGCTTTGTTCCCTACCTTTGCCTTTCAGACATCTATGATTATAATCTTGCTTTAGTGTGTGATTAATTTTCTCTTGGACAATTGCACAAACGCTTTCAGTTAGATCAGGCATGTCCAAACTTTGGCCCTCCTGATGTTTTGGACCACAACTCCCAGAATTCCAAGCCTGTATTGCCAATGACAAAGGACTGTGGGAGTTGTGGTCCAAAACATATGGGGGGGTGAAGTTTGGACATGCCTGAGTTAGATCTTCTTCAGCATTAATGGTTGGAGCATAGACTTGAATGATGGTTATTTTAATAGGTTTTCCACAGTCCATTTGCGATTGTTCAGTCAGATCTTGCATTACAGCCCTACATTATAGTCCCAAAGAGTTGGAATATGTCAAAATCTTAACAAGTATATGCTGAAAAATAGAGTATGAAAAACAAAACAATGGTCTAAAGCAGTGATGGTGAACCTTTTAAAGACCGAGTGCCCAAATTGCGATTCAAAACCGCCTAATTTTTCACACAAAGTGACAACACAGCCATTTAACCTGAATACAGGTGGCTGTGAAGGGGTGATGTCAGGTGTCCACAGAAAGGGCTCCGAGTGCCACCTTTGGCACCTGTGCCATAGATTTGCCAACACTGCCATAGGAGATTACTGTTCATCCTTTATTTAAATACCTCTAGTGAAGAAGAATTTACCACCAAGGCAAGGCTCCATAGTTGAACAGCTCTTGCTGCTGTTAAGCTTCTCTTGATGTTTTACCAGAGTTTGCTTCTCTGCCATTTCCACTGATAGATTCTAGCCCTGGACTCTGAAAGAACAGGCAAAAAAGTTCTGATCCATCTTCTTAAAGACAGATAAGCACAGAATAAGATGGCCTCTAGATACCTGTTGGAGAACAAAGGCAGGAGAGGAGCTAGGTAGGTACAGTAATAGGTTCTCATCTAGTCAGCTATAGTAACTGCTTGTTTGTGTGAAACCTATTCAGACTAAACTGAGGCCTACCTAATATTTTAAAAGCAGGTGCCTAAATAGAACATGTGCTCATCCTAGGCCACATTTTATGCACAGTTACCCAAGAGTAGACTGCCACTGGGCACAATCTTGTTTATTTGGTACACTTTTATACCGCTCCTTTTTCCATAATGGAACTCAGAGCAGTTTCCAGATTAAAAACAGCTAAAACAGCTAAAACAGCAACAACAAATGGGATTTATTTCTGAGTAAACATACCAGGAATTTTGCTACATGGAGTTATTTTATATATTACAAAAAGTGAGATATTAGATTAGTGATTATATACTATTATCTATACTGTATATATATTGAGTGGTGCTACTTAATGTCCTTATATTTCTGAATGAATAGTTTGGTATCTGACTGTGAAGCTAGAGGTGGGCGGTCCAATTCCCTACGGTGTCTCCTGTGAGTAATGCCAGCCTGTGTAGCTTTGGGAAAGCTGCACAGTCCTAGATGAAAGCAATGGAAGACCACTTCTGAGTACTCTCTAACTTAAAAAATAAAACAAACCCCGAAAGGACCACCGTCAATCAGAATTGACTTCAGGGCACATAATTATTAATGATGTTAAGTACATCAAGGTTTAAATTAAACTTTACAGCATGGTTTGCTCTTTTTTGACATGCACATAGTAAGTCGTTGGTTGGTTGGTTGGTTGGTTGGTTGGTTGGTTTCGACATGAAAAAAACCATGCAAAATATTCCATTTATTTGCAACCTGAAATACAGTAGTATGAATTACTAATGTGCAATCTCATTTTGAAAAAAATAATTCAGAATGACATAAGTGATATCTTTGTTTTTATTTAAAAACATGACATGTGTTTAAAAAACAGTGTGCTCTTCTCCACCCACCCAACCCCCAAAATCTTAATGACAGAATCGCATTTGTAAGAGGCCTTACTTGTTATGTACTAACAGCTGTATTTAGCTACAACAATTGCTTTAGCCTGGGTATCTGCACTCAGATTGACTACATAGGCATTTAACCCAATGTCCACTATAGGGACATGATCCCAAAGATACTGTAGTGCTCAGATGATGTATTTGCTGGAGCAAACCAGCCAGTCCTCTGAGAGTTCCTATCCGCACCTCTCCGGCATCTTGGTGTTTTTATTTTATTTTATTTTATTTTATTTTATTTTATTTTATTTTATCTTATCTTATTTTTACATTTTAATTTCATCCCTTTCTTTAGGGAATTCAAACTGCCATACAGGGTTCTTCCCTTTCATCCTCATGTCAACTTTGGCATTTCAGCGCGAAGACTGGAACCAGCCCAGAATTGCCTGGTAAAAACATCATGGCTGAATGAGGATTTGAACCTGGGACTCGCCGGACCAAGCCTGACACTCTACTTGCACCACCACAAGAAAATGTAAAATTGCATGCTTGTGATACCATTGAGGTAAAGTGCAGTCCTGTGCATGTTTGCTCAAAAGAAAGCCCAGCTAAAGTCAGAGGGGCAGACTCCATGGTAAACAAGCAGAGATTTGGCTTTATGGATCTCTCAAATGCTTCCAACCGAACGAGCAGCAAAGGGTTTCCCCCCCCCCCCCAAGAGGGCTGTGCAGGCTCTTCCATTTTAAAGCACTGCTGTTTGGCCATGCAAAAGACGCTGGATTGATAGCTCAGGAAATTTAAGCCCTCTGCCTGTTTATCCACGGAGGAGATAAAAGCTGGCCACACAGGTCCTGCCAAGCTTCCTTAACGCTCTTCTGGCTTTCTCTGAAAGACGGCCTTGATGGCAAGAGGAGGCATTCCAGTCTAAAGTAACTCATGGGTCAGTGACCTTCCGACTAATGTTGCATCCGAGGAGGAGCCATTTACACCCTGTCCAGATTGCTGTGGAATCTTCCATTGCCAGGCTGATTGGTGAGTTTGGGATGGATGAGAGAAGCGCCGTTTCAGACATACCATTCTCACTCATTTGCTTCTCGGAAGCACATAACACAGTCTGACACACACAGAGAGAAGATGCTTGTAAATAAATACGTAAACAACCGAAACACACCAATCCTGAAGGGACAACACAACTTAAAACCTGTCCACAGGAAATAAATCTTGGTGGTGGAACTTACTTTGATGTGTGTTGCTTTGCTCTACACCACACTGACACCTGGCGGTCAAAGTGCAGATTGTATCACCTCTGATATGGAGAACTGAGTGAGGTTACCTCACCTGCTTTGAAGCCACTTACCACACATGGAAGGAGAAGAGGCAGAATGTGTTAATGGCAATTTCATTTCCTTAGTGATCCTCCAGATGTGGCTGGGAAACTTTATGAGGAGGAGCATATTGAAAAACCAAATGAAACCGCTAGAATCACAAACAATACTGATCTTGACGCTCATCACAATAAATGCTGGTTGTTGCTGCTACACAAATTTTATTCATTCATTCAATCAATCAATCAATTTATATGCCGCCCATCTGTCAGAAAGCCACCTTAGAATGTTCCGTCTGCGCTGTGAGGTTGTCCCTAGTATGACTTCACTGGAAGGCTTAGTGCTGTTTTCACAAATTGCTGGGAAAATCACAAGCAGATGCACTTGCTTTTCCTACAGCAGAGCAGGAGAAAGACAATATTCTCAAGTGTAAATGAGAAAAGAGATGGGCAGAAAAGCGTATCCTATGCAAGACACAAGGCAAAAGCATCTTCTCAAGTAGTATCACAGTATCAGTACACCATTCTTTCTTCACTGTGTTGTGTTTCTTCTTTCCGATCGCTTGAAAGAGTTTGGTTGAGTAATCATCTTAATTGGCTTTCTTTGTTCTTAGCGAAGCCCAATTGGCTTTATTTTTGCTCTCAGTGACTTTGCCGTACGACAAGGTTTAACTGGCTGCCTGACATAATGACATCCTCTGACTAGCCGTGTCATTCCCTGATTGGCTAGGATCACCCATGTAATCTCAGGAAGAAGAGGAATCAATAATAAAATATTGATTCCTCTTCTTCCTGAGACCCACGTGGTTGCCTAGGCAGCTGTAGATTTGAGATATTACAGTGAAAAGCAGCTGGGGAAGATTAGCATAAAGTCCATGTCACTTTAACCCAGGTAAAAATAAATAAATAGAAAATTAAAAAGATAAAAAGTCCTTCTGAGAGAAGCCTTTTAATATTAAAGATATTAATATTGAAAGTAAAACAGCCAATACTGTATTGTAATACCATTGTACAAAACAATGGTAAAGCTGCACCTAGCATTGCGTAGAGCAGTGGTTCTCAACCTGTGGGTCCCCAGATGTTCCTGGACTGCAACTCCCA
>JAHTLZ010000237.1:9495215-9587802 GCA_023846285.1 Phrynocephalus versicolor | reverse complement strand
ACCTGGATGACTGAGAATCTTCACAGAGATATCAGTGTTCTTTCCTCAAACATCCACAGTTTAGGCCTTGGGAGTTTGGTTTTTTTTTTTACGATTGAGATGCAGCCCCCTTTGGTTGAATCACTGACACATTTTAATTTTTTTTTATTGCTGCTCTGCTCCCAGAAGTAAGTCACTGCATTTTGCTTTATTGACACATTGCATTATTACATGTAGCACACTAGGAAAATACAGGGGAAACACTCTGGTTCTCTCCAGTGGCCTGTTCTTATACCACACTTGGAAGTATGGAACACATGAAAAACAATGCTTCCCCCCTAAAGATTAATAAAAGAATGGTATACGAGTTGGAAAGTAGCTGCCTCTAAAAATGCCTTTAAAATGGTTTTTAAATAATGGGAAAACACTGTAGAAAATAATGGAGAAACACTGGCTCCAATCCTACAGAATTCATATATAAGTTTCTGAACTCACCACAGGTAATTGCAGTTAATGATGAGGTGCCAGAGTGCATTTTAGTTACCTAACTGAGCATGTAACACATCACAGTACCTCACCAATTAGTTGCAGCAAATAACCACATCACTGCATGAACACCAGCTGGATGTTGGCCATTACTCATTACATTAAATTTTTAACAAAGCTACATTTCAAAAGCAACTGAGCAACTCATGCTTTGAAATGCAACACTTCAACTCTAGTTACTCAGAAGCAACTAGTAACAAGTAATGCATTACTTGGTAATATGGTGGCGGTATAGAAATAGAAATAAATAAAATAAACACTGATTAATAGGACAGAGACCATTTTTTCCTCTGTATTCTGCAACAAAGAGCACAAGTCCTTAGGGATTTGGAATAAAGCATCTGCCTTTTAATATTCCTGTGTTAAATGCCAGGTGGTGGGTAAATCTTAACCAGGCTCTTTGCTTCCAAGGCTGTGTCTGGATGTCAAAGCAATGGGTGCCAAGTCCTAATGTGTTTTATGTTCTCTTCCTCTGTATTAGGAAATGTCAGCTGGCCACATTTCAGCTGAATCAGCGGATGCCAAGGGGACTGGCGATGCACAGACCTGCGGAGCACTCACTGCAGAGGGTGTCTAGTCCCACAGAGCTGGCCCAGGTATAACTGGAGAGCCACCGCTCAGGAGGCTGCCACTGAAAGGAGCCAGCTGCTCGCCCCAGACGAAACACGCTACCAAGAGCAACAACCCAATTAAACAGGTGTCCATGTTGCCTTGATGCAACAAAAACAGGTGCTCCGTGTATCTTCCCTGTGTCCCAAGAGGAGCACATGAACACTGAGCATCTCCATGTGTATAGTTGCTCCCTTTTTCTCTCTGGCGGTCTTTTTATAGAGCTGGCTAACGGATAGACATTTCCCTGCTGCTTTCCCCTCCCTCTTTCCAAGGATCAGCTGAGGACTGCACTGGCAGCCTCTCTCCTTTTCATGAGGCATGAGGTACGGCAGTACGGTGTGTGCTCCGAGTTTGGAAATGCGGCAGCCTGTAACTTCCAGAATCCCATGTATGGAACTCTGGAAATTGGAGGCCAAAAAGCAAACCAACACACAGAGATGTTCCACACTCTTGTCTTCCATGCAGACAAGAGTTAGGGTATCAGGAGATAACAGATGTTGCCTCGAGGACCAACATCTGGCAGATCTTGGTCTGAGACGTCCTTTGCACAACTGCATCTGCCCTTATTAATGATCTAGGACAGTGATGGCGAACCTTTTAGCGACCGAGTGCCCAAACTGCGATTCAAAACCCACTAATTTTTTTTGCAAAGTGCCAATACAGCCATTTAATCTGAGTACAGGTGGCTGTGAAGGGGCGATGTTGGGTGCCCACAGAAAGGGCTCCGAGTGCCACCTTTGGCACCCGTGCCATAGGTTCGCCAACCGTGATCTAGGATTTCTGTGCAAGGCCTCCTTGCATGCAAATGAGTCCCACGAACCACTACCACCTGGCTTTGGGGAAAGAGTTTTCACTTGTGGTTTGAAGAACATATCAGGAAGCAGAACCATGTGTGAAGAAGTCTGGATACTTATCAGCCTGACATGAGGACAACTGAGACAACCACGCACTAGCTGTCTGACCTTCTCAAACTAGATAGACTTGCTATCAGAAACTCAGCTTTCAGAAGAGCCAAGATGAGACAACTCAGGGGGGGTATAGGGACCAAAACTGTGATTCCACCTCCAAATGTGTGTCATATATAGTCTAAAAAAATGTCATTTTGTGGTCATTAAAAACAACAGGAAACTTCTGGAATGGCATTTCATTTTATTTGCTGGGAGGGGGTTATGGATCATCATCACCCCGATGCAATATGAAAATGAGTGTCCATGATGAGCCAAAAAAAATCACCAATTTTCTTTATTTATTACAGTATTATTACCATTTGCCTTTGGAGGCCTTTCAGCTTGCTTTCGGTTTGCAATTCAGGATGCCAATGCAACCTTCATTTATAACTCTGATTGGTCAGCCATAGTGTTTGGGAAGAACTTCATGTCTGCAAGGAAAATGTTAGAATAGTAAGGCATGACCATTTCTTTTAATGCGGCATTTCGTCTTTCAACGTAACGCTCTAATGTTAGCTGCATTAAAAATCTAGATTAGTAATTTATACTAAATATTAGTATACATTATAAGACGATCCAATGGGATCCTTCTTCTTGATTAGTATTCATTGAATACCCCGTTTCCCTATATCCCTAATATTCGTTCTGCTGTTCAAACTACTTCCTGTTTTCTTAAGGCAGTACAAACAAATGGCCTCTGATAGACGCTCTTCTTCTGGTTGGCTTTTCCCCTGGTGTGGGTTGTTGTTTTTCTTAGCTTAAGTCGAGGAGGACCCGTGATCTTCTAAATTCATTCCCGAAACACCAGGCTCCAAAACTCCTGAGCTGTGAAATTCTGGTTCCTTTCTACCAGCTGGCGCAGGGCATGAGCTTCTTTCTTGGACTGTTCAAAGCTCGGTATCCACAGCTCCTGTAAAGCTGTTCTGTGTGTGTTTGGAGAAGTAAAAGCAAACGCCTGAGGTTTGGGGCAGCTCAGGTGGCTGGCTTCTGCGGTCCACCGCCTTGGTAACATGCCCTAGGGGGGAAAATAGAAGACGACTCTCAGTTTTTTCAACCATCACCTAGCATTGAAGAAGTGAGGCCTACGAAATCCCTGCCAACAGCAGTGGGTCATTGCCCGAGGCTTGGGGGCAGCATGGACCCATGCCTAGACCTCTGGAGGGCCAGAGCTACCCCCACAAACCTCATCCCTACCCAAATCTTATCAAACTAGCAAGTACTTTAAAAGTTAGCTTGTGCCCTCTAGTGGCCAAAGGTTTTTTTAAAAATGCAATTTAAAATGGGGAGAAAAGAGGGACCAAGGCCATTGCGTATTTCTTCAAATCAGGTGAACTTTCGCAAACACCCAGCTAGCAGTGATTACTTTCTTTCAAGAAAATGCTTAAATGGTTGTTGGGTGGGTTTTTGTTTTTTGAGATGTCCCTTGTGGGGTGCTGGGGCCTCCCTCAAATATATAAAATGGGACAGACACTTTTAAAAAAATTCTGCTCCTGAGGAACACATGATATTAAAGAAAAAACATGGGCAAACCTGGAACAAGCAGGACCTCCTTTGGATTTTATTAGCACCTGTGATACACACAACCAGAAGCAGCTGTGATAATTACACACTTCATCCGAAGAACGTTGAGACCAAGGGTTTGTTTTGAGAACTAGAACTAAATTGTGACAATGGACCATATACCACAAAAAAACCCAAAACAAAACAAAAAATGCTTTCTTCGTTTTAGTTGTGTTATAGTAATAGTTGTGTTTGCTGTTTCCGTTGTTAAACAAATAGGAATCACAAATCCTTGCAGGTATATTTGGAATCACACAATGATTTACCCTGCTGAACTATTGTCTAACAGTGGAATATAATACATAGGTATTTTCTCTTTCTCTTTTTCTCCAGAGGTAAGGCTCCCTGCCTCTCTCCCCATGCCCAATGTAGGGTTCAAGGAGTGACTACCTGGATTAAAACATTCAGGAAATGCTCTAGGATTAGGATGGGGACCTAGGGAAGCTCAAATTCCCTGGTGTGACTTCTCAGTGAGTGAATGCAACTGAATTTGCATTTCCCTTGCTGTGTTATCGCAGGCTCAGTTAAAACCTCAAAGATTTGTGTCTTTAAATATTGCTTGTACAAAGTAACAAAATGTACCGAAAGGGATTGCAGAAACTAAGAACGATAGCTCCTCCTACATCATTGTCTGCAAATTGGGGGAGAAGCTGGAGTGGAAAGGCTTCAGAACATATATAGTTTCCCTGTGATTGGTTCATCAGGACAATCCACGCACATTTGGGACTTATGACAATGTGGGGCTGAGGCTAGCTGCAGCTGTAGTGGTAGACTCCCCCTTTATCCCCATGCTCAATTAATAAGATGAGAAAGCCCACTCCCCACCCCGCACCCTGGTGCACCCTAGAGATGCTGGATTCCAATTCCCACATCCCCTAAGCCATGTGAGCTGACGGAAGTCTACCACATTTGTACGGCACCAGTTCCAGGGCAGAAGCTGCTGTGAAATACAAAATATTGCCCAATGTTCCCAGGGGGAACTCCTTGGTCTTTGAAGAAAGGTCCTGCCTGGAACATGTTTCGTTGCATATGTTGTTTGACTTTCTTCCCCTGAATACAGAATACATAGCTCTCCTCCACCTAATTTCAACCTCCCGACTGCCATGGGAGTGTGGGTTAGGCTAAGAGAGTGTGACTAGCCCAAGGTCAACCTGTAAGTTTCATGGCTCAGAAGGGAGCTACTCCTGGATTTCCGAGCCCCCAGGGTGACCTCAGCATTACAACAACAGCCACAACATCGCATGCACTTCAGGCCTGCTCCTGAGTAACTCTAAATCAGGCATTTCCAGACTTCGGCCCTCCTGATGTTTTGGACCACAACTCCCAGAATTCTAAACTTAGATTGCCAATGACAAAGGACTGTGGGAGTTGTGGTCCAAAATATCTGGAGGGCTGAAGTTTGGACATGCCTGCTACAAATGGTCTGTGATGCATCAGGTCTGACTCAGCACTTGTTGGGCCAGAATGAAACAGGACAGGCACATTCCTAATTACCTTGGCTTGCCTCTGGATCTTGTCCCATACTCTTGTGCACACCATGCACTCAAAGGCATCTATGTAATTGTCCTTTGTGATATCTTGCACTCCCCACGTGCGCTCCTTGACAGCGGCCAGCAGTTGCTTGTTGGGGATGTCCCCTTTCATCTTCCACTCAAGGTAGGCCTCGTATTCTTGGTCATCGGTGTCCAGTACTTTGATGTACCTGGCTAGGTCCTTCGGATGTGAAAACCCTGTGACCAGAATAGCGCTCTTATTGCTCGGAAGCCAGTCCTCAATGCTGGGAGAGCCATAATAAACAGGCACCACGCCCAGCTTCAGAGGCCTCCAGAATTTCTCGGTGATATAATCGTCGCAGATGGCATTCTCAAACGCCAGGACGAATTTGTACTGAGCGAGGACTTTGTAAAAGACATCGCTGTCCATGGAGGCTGGGTCCCTGAGGGGCTCGGGCAGATCTCTGTTGTGCAAGCAGGCCCCGTAGGAGTCCACCTCAATGTGGGCCATTAGCTCCTTTATGTAACTGTCCCGGTCAGAGGGTGGGTCGCAGTCCGACTGGACGTAGACAAGTGGTGCCAGCGTCTTCCTCAGGGTGTTCTTTTCTTGCAAGGAAAGCACATACTTCAAAGATGTTAAGGCTTCAATACTTTCAAGGTACTGCGTGGTCAGCGGAAGATGAGAGTGGCGGCTGAAGGTGGCCGTGTGGTTAAACAGAGTGATGGCAGGTCCCTGGAAAAGCTTGTAATTGTTCTTAGGTGACTCCTCGTGGAAGAGGGCCCAGTCATGATGGCCTTGGCGAGGCAGAGGCAAGACATCTACGCTGAAGTCGGTACCTCAGTGTTACAAAGACAAATAAAACATTATTTTAAAAAAATAAGGAGATTAACATTCACTGAACTCAATGGGACTGACGTATTTGGAAGTGGACATACTATGTATAGGATTGCACTGTTACTCTGCCTATTTTGGTTTGGCTTTCAGAAAATGAAATGTTTACAAAATAATTCAGAGTACAAAACCTACAATTCACAGTCCAGAAAAAAATACCATAAACTCATTTCTGCTTTTAGATTACTGTATATTGAACACAAATAAGGTGGAAATCATGCTGAGAAAAGAAAGCCAAGGAGCCGCCGCTGATTAATAGGCAAGACACCGAAGCCTAAAGATTACTACTTTCAAGGTGAAAGCGCTGAGGTGATTGATGGATTTGTTGTGCTACAATTCATCTCAGCTGATAAGACTATAAGCCTTCCGAGATGCCTGAGGTGATAAGAAATGTCTCCAATCAGAATAAAACAGAGAAGGATTGATTGGGTTATGAAGAGACAGTTGAAAAAATGGCATCCTACACCATAACTAGGTTAAGAAATTAAAACCAAGGATGGAGAACTTCATCAAGTCTGATGGGCCAATTTCTCCTGCAAAGAAAACATCTATTTATTTATTTTCTATACTGCACCATCTGGCACAGTATAGAAATGGACAAGTGCCACTCTGGGTGGTTTATAAAGTTTTAAGATAAATACAGCAAACATAATGTCAAACATAAAAACAAACATAAAACAAACATAATAAACCATAGCTCAAACAAAAAACAAAAAACAAAATTATAAACAATGATAAAATCCAAGATGCCCTAAAAGTTAGAACAAAGGCGGATAAAGTTTTCAGAAACAGATCAGCGGCAGTGAAGCAGGAATTAAAACCTGTTTAATTCCTTTAAACAGGTTTTCCACCAACATAATATTTGAGCAGTATATTGCTACAGCACAATTTATGTAAACCTTTTCCCAGTTATCTCTGAAATTGTGTGTCTGTATCCCCCAATCAGCATTACATGTAGCCCTCAACACCATATTAACTAACCCAAATATTAATTAATCTAAGAATTATGTTTCTTGCCAGTCACTATTTATTATTTCTCTAAATTGTTATTTTATTTTAAGCATTGCATATAGAAGTATCACAGATCATAATTGGCTGCTTGGCATAAGCATTCCAATTTCTACCCCTCCTCCCCCCCCCCCCCCCGAAGAACACATGTGCCAACTGAGGATAGAACTTTGCATATACAATGAAGTGGAATCTCGTTCATTATGTTTATGCCACAATAAATCTGCTACACTTTATAGCCCATATATCTCTTGGTTTTGCTGCTGTGGACCAAAGATAAAAAAGATGTTGTCCTTTGGGTTTTTTAATTGATAAAATTAAGTAAAATTCAACATCATAAATAAAATATGACATTTCTATCTTGGTTTTCATTTAGAACTGAAATTTGAATGAAAGCTCTTCAAAATGATGCTCCCCAAACCTGTGTAGCTAATTCATAAATAGGAAAAGAAATGGTTCTGATATGCACTGATTTATCTCAGTTAAACATGGCATTCATTTAAATATTTCACCTCATCTTGAATTATTTATTTAATTTTTCCCTCTGCTAACCATGGATAACTGAATCAGTGGATAATGAACCAGTGGATACAGAGGTCCTACTGTATATCATGGGGAACCTGATCAAAGGCCTTACTGAAATCAAGATAAGTAACATCCAGTGTTCCCCTCATCTACCAGGCCTGTTACTCTATCAAAGAAAGAGATCAAATTAATCTGGCATGACTTGTTTTTAAGAAACCTGCATTGACTTCTAGTAATGACAGCATTCCTTGTTAAATAATTACAGACTGTCTGCTTAATAATCTAGTATTTATGCTTGAAGAATGCAAATTGTTTTATATAATGCTTTACATATTTTTCTACATATTCAGTGATGTAACTTCTCTCATAATTCCCAGAAAGGGACTTTCTGAATCCACATCTTTTTTTCTTCCGCAAAGTGGAAGCAGAAAACGTGTAAGGAAAATAGTGCATATCTTGCCACTTGTGTACAAAGTGATAGTTGCTTTCCTGAGAATATGCCTGTTTGGGCAATTGGACACATGTCCGGGAATGCAGCCTGCACTTTGTTAGAAGTGCTGGAGAAATCCCATCTCTACATTTATAAAAGGAGCAACATGCTAAATGTTACATCGAATAATGCCTAGTTATTAGCTCGTTCAGAAAATCATACAAGCAGTGCTCTCTCCTAACAGTTTCCAAAGAGGGGGTATGTTAGTCTGTTCCAGCAAGTATAGCAGCCATAAAAGCAAAGGAGTTGGGTGTGCAGGATTTTGCTGAGCAAATTAATGATTTAAATCAAAGTTTTTTAAGGTATCTGGATTCAAATCAGTTCATCCGGCTGCAGACTAACATGAGGCACACACTCTCTCTCTCTGGAAGGCGAAGATGAGCATCATTCCTGCAGTTTCCAGACCTGGTTTCATGTCACAGGATGGGCACCTGCTACCAATGAGAGGAGGACAGATTTGAGAGAGTCTCTTTGTCTGCAGAATGTAAAAAGAAAATAAAAGAAAAGCTGGTGGCAGATGGAGGGGGAGCCTGTTAGGGAATGCTGACTGACCCTTTAGGGTTAGGGTGCCAAATCATGTGACAGGAAATGGAAGGCGCAATCAATCCCCAGACAGCAATGGAACTCAACTGCAACATCTTACTGGAGCTCCTCCTTGTCATTAAACTCAACGGCGATCGTACACGGCACTGGCCTGGGGACAAGGGGGTAGGAAAAAGCTATAGAGTGACCTGGAAGATTCAATCTTGATCAGCCTCTTACCATAAAACAGAAACGCTTGCGTCATAGGATCCCGCTGATAAGTCCTGTTGATAGTAAAGAAACAGGTGTTCTGTCCACACTGGCCCAGACGCCCTCTCTCTCCTGTCAGCGGAGACCACCACAGGAGGATGGGATACTCATCTTTGTCCAAAACCCTTCTGGAACTGCTGATACGGTCCGGCTGCTTTAGCAACAGATGGGCATAGTTCTGCAACTCTTCCTTCTTGAATGCATTATTCTGTGAAATGACGTTTCCTGACCTCATCCTTTCGGATCTGCCCAGTTCCACAATCACCTTTAAAGGGCAAAGAGAAAAACCACTGGCAATAGAAGAAATGTGTTACTAACATTACAATGTGTAGCCTGCACAGTTACTTTTAAATGGCCCAGAGAGGGCTTTAAGCACTCTAGGGAGGGGGTATATAAGCAGCACACTTTGCTTTGCGTTTGCTAACACTTGTTTAACTTCATTTTAGGGAACAACACAACAGTGATATCAGTTTTATCATTGTTATGTGTCATGTTGCTTCCAACACACGGCAAGACAAATAAGGATTTTAAAGTTACTAAAGCGGTGATTAAACACACACTCTCTACCATCTCCCATCAACTTCAAATATGAATTAGACCTATTTTGTTCCTGGAAACTGAGTATTTCTAGAATCCATGTACTTATATGAGTAATATATCTCTATTCATAGGCCATATTCGAACTCTGTTTTCAAAGACCTTCTATTCTACAGGCCACTGCATTGAGCAGAATGCCTTGTAGCATTAAAGAATGTGAGTGGGGCAAGGGTTTCCTATGGAGTGGAAGAAGTGCAAATCCCAGTTTTGCCAAAGGCTATTATTTGGGGTAAGGCTGGAGAGCCAGGGTTCAAATTCCCTTTCAGCCATGAAACTTACGGGCTCCCCTTGGAACCACTGAGCTAGGTCAACCTCACAAAGTTGTTGTGAGGACAAAGTGGGCTACAGGGTATCCATGCATACCACCTACTACTTTAAAGAAAAGCCAGGATATAAGTACAACATACCAACTAACAATCAATGATGGGCACCTGTTGAGCATTAAGTCTACATAAATGCATAATAAATTCACAGTATAATGTCATATTGAAAATCTATTTCATAATCCAGAGAAATTCGTAGTAAAATTAATCTGATTGGCAAAAATAGCTTATACTTTAGCGGCTTGTGGTTCAGCAGATATTAAAACGTACTACTGGTCTGTGACTCTATCACTCACCACTGGCCATACAGGTTAGGACTGGTGCCCCTCCAGGACTATGTGGGGGAATGGCATACTTTGCCCCCTAGTAAACATGGCGTTGCCTTGTTGCATGGAGAAAACTGGAATTTCTGGACTATAATTTCCAGAATCTCCCAATATTATTCTGGCTGGAGGGTTCTGGGAGCTGCTGTCCTAAAACTGAACTTTCCAAGAAAATGCACTTTCTACAGGGTGCAGTTATCGATACCCTTTAATCCAAGGCCACCAACAGGGAGAAGAAAACTGAGGAGCTGGCAGCACGGCAAGCAAAAGAGTATGACCTTGGAAACATGTATATTTTTGAAATGATAACTCTGACTGACTCTAAGAAACTTTGGGCCCTGTACTCCAAAAACAACAACCCCTTTTCTTAACTTGGCAAATAAGGAGCACCCCTGGAGTTCTTCACACATCCTGGGAGCGGAGGGAAAAACTAGGTAGGAAAATAAGATATGATGTTGGGTTACCAAGCCAATGCCTGCTCCCCTTGATGCCAGGGGATACATGCAGAAAGTTAAAGTCCTATTTGGAACTTTTTGTACAGTATATCTTACTGTCTTATTTGTTTAAAGTATCAATCATTGATCCTGATGCTCTCTGGTACCTGGAGGGTGACAAGAAGGAAAAAGACGGCCATCAAGCAGAAGCAGGCTGCCAGAAATCTCTTCTTCCTGATTGCATTCATGCTGTTGTGGTCCAGTATACAACACGCTTGTTGCTTGCTCCAGGTTGTTTAACAGGCTCTGCAAATAGTTCCCTGGTGGCTTCCCTTTAAGTCCTGGTCCTTCTCTGTTACTACTTGGGATGGGAGAAGAGATGCCATCAAAGGCAGTAAACCAGACATCAGTAGATCACTGAACTTGTATCAATGCAGGTTCATGAGCGAAAGACTTTTTGGAAGTGGACATATGGACATACAAAACATACAGTTTGTTTAAAGGCACCAATGCAGGTGGTATCCAATCCCCTCCCATCAAAACAAATTCGCACTACGTTGGCTCTGGGGAACATGTGGCCGTGCAGATGTTTGCCATAAAAATAATCACGTGATATCAAGTCAATTGTGACTTATGGTGATTCTTTTCAGGGTTTTCCAGGTAGAGGATACTCAGGTGTGAGTTACCATTCTCTTCTTCTAGCTGCATCCTGGGAATGAACAATTTGCCCAAAGTCAGGCAGGACGGCACTACACACAGGAGGTACATGGGGGAATTGGCTCCATAGCCAGATTGCCAAACCACTCATCTGTCCAGCCAACTCTGGATGTTACTGGACCGCAGCTCTCATTGGCCCCCAACAACACAGTCAGTTCTGAAGGATGCTGACCACTAAGCTTGTGGTCTGGAGTCTCCTAATACCTCACAGCTCCAGTCACAAGCTAAGCTCAGTTAAAGAATCTGGCAAGTTACTCATGCCCTCCTTCAGCCTTATATCATAAGGACACAAACATGTTCAGCTATAGCGGGTGTTATGCAATTGTATGCCAGGACAAAGGAGGACTAAATTCTGCATTAGAAATGGGACCCAGCAGCCTTGAGAACTTTTAGCTTTCCCCCCCTTCTCTCTCTCTCTCTCTCTCTCTCTGTGTGTGTGTGTGTGTATGTAGCATTTTTATACCGCACTGATTTCCCAGAAGGGACATTGGGCAGTTTACATAAATGCAAATAAGAAACAAACAACAATGCAAATTAAATAAACAGTAGACTATACCACAATAGCAAGTTTCTAGTCCTATCACTGAAGGAACAAATTTGAAAATGTGTGGATAACAGGCTCCTTCTTACACACGTATGAAATGCAATCAGTCGCACACTCTAATAAATCCTGTATCCTTTTATTTGCATAATGTACAGAACCCACAGAACCTGAACGCTAGTTGTCTCTACTTCTGTGTAAAGTACACACTACCCTGGTTATTATATCTGATGTCCTGACACCATGGCAAGGATACAATGTTCTTCAGAATGTGGGGATTGTGAATATTCAATCAAGCTTAATTAGTTACAGTTCACAATGTAAGGTAATACAATGTAACATCATGTAATGGAACAAGAAACTTTAAAAAGGATAAACTTCCCAGGAGTAAAGTTTTGGGTTTTTTTTTTTAAAAAAATCTGGGCCTGTTCCCTCAACATCAACAAATCTGATAATTCCTTTATCATTCTTTGGGTTTGGTGTGTTCTGTGATTTCAAACAAGGAGGAAGCAAGATCAAATCTACCTTTAGGTACAGCATTGAGCCATCTGAGAACCTGGGCTTTCATTCTCCTTTCATTCAGGAAGATTTGAAAATATAAGGGGAGTGCTCCCTTGAGCATCAGACCTGCAAGAAATACCCCAATAATGAATCTGTTCCTGGCACAAAGGCAAATACTGTAACATGTAAAAAGGTTCTCAACTTTCTATTGAAGAGCAAAAGGGCGGTAAAAAAAATGGGAGAACCCTCATTCAAAAAATAATTGTATACACCCCATCTCAACGTCATGTTTTCCAATTTATTCTTATACACTGATTGAATGGCTCTTTTCTGGAATTTAAAAAAAAAAACCCAAGCCAAACCTAACAAAAAAAACCCGCTATGGAGAACCCGCCAAAGAACAACTCGTCTCTCTCTCCCCCCCCTCCGCCCCCATTTAAAAAATAACAACAGCCGCCGGCGACTCAAAGCATTTCGTAAAGGGCTGCGACGTCCTATAGACGATTTTAATAGGCGACCTACGTCTGGGTCCCTGTGGCTCTTCAAACCACGACATACTTACCTCGGATAATAGTGCTTCTGTTGTCGCTAGGCTGGCGGGGTGTTTTATTTTTATTTTTTACTTTCAGTTCATACTTTTCCTCCCTCGTAGGATTATCGAAAAAACCTGGAGCGGATATTCCAGCTACTGTCCCCACATCATCCTCTCCCTCCCCCTTTGCAGAACTGTTAGGAAAAGCCAGTCCACAAAAAGCCTCCTTCCAGGTTTTCCTACAATTCCCTTTGGAAACTATAGAAAAGGAGCCAAGAATTTGGGGAGGAGGGATTCCCCTCTTTCACACACACACGCGCACACACATACGTCTTGAGCTTTTTCTAAAGGAAAGTTAACCCGGTGACGTTCATGGTGTCATCGTTTGATTCAAGGCGTCCGTTTCTGGAAGTCCCGAACAAGGCACGCTCAGCAAAAAAGAAAAAGAAAAAAAGCAAATTGAAGAAATTGAAGAACAAAAGATGATCTGGTTCTTGGGATGGTTGCTGCAGGCGTTCTCCTTTCCAGAGGGCAATGGAAGAAGCCAGCGGCTGCGGCTCTCGCCTTTCAACAGGGCTTGCTGCATTATGCTAAAACCGGGCTGCCAATTTGAGGACGAGCTGCGCCACAAAACACCCGCACGAACCCACACCGCGAGGCGCGCTTGAAACGCGGAAAGCTCTCTCCGCTTGCAAACCGGCCGGCTCAAGAGGACGCAGTCCCGAAGAGGAAAAACGGGCACGTTCAGTGCTGCGCGCGATCCTAGCCTTTCACGCGTGTCCTTGAGATACAGTACTGTATTTTGTTCGCCCTAAAGTGCGCACGCACACAAGTAGCATGTCAACAAAAATAAGACATTCAGTAGGGGAAGAGAGGGTGCGGTGAAGCCTGCGGAAACGTGCAGTTTTACAGATAGAGAAAGAGGGAGTTGTATACAGTACTTGCTGTTGTTAGCTTTTCAATGTTGTCTTTTATTGAGGCAAGCCGCCTTGGGTCCTTTTCAAGGAGAAAGGCGGGGTAAAAATATGTTAAATAAATAAACGGAGCCTCCATAAGAAATAGGGTCTTTGAACTCGTGTGTGTGATATTGAGGGTGAAGGGTGGCTGGGATCCGGAGTTTGCTCCCAGAGCTGGTCCAAGATATTTAGCTGGGGTTAGATACAAGATGTGTGCAGTTTCAAGGACTACAGAGGTGGCCTGAGGACTGTGCTCGTTCTGGATTGAATAATGAAGGGGCTCAAAGCCATACATTTTGGAGATGTGCAGTCCAAATATACTATAAATATATAAAAGGATAGCTTTTTAGTGTTTGGTATTAAAATGACTTAGTACGTTGTTAATTTGGGGATTGCTTGCTATCATCTGACCGGAGGTGGCACAAATGCAATTTTAGACCCAAGAAGAATTGTTGGCTTGATATTATTGGGACTGAATAGAGGTGTTGATTAATAGGAGTCACTTATTTCGAGCACCGTGTGTTTGTTTTAGGACAAAATTTCTCTCTCCACACCATTTGCACTATAAAAACTCATGTTACCTGCCTCTTTCGTTGCCATAATTTAAAATTAAAAGACATAAGGTTTTCCAGGCAAAGCCAACACCGGTACATCTTTCCAAAGGGAAAACTTCCCTCAGATGAGGAAACCAGTTAGAAAGAAATTGAAGGGGAAGGTTAAAAGAATCCAATCTCTTCAGAGTGCATGGAGCCTGTTTAAAACAACGGTAACAGAGGCCCAGCATAAGTGCATACCACAAAGAAATAAGAGCTCATCTAAGTCCAAGAGGGCACCGGCATGGTTAACGAGTGGAGTTAGAGAGGCTCTAAAGCGCAAGGAGAGGTCTTTCTGTAAATGGAAATCCTCCCCAAATGAGGAGAATAAAAAGGAACACAAACTCTGGCAAAAGAAATGTAAGAAGATGATAAGAGAGGCAAAGAACGATTTTGAGGAATGCATGGCTAGCAAAAGCTTCTTTAAATGCGTTAGAAGTCGAAAACCTGCCAGAGAACCAGTTGGCCCTCTGGATGGTGAGGGAGGAAAAGGGGAGGTTAAGGAGGACTTGGAAATTGCAGAGAAATTAAATGAGTTATTTGCATCTGTCTTCACGACAGAAGACCTTGAGCAGATTCCGCTGCCTGAACTAAAGAGTTAAATCAAATACAGGTTAAAAGAGAGGATGTTTTAGGACTAATTGATAAATTGAAAGGATAGCGGATGTCACACCCATTTTTAAAAAAGGAAGGAGGGGGGACCCGGGAAACTACAGGCTGGTTAGCCTTATATCTGTCCCAAGGAAGATGGTGGAAAGCCTCATCCAAGAGAAAATCTTAAAACACATAGAAGAACAAACCTTGCTGAGAGAAAATCAGCATAGCTTCTGTAAGGGTAAGTCTTGTCTGACAAATCTTTTATAGTTTTTTAAAAAGGTCAACAGGCATGTGGATTTGGGTGAACCGGTGGATATTGTCTACCTGGATTTTCAGAAGGCTTTTGACACAGTCCCTCACTAAAGGCTGCTGAGAAAATTGCACAGTCAGGGGATAAGAGGGCAGGTCCTCTTTATGGATTGAGAACTGGTTGAGATCCAGGAAAAAAAGAGTAGGTGTCAATGGGAAATTTTCACAATGGAGAGAAGTGAAAAGCGGTGTGCCCCAGGGATCTGTCCTGGGACCAGTGTTTTTCAATCTGTTCATAAATGATCTGGAGACAGAGATAAATGGTGAGGTGGCCAAGTTTGCAGATGACACAAAACTTTTCCATGTGGTAAAAACCAGAGAAGATTGTGAAGAGCTCCAGAAGGATTTCTCCAAACTGGGGGAATGGGCTGCGAAATGGCAAATGCATTTTAATGTAGCTAAATGTAAAGTAATGCATATTGGGGCAAAACAAAATCAAAACTTTATCTATCAACTCATGGTCTCTGAGTTATCCGTGATGGATCATGAAAGAGATCTTGGTGTGTTGGTGGACAGCTCCATGAAGGTGTCTACCCAGATATGTGTCAGCGGTGAAGAAGGCCAATTCCATGCTAGGGATTATCAAAAAGGGGATTGAAAATAAAACAGCCAACATTATAATGCCATTATACAAAACAATAGTAAGTCCACACCTGGAGTATTGTGTACAATTCTGGTCACCGCATCTCATGAAAGACATAGTGGAAGTGGAAAAGGTGCAAAAGAGAGCGACTAAAATGATTACTGGGCTGGGAGACCTCCATTATGAGGAAAGCCTAAAATATTTGGGGCTCTTTAGTCTGGAAAAAAGGTGCCTGAGGGGGAATGTGATTGAGACGTACAAAATAATGCAGGGCATGAGTAAAGTGAATAGAGGGAAGCTCTTCTCCCTCTCACAAAATAGCAGAACTTGGGGACATCCACTCAAATTGAGGGCTGGGAGAGTAAGAACAGACAAAAGAAAACGTTTTTTCACCCAGCGCGTTGTTAGTCTGTGGAACTCCCTGCCACAGGAGGTGGTGATGGCATCTGGCCTGGATGCCTTCCAAAGGGGATTGGACAGATTCCTGGATGAAAAGTCCATCACAGGTTACAAACCATGATGGAGATGTGTAATCTCCAGGCTTAAAACTAGGGTACTTCAAGGGCCAGATGCAGGGGAGTGGTATCAGGAGACAGATATCTAGTCTCATGCGCTCCCAAACGCATCTGGTGGGGCCACTGTGAGATACAGGAAGCTGGACTAGATGGGCTTTTGGCCTGATCCAGCATGGCTCTTCTTAGGTTCTTATGTTATGTTCTTGTGGAAGCACATGAAAGGGCCTTCTCGGCTGTTGCACCCAGACTCTGGAACTCCCTCCCACTTGAAGAGAGGACTGCCCCATTTCCGATGTCTTTCCAGAAACAGGCGAAGACCTTTGTCTTCAGGCAAGCTTTCCCTGAATGATGGACTACCTATTATGTGACCTTTATATGAATCTCTCATTCAAAATCACTTAGACTTTTGTGTTTATAGACTTTGTGATTGCATTGACAGTGTGTTTTCAATGTTAGTTTCCCTCATAACTTTTACATGGCATTTTGATCTCTCTTTAACTGCTTGCATTCTCTTTTAGCTTTAATGTAATGTTGTATTTTAATGCTATAAAATGGCCGTAATTCCCTGTTCTCAATACTTGAATATGTCTTAATTGTATTGGACTGTATATTGTCTCTCATTACTGTAAGCTGCCTTGGGTCCTTTTCCAAGGAGAAAGGTGAGATAAAAATACTCTAAAATAATTAAATAATAAGAATAATAAGAAATACATTCCAATGCTTTGCTCTTCATGTAGCTTTCACCATGGTATATCCTTCAGATATGAGCGACCAATACAGTACACGATATTTAAAACTTAGATATTTATATCAGGGAATATGTGCAGGCTGCAACACTCATAACCCTATTCTTTCTGCTTGCTAGAGCTGATGGGACTTGTAAGCAAAAGACATCTGGCAGGACACAAGTTCTCAGTACCATACATAAAACAACACAGCATTGTTTTCAGTCCTTTCCCCAATAAATCCCAACATTTCCCATACAATCCTTGTTGTTCAGTTCTTAAGTCATGTCCAACTCTTCGTGACCTCATGGACCAGAGCATGCCAGGCCCTGCTGTCTTCCACTGAGGTTGGTCAAGTCCATGTTGGTTGTATCGATAATGCCATCCAACCATCTCATTCTCAGCCGTCCCCTTTTCCTTTTGCCTTCAATCTTTCCCAACCTCAGGGACTTTTCCAAGGAGTCCTCTCTCCTCATGCGGTGGCCAAAGTACTGGAACCTCAGCTTCAAAATCTGTCCTTCCAGTGAACATTCAGGGTTGATTTCTTTCAGGATGGATAGGTTTGATCTCTTTGCAGTTCAGGGGACTCTCAAGAGTCTCCTTCAGCACCACAGCTCAAAAGCGTCAATTCTGTGGCAATCAGCCTTCTTTAGGGTCCAGCTCTGACTTTCACACATCGCTACTGGAAAAATGATGGCTTTGACTATCCAGACCTTTGTCAGCAAAGCGATGTCTCTGCTTTTTAAGATGCTGCATGCAATCCTACATATGTACTATATAAAGTAAAACCATACATATTCATTGGGATTTACTCCTCCAGCAGATGTGTTTGCAGCATAAGTTTGCCTTTTTCATTAAAACTGCTCATATGTTTTCAACAAGCTGTCCGCCATCACCACCACAGGCTTTGTCTCCTGAGCCATCTATGAGCATTTCAGATCCATCTGCAATGTCTAGCATTTTGCACTCAGCTACAGGAGTCGTTTATACTTCTAAAACATGTGCCTGGGTTCTGAATTGTGGAATGTACTCCCTTTGGAGATGTGGCCACTTACCATTCTTGACCTTCTTAGGAAGGAATGTGAAGATAGGTCTTTCCAATTGCACCTTTTTGAATTTACTTGATTACTGGAAGGATTCTAACGGTTTCATTGTATTTAGTGTTTGTATTCATGTGCATTTTTGTCTGGAAAAATAATACCCAATGTAATAAATAAGCAAATAATACATAAGAGTGCAATTAGTCATTCTATTGCTCAGTCTCATATTGAAAATAATCTTCTGGATTTCACCATCCGTTTCATCTATCAGTGTGTGACTTGATTCTGTAGGTCATTTATTGAATTAATAACAGTGGTCCAGTAAGGAAACAAACAGGTTAATATAGAATAGTGCTTATGATAGCTGAACATGAAATATTAGTTTTAGGTTTGGGATGTTTGTTGATGATGTGATTCTGAGATGGGCTACTAACAATTTACTTGACCTGTTATACCATCCGTAGGAATCAAGTGTCACTACAGCTTTACCATTGTAAAAATTAATGATTTAATGACTGCAGTGTTGATAATCTACAGGAGGTGAGTATTCTCCATCATTCAATAGAATGAAATAAATATTACCAACAAGCCACTCAGCTATCTGACAGAACAATTCAACTTTGCTGTAAGCTTGAGGAAAGTGAGGTGGCTAATCTTTCATGAGAGGTCAACAAAATGGTTGGCTATTTAAATTTTTGCTATTGTGTTTTCATTTTCAGAAAATGGGAGACAGTACTGTTAGTATTTTCTACCTCAGGTGCTAATTGTTTTATACCAACAGGATCAGGACTAACACTTGTGACCTGACAGGGTTTTTTTTGGGGGGGGGGCAATTAAAATATCCTTCACACCACTGCCTGCCTCACCAAAGGCTTCTCCAGGGCAAAAAGGAATCTAAGAGAGCCTCAAAACCTAAAATGAGGTGGGGAAGGGTTAGAGAGTAGGAAGCTGGTAAGCAAGGATGGCAAGTAACAACAGAAATATCAAGTTGTATGCAGGGAATGTGTGTTATCTTTTGCAGGAACATTTGGCAAGACTCGCTAGGTGACCTGTGTTCAGTTGCTGTTTTGCAACCTCACCTTTTATATCTATAGTGTGTATTTCATTGCTATTGAGGGCCAAAGTAGATAATGCCCAGCATATGTTTAGAAGAGGTTTTCCTCACATGACAGAAGACAGTTGTTTGTCTTCACCTGTGCTTTACCTCAGTCCTATATCTCGCATTTAGTCTACTTTATTTTGAAATTGGTCAGGGAAGCCAACTGTGAAGCTATAGATGCATAAATAGGGAATCCATAAGGTCATTGGTAAGTTAGATCAGGCAAAACACATGTGAGCGGATGAAAGAATACAAAGGGAGAAACTGAGGGGAAGGGACAAGGTATTTCAGCTCAATGGTCAAAGGGCACAGTGTTTTCATTTAAACACTGCATCCGTGTAATGCCAGTAATGCTCAGGATCACCATGCCTAAGGCCTCTTGCAGGACCACCCATGGTACAGTACTTGGGTTTGGCTCAGGAGGCAATGAGCATGGAACCAAACATTTCCTAAACAATGGAATAAGGAGGGAGGAGGAAAGGAGAGGCACAGCTCTCAGGGCAGGCCTGTCACCAGGGATGCCTTGTGCAGGTCTCTTCATTCTGGAAGAGGGATGGGAACTGAGAGGCCTTTGACATTTTTAAGGGAAGACCTGATGCCAACAAGTCTGGGACTTGGTTTGATACTGAACCTTCAGACTAATCCCAAGATCAGAGGAGTCTTCCCCTAGCAGGCAGTACACAATGGCTTGTTTTGGTTTGCTTGTTTAGGTTGGACTTGCTCTTTGGTTCTCCATGGACACTTGGCCTCTCATACCAAGACAACTACCCTCCATTCTAGACTCTCTTTTGAATCCAAACTCTCTGAGAGACCTGGGGTTACCATGGCATCAGGAGCAAGCTTGTTCCTATGCTCCTAAGGGTTCCCCTTTCCTACAGCCTAACATAAGCCAGCCCCTAAGAACCACTGTTTTGCAGTGAAAATGCTCAGCAGTCAGGATGAACTTCATTTCAGAGCCCAGGGAGCTTCAAGGAAGTGGATGGCTAAGCAGGTCTATTAGTGGTGGAGGACATGAGATTGGTTTCAGTTAAAATGTTACATTTCAGAATACTCTCTAGCTAAGGGAGATCCATAATAGAGGAACCAGTCCCTGATAAGGGTGAGCAGTGTTTAAGGCCCTGTCCCACTCATTTCTCTTACAGACCAGAAGCCCAAGACACAGCCAAAAGAAGGCTCAGGTTTTCTATGACACAGCTTCTCACCAGGAGAAGCCAAAGCGATACCTGGAGGAACCTGTCAGGGCATCGGAACATTCAATTTCAGGCCTCAGAATGTTTAATGGTTTGAAACCTCAGCCTCTCCATTCAGCTAAGAGATCCTGTCATCTACCTAACCACAGTAAAAGCAGGCCCACATGGAGTCTACAGGAATCATGGCCAGATGACACAACTATCTACTTCTTCAGTTTCTTCTTTCCTCTAAGGAGTGGAAAGTGGCTATTAGCCTCAAGTTCCTTTGTCTGTACCAATGGTCTTCCCCCATGGAAGTTAACACCAAACTGCCATGGAACAAGTGTTTGTGTACCCCTTCCCTTCATAGCCTGTGCCCAGTTTGAATGAATGAATCTTTACTTACGGTTGTTAACCAAGACAAAAGATACCAAATAATATCAATTTGCCACAATAAAATGATTTGCCAGAATAAAACATTAAATTTGACAGGATAAAACACCTTAAAACACTTATAAAACATTGTAAAACTTTTGATAAAAGCCACTAAATAGAAACAGGACTGTTATAAAATAGTCAATATCAGAAGGGTGGGTAATGTAGTGTATCAAAGATCAGGCCAACATCAAACCCTAAAGTGGAAACCACACTCCATAAGGTGATCAAGAACTAGAATTACTGGCAGTCATAAGCCTACGTACAACTACTGCAGCAGTGCAAAATCTGGCAACACAGTTTGAAATCTGCTGGGACCTGTCAGAGAGAAGTAACTTTGCATAGAAATTGACAGGTCTCCCAGGAATTTTGTCGATAACAGGTTGAATAAGTTCCTTACGTAAGTCACGGTAGAAAGAACAATAAAGAAGGACATGGGTGACTGATTCTACTTGGCTCATTTCGCATGGGCACAAGCAATTTGAGAGGGGAATATTTTGGAATTTCCCATCCAAAAGCTTGGAAGGGAGAGCGTTCAGTCTGGCTAGAGTAAAAGCTCTTGTAATCTTTGGAGGCATTAAACCAGTCAGGTATGGGGATATAGTAAATTTGTTGTAGATGACTAGGCTGTGATTACCCAGAAGGCTCACATGATCTTGGAGTTCTATATCCCAAATCCTTTGTCTAACTGCAGCTTTGGCATTAGCCAAACTGCCATGGAACAAGTGTTTGTGTACCCCTTCCCTTCATAGCCTGTGCCCAGTTTACAGCTTCTACCCCTCTGTCCTCCCAGTCAAGGCTAGAGGCATCAACCCACCTTCCAAGATGGGGCTGGCCTCTTCTTCTGTAACCATGCTACTCTGGCTCCCATCCCCTTGGCCCAAAGGGGTCCCACAGCAAAGGCAGTCCCAGTGCCACCAGCCTCAGGCAATCACATTGTTTTGGTCCTCCAGGAGCCTGAACTCTAAACTACTGGGGTATCTGCTCTCGCCAGGTGGCCTTCCACTGAGCCACAACTCAGCAAAGGTGCCTGCATCCCAAGACCATACCCTAAAAACTGGTCAAGGGCCCCTCTCGCTCCAATTCAAGTCCAGGTAAGAAGGAACACTTCTAAGACCTGTTGATCTTCTTGGCTTGCCATGACTTCCCCAAGGCCAAGTTAGTTTCAACAGATCACTCATGGTCCTCCTGAGTTATGGGGGTACTGGGTTGGTAATCATGGTCAGTAGCTGATGATCTGGTTCCCTGGATTGAATCCTCTTCTTCCTCCTCCTCTTTGCATTGAGCATCTTGGCTGGTCCCAGGGTCCTGGATATCAGATGTTGATTTGTCCTAGTTATGTCCCAAATATGAGTTATCTTCTAGATTACAGAAGATAACCCATGCCCCTAATTTTCCGAACAGCAACAGATATCTATAGCAGTGTTATCGAACCTGGCACTCGGAGCCCTTTCTGTGGGCACCTGACATCGCCCCTTCACAGCCACCTGTATTCAGATTAAATGGCTGTATTGGCACTTTGCAAATAATTAGTGGGTTTTGAATTGCAGTTTGGGCACTTGGTCTCTAGAAGGCTTGCCATCACTTATGTATGGCATCAATGTACCTAGGATGCCTACGACCCTCACTCTGGTTCACCAGTTGTCCTTTTTTTGTCACCACTTTTGCTAGGGACTAACCACAGCAGACCAGGAACGTCCAACACTTGCCATTTTGGAGGTGTTCTGAACCAGTCGTCTAACCACCACTATTTGTTCACCCAGATCTCTTCGCTTGTCCATATTTCCTGCTTCCAACACATGAAATTCAAAAACTGGCTGTTCAATGGCTCCCTAATATATCCCACCCCTTAACTGGCGCTATTGTGGCAATATATTCAAGCTTTTTCACTTCCACCACTTCAGCCCTTTTCACCTTGTGGCTGATCATTGTAAATGCTGCCATTAGCTCGTGAGCGACTGTAGCTGATAACTGAGAACCGTTCTTTTTGTGGAACGGTCTGGAAACCCCGTTCCTCACCACTAACGAACTTTGTTTGCTTTTTCTCTACCCTCGGTCTATATATATAATCAGAAACTGAAGAGGAATTCCGGTGTTGGTGATGGGGAAACCTCTCCGTGTTTCTACGTTTTTAGTAACCCAGTGAAAGGTGTGACTCAACCCGGAATCCTGAGCCTGGAAACAGAGGGTGTGTAATCATCCCGCCACCGGCGTCCTCAATGAACCCTGGAGTCTTTTAAGCCATGGGTCCCTCCCTCCTGCTAGCAGCTATTAATCGAAGGGAGGAACGCGCGTGCAAACCGGAAGTTTTGGTAGGCAATGCAACGGAGTCAGACCGCTTTGGATGCCTCTCGCGCGTTGTCCCTCCCCCCCCCCCCAGTGGTAGTTAGGAGTCGCGGCGGAGTCGCCCTCGGGAGAAAGTCTAGCACGGGCCATCTCCATGGTGCCCATTTCCGGCGGGCGTGGCTTCCCTTTCCCTTCTCCGTTCCTCCGCGAGAAGGTCCTCTCTAGGCTCCCTCCTCCCTTCGCTCTCTATGATGCGGGGAGGTGTTTGCCTTTTGTTCCTCCTCGCCGAGGAGCGCTTCTTCGGCCGTCTTTCTTCCGGGGTGGGCGGGAGTCCCCTTTGGTGATGGCGGACGAGGAAGGCCGGCAGCTGGATCCGGAGCCTGGCACTTCTCCGCTGGAGGCGGAAGCCGAAGCCGCGGGTGAGAGTGACCTGCTCGAGAGCGGGCTGCCCATTGAGTCCAATGGCTATGTGCTGTACAGGTAGGCAGAAAAGTGTGTGTGTGTGTGTGTGTGTGTGTGTGTATGTCTCTCTCTCTCTCTCTCTCTCTCTCTCTGTGTGTGTGTGTATGTCTCTCTCTCTCTCTCTGTGTGTGTGTGTGTGTGTGTGTGTATGTCTCTCTCTTTCTCTGTGTGTGTCTCTCTGTCTCTCTCTCTCTCTCTCTGTGTGTGTGTGTGTGTGTGTTTAGGGAGGGGTTGGTTAAAGTTGCAACCGCTGCAAATCGATTCAGAAGTCAGCTCTTTGAGTTCGTTTGGAACTCCATGCATTTTGAGCCGCGTTGACTTTAGTTCGGTTATGAATGTGAAATATAAACTGCTCGAGTAAAGGAAAACATTGTCTCTAACATAATGCTTGCCTTCTAAATGGGAGGTGGAGGTTTAGATCTGCCTTGAAATAGGCATGCTGTATTCTCTAGGAGGTGGTACCCAGCGTGGTGTAGTGTTTATTTTAGAGTGACAGAGCAGGACTCTGGAGCACGGAGTTTGAATCCCCACTTGGCTGTGGGAATTGACTGGGAGGAATTGGAACTGGTAAAACCACCCCTTAAATCCCTATGAGGATCACCCTGAAATGAAATGAGTGGTATGTAACATATTTTGAAGATCTTTTATACCTAATAGACAGGCTCTTTTGAGTAAAAGGAATGGCCCTGTGAATCTCTGCTTAGGGACTGAACATGTTTCTAACTGGTGTTGAGTAGTACAAAATCCATCTCCCATAGTATTTGTAGTATGTATAGTGACCCTGTTTCTTTAGCAAGAGGGCTTTGTGGAGCAAAGTTGATTCAGTTCCCAGAAATGACCCATTCAGAGTTGGAAGTTCAATCCCAGATGTATGTTGGCTCTGTAGAAATTTAATAGCAAGAATAATGTGCACTGTATTGTAACCTGTTGGATGAACTTTCCTGCATTCTGTGTTCTTTGAATGCTGGTAGGAGTTAAATCTGAATCATACACACAAAGACATCATAACCAGTGAAAATACTGTAGTAGCAACCAGTACTGTGCTTAAACAAGCTGTTAAATTCTTAATCTCTCAGTTTCTGACATACTGTACTGTCGTATTTGAAATTTATGTTTCTCTAACCACACCCAGCTATGCATTTTCTTCATCATTTTTGCACTTAAGCAAACAAGAAAAACATTGATAAGTTTTACTGGCATCCTGAGCTTCATCATGGTTTTCTGCTCGTCTTCTAAACTTGACAAGCAGTGAATCTTTATGTAAATACAGTATTCATAAAAGCTGGTTTAATTATCCCAAAATAACTCTTTCCATAGAACTGCCAAATGCAAGTGGGCCCAACTTCTGAAAAGGATTATGCTTGAGAGGACTTATATTATACTACTAGCCCTTGGGTTTCCAGGAAAAACCCTCTTTGAATTGTCCTTATATTTTCTTGTTTGTAAATTATTGTTTTGTTTTTATAGGGACAGGAAAGAATGGGCCGATGTTGAGCCAGTTCCTCAAGATGATGGGCCTCATCCTGTAGTTCAAATCATCTATAGTGAAAAATGTAAGTTTGGGGGTATTTTTTTTTTGCCTACCTAGCAATGGGGATATGCATGGAAATGTAGGCACAAAAATTGAATTGTATTTGAATAGATGGGCTGAGGTCATTTTTATTTCTTGCAGATGTTGCCCTATCAGCTCTTTAAACTGCTTTATACATACTTTTTGTATCCTCAGGATTTCTGGATTTGTCCCTGTTTTTGCAGGTCCTCAGTTGTGTCTTCAGATACCGTGTTTCCCCTAAAATAAGACACTGTCTTATATTTATTTTTTCTTAAGAAGACACACTAGGGCTTATTTTCAGGGGATGTCTTAAATTAAGTATAATATGCTTGAATATCAGCCCTGCACACAACCATAGCCACACCCATCACTAGGTTTTATTATCAGGGTAGGGCTTATATTTAACAAATGCATAGAAATCCTGCTAGGGCTTATTTTTGGGGGAGGTCTTATTTTCAGGGAAACAGGGTATTTTACTCATATTGTACTGTTGTGACCAAAGGACTGATTATTTACTGAATGGGATAAATGTAGAGCATAGCCTATGTACACGTAGTATAAATAAGGCCAACTGAACATTTATTTCTTGATTTTAATGTAAAGAAAAGCTACTGGATGATTTGAGACATGAGATAAGAATTGCAAATGATCTTAGAAGTCAGTTGGGGGGTGGAGATTTTTTTCATTCTCTACCTGCTTAGTTGAAAACATGTACAGTATTAAAATGGCACAGATGCAAAAAATTACAACCAGTCTTTCAACCTCATATTAGAGATGTCAGATTTTCTTTTCTGCAATATATATTTATGCTGCATATTGTGTTTCTGTCTCGGTGAACATAGGCCTACTAGACTCCTTGATACCGTACAGTAAGACCCTGGTATCTACTGGGGATTGGTTCCAGGCCTTCCCGTGGATAATGAAAACCATGGATAAGAGAGAACGCCTGCCCATCCATCCCCAAACTGCTGTTTCCTGAGAGTAGCTTGCTTTATGACTGCTGTTTTGAGACAGTAGCTTGCTTTATGGCCGCTGTTTGTGACAGTAGCTTGCTTTACAGAAGCTGTTTATGACAACAGCTTGCTTTACAGCTTGCTTTGTGGCTGCTGAATTATTTAATTTTTTCCTTTGCCAACCGTGGATAACTGAATCAGTGGATACGGAGGTCCTACTGTACTCAGAAAGAAGTCACAAAATAGTACTTGCTCTTAAGTTCAGCTACAGTACCACTGTTCCACAAGGTCATTATTGCTACTTTTCCTTCAACATGCACCTTGAGTCTTAAAACAAGTGAGAAGGTGTGAGCCCTTGTCTCCAGAAAAGGAGAGGGAGGCAAGCGAGAGAAAAGGAGACCAGGGTAATAGTGGAATATGGACAAGCCAAGTTTGATCTTAGTTTTAAAATACAGTGAGGACTGAATGATAAGGTTGTTCCAAGGGTAGATTTGAAGAAGGGAAAACGTAGCCCTGGAGGCTGGAGTTAACCTGGAAAGCATTTGGGTTTAGAAACAGCTAGGGGTACAAGAATGGGGGGAATGAAGGTCGCAGGTAGGTGGTAGCAGGGAAGATGGTTTGGAATGTGGGGACTTGGTGCTGACTGGAAAGCCAATGGAATCTCTCTGAAAAAGGAGAAGCCTTGTCTTTTTTTGTAAATCCATGTGGGAATGACCATAGGTGAGAGAGATTTTGTCAGTCGGGTTTGGGACAGGGATGAGAACACCGGGATATGACAAAGGCAAGTGACAAGAGTGAGCTGCTCTAATGCCTATTTCTCCCTCTAGTTAAAGATGTATATGATTATTTCCGAGCGGTTCTGCAACGGGATGAAAGGAGCGAAAGAGCTTTCCAGTTGACAGGGGATGCCATTGATCTGAATGCCGCAAACTATACAGTCTGGTAGGTAGTGTTGCTGAGTTTGATCATTTAGAAAGGTGTGTTTTTTTTAAAAGTATTCTTTTTAGATTTCCCTGTCAAATTTGGGGTCAGCTGGAGTGTTTAGCCAAATTTCAAGAAGTCCCTGAACACAATCTAGCTGTTCAAAAATGTCCCCAGAGGAAGCAAGTTGGGCATATCAAATAATACCTGTCCTCAAAAGAACTGCTGTCAAATAATATGTAGTAGTTGGACCTTCGGCAGGCAAAACATGTATGCCACAGGAGATGGAAGCAAGGAGGAGTGAAAATTAGAATAAAAACCTATGCTTAAAATGTGTTTTATCTCTGTGTGGTAGAGGTTGTTTTTCTTTCTGAACAAGCTACCTGAAAATTTTCTTAAACAGAAGGATTTCTATTGAATGAATATGTCAAGTGTTTTGTTAAACACAGGGTGGATAAAAAGGTACAGTATTTTTAAACATCATAGTGACAGAAATCATGATATTAATTTAAAAATGACTTTTTAAAAAATTAAATCATCCCCCCCCAAAATCAAATTAATCCTAGTAACACATTGCCTAGTAGTAGCCAATCACCCTGCTGAATGATTGTAAAGCACTGAGGGTTTTTTCAAATTGTTTTTCTGACTTAACAGCATTGATTGTAAACTGAAATTCATACACACCGATGTCCTGTTGAACATAAACAGGGATCAGTTTCAAATTCAAAACTTGGCTACAGGCGATACCTTTATAGGCCACTAATAAAAATAAAAAACATTGCAAGCTTTTGGGTGCAACATACTCTTCTTCAAAACAAGTCCAAAACGTTCAAACATGGAAAAAAATATGCTGTGCCAGGAGGTTATTCTCAAAGTTCTTGGCTAGATGATCACCAGACAATGCATTTTCTTAGAGGCAGGAGGTCAGAGGGCAGTTGTAAAAGCTGATTAAGCATTGGGTTTCACAGCCCCGTTCTTCAAACACACGAACATGGGTTATACACCCCACCACCACCACACACACACACTCACCCCTCATCTCCATTTGGCTCTACGAGACATACAAGTCCCTTTTGGCCTGTTTTTGGATTCTGTTTCTGAATTTCTGTTTCTGGATTGAATTCAGATTCTGAAATCTGTTTCTGGATTGATTTTAGATTGAGTGGCATTGTGTGGGGCTCCCTCTGCTTCTTAGGGTATTTGTACATGACTCCTAAACTCCGCCGCAAATGGTTCCTAGCTCCGGAGCTTAAAATTGTTTCCCCACCAGCTCCGGAGTTTACAGAAAATTAAGGGCGACCATGCCCACCTAAGCACGTCCCAGCGCACTTTTCAGGTACCTGCTCTTGGAGGGTGAAAAATCCCAGATCCGGATGTAACCTAGAGTGTCGGGCTCTCCTCGCTTCTGGTTTTTTTTGCCTCCCGCCCCTTTAAGAGAAGGAATCAGGATGACAGCGGGGCTCGGGGCGGCTTGGACCGGCAGACGGAGGTGAGCCTGCATTCTTTTGTCCCTTTTTTTCTTCTTCCCCTCACGCAGACAGGAGCAAGGAAGTGCGGAGGGGTGGGGACGCAGGAAGAACAACGAACCCCCAAGATCTCTGGTCCGAATTTAAGTGGCCAGCAGATCTTAGGGGTCGTGTGAAAAGGCCCTTAGCCATCAGGCTCACTACTTCATTTTTCAGTACAAAGGAGGGATATAGAGCAGGCAGCCCTTTGATATGCAAGGGCGATCTTCCCAATCTATGTATCAGTTCTATGTTAGTTCTAATATTGTTTGCAAGAAGGTATTATTAAAAAATCTTGGCACAGTTAATTCCCAGGGGAAAATGACCATAAATGTAAGAAGAAAGGGAGAAGCAGCAAAGCGCACTGTCAAATTTCCTTTCTTTTTAAATAGGCATTTCCGCAGGGTCCTTCTGCAGTCTTTGAAGAAAGACCTAAATGAAGAACTCAATTACATCACAGCTATCATTGAAGATCAACCAAAGAATTATCAAGTCTGGTAAAGTCCAAGTTCTCTTAATATCACACATTTTTACTCTAGTCAGGAAGTTTCCATTTGGTAATTATTCTTTTCTCATCTAGAGATAGATTCATGATATTCAGAAGATTAGTGCATCTGCCTTCAGTAACTTATCCCTCAAATGATATTAATTTCATTTGTTTTCTTTGTTGTGCTTTCTTTTCTATTTCGCATTAATTGTATATCTAGATTGGTGAACCACTATATTGATTGCATTTTTAAGTGGGATCCTATGGAGTTCTGAAGTTTAATTTATAAACTGCCCAGAGTAGTGTCTCCACTAGAGGGGAAGATATATAAATCAATTCAATAAATTAATAAGGTGCAGGATTATTATATGGAAACTGCTGTGTGTGAATCTGATAGAGTAGCACATGACAAGGATGTTTTATGATGATTTTAAAAACCTGTGTTTCTGGCTCCATAGTAGAACAGAAGGTACCGCATTTCAACAAAATGAAAAAATAGGTTGGAAAAAAATGTTGAAACTGGTATAAAGAACAAGAATAAGTTATATTTTTCTGCAGACCGCACACTTTCACCCAAGAGTTTCCAAGAAGCATTAGATCAAAGTGATATAATTTGTAGTGACCCAACTCACAGAATGAGGTGTAAAACTGAAAATGCAACTATCAGTGACAATCTGTCACCCTTAGTCTTCAGTATAATTGCACTGATTTTTTTTTTTTTGGGGGGGGGTGCCCTTGGTAAATGCAGTGACCTTCATAGGATGAAGTTTTAGCATTGTTTTGCTAGAAACCATGCGTAATAAAACTGGCAATTCAGAGGCTGTTCTGTTATAGAACAAGGACTTCTTAAACTTTTAGGCATCACAGACGGGTATTAGTGGAGTGGCTGAAGGACCCATCCCAAGAACTCGAATTTATAGCAGACATCTTGAACCAGGATGCCAAGAACTACCATGCATGGCAGCACCGACAGTGGGTCATTCAGGTACTTCAGTGTTGCTGTTCTTAGCAAATGACTGCTGTTATCTAGGCTAGAATGTGTGTGCGGAGAGAGAGCTTGCATATTGCAACTAGCCCTGGGAGAGCCAGCCCCAATCCTTTTAATTAAAGACCAGCTCATCTAATGTCGAGGACATAGTTTGCATTGGTGGTGTCATTTCCAGTTGTCCGATGGCATCCGTGACCCTGTTGCACAAGCTGCTGTTAACTCCATGGGGTCCATTGTTTCCCTCTCAACATCTGTTAATAAATTGACTTGTTTTCCAGATGTTATTACAGTCCTCTTGAAATAAACGTCAACTGCCCTTAAGGTCTAGAATTTTATTTCATTTTATAATTACAGTACAGTGGACCCCTGTATAACAAACAGCTTGTATAACATAAAATTTGTACAACATAAAAATTCTGGAGATAGGGGAAATTTGCTTAACATAATTGCCTATGGGGAGAATCCGTACAACATAAAATTGGGATCACTCCGTTTTCAATGCATTCCTATGGGAATTTGTATAAAGGAAAATTTGCTTAACATAATTTCATTCGGAACGAATTAATTCCTTTATACAAGGTACCACTGTACATGTAGAAATGGGGCAATTTCCCCAATGTCCTTTCTTTTAATGTTTCCCTTTTTGTCTGTTCAGGAATTTAAACTGTGGGATGATGAACTGGATTACGTTGAGCAGCTCTTGAAGGAGGATGTCAGAAATAATTCTGTCTGGAACCAAAGATACTTTGTAATTTCAAACACAACCGGTTATGACGATCCTGCAGTTCTTGAGAGAGAAGTCCAGTATGTATTTCAAAAGAGTGGCTTTCAACCTATGGTGTCTGTACCACGGGTGGGATACGGCTAGTATTTTATCATGTCTTGTATTTTATGATGTTTGTTTTGATTATGTTATGTTGGGTTTATAGTTGGGTAGTTGCTTTGGAGATGTGCTGTGCACCGTCCAGAGGTCCCTATGGGGAAATCGGGTGGTTAATAAGTACAAAAATAAATAAAATAAATAGTATGGGTGGGACATAACATTTTTAATACTGTTACTAAAAACGTTTTCCCTTTCGTCTCCATGTTCTTGTGCAAATGTGGTCTACTGACTTTCAACGCCACAGATTATTCACCCGTAGAGATGGGCACGACTTAGCGCAATTTTCGTTTTCGTTTTCGTTTTTTCGTTACGTAACGAAACGAAAACGAAAAACGGTTCAAAAATGGACCGAAAATGGAAACGAAACGACTAATTTTGAGCCAGTTTTCGTTTTTCGTTACTGGAAAAGCACTCAATGGAGCTAAATGGGGAGAAACGAAAAATTTTTCGTTTTCATTTTCGGTTTTCGTTTTCGTTACGTAACGAAACGAAAACGGAAAATTTTGAAAATTAGCTCACGAAAACGGAAACGAAACGAAACGGACCCTAGCCGAAAACGAAAATTTTTTTCTGAGTCGTGCCCATCTCTATTCACCCGTGATTTTTTTATCTGTTGTTAATTCTGAATGCTTAGGGTATCTTGTAATCCCCTGTTTCCCTCTGCCTTTTGAATTACTATAATAAATATAATAACACAATGCCTATATGCAAATAAATTGCATTCTTGGGGGAAAGTGCCTCTCTTGTGTCTACCATGGGGTGGGGGGGACACAAGGCTGTTTGATAGAATGACTAGTGGGTTATGTGTTAGGAAAGGTTGGGGAATCATTTATCTAATATTTGGTTTAATCTAGTGTCATTTCTCTTATCACAAGCAAAATCATTAATGCATTGTGAGTCTTCTGATGTCTGTTGGATTCTTAAACATTCATCTAAATTCTCCAGGTGTGCATCCTTTTATACAGTGACCCCTCTTCCTATCACTGGGGTTAGGGATCCGACCCAACCTGCGATAATTGAAAATCCGCAATATGCGGATGCAGGTCGTGTCGGGCCTGGGGTGCCTAGCTGGGGCTCCTGTACTTAGCCCCAGCCTGGCGCAGCCCTGAACAGGCCTGCGAGGGCCTTCCCGGGCCTTCTGGAGGCCCCAAAAGAGCCTCCCTGTGAACCTGAAGTGACGTCCGGTAAACTGTAGGCAACTTCGTTTCTGAGGCCTCCGACAAAAATCATTTCTGAGGCTTCCGAGAGGCCTAGAAAGGCTCTTGCAGGCCTGTTTGGGCAGTGCCAGTCCTGGGGTAAGTATGGGAGGCCTGAAACAGGCCTTTCACCCCCTTACCCCAGGGGGGCCTTTTTTCATATACTGTGGTCCCACGATATAGCGGGACCACAGTATATGAACTGCGAATGGGCAGGGGACCACTGTAGTTCAAACAGAAGTGTACACACACTGTGGAGAAAGTATCATGTAGGAAGAGAACTGAAGAAAATTTGAGGGCAGAATCCTTACACATGAGGAAGCCTTATAGAAGAGGTGTTTGAGGGCTGAATATGCCGAGTGTACAGAATAGATTACTTGTTTAAAAATCTAAAAGAGGAAATAGATCAGTGTGTGCGATCCAGAATGCAACAATTTTACATTGCAATTTTTTTATTCCAGGTCTTGATTATTCATGTGCTACTTTTTTCTCTTTCACTATTTGAAGAGAGTATTGTCATTAGACAAGGACATACTTTTTTAAAAGAAAGAAATTGAGGTGCATTGGGCATTGCAAAACTTAGTGAAATAAATGATCTTTTATGATAGCTTGAGGCTTGTCTACTAAATTGTTCTTCTGAATCTATTTGGGAAGGATTTGTTTTCCTTGTAGATATGTTTCTATTGTAATTTTATATGTTGAAGAGGTATGCATATATGTAATCTCCTGCTCCATGTTCACTGTATGCATATAAGTGTACACATGGCTACCTTCCCCTTAAAAGTGACATTTGTGGACTACATCTGTTTACAGATATTCTTCCTGAAACACTTTGTTTCCCTTTTAAGGTATACCCTAGAAATGATCAAGATGGTGCCTCATAATGAAAGTGCTTGGAACTATTTGAAAGGGTGAGATGACTTTCATTAGTAGCTATGTTTGGGGTATCTGCTAAGCATGTGTTTTAAAAAAATGGAAGAATGTGGTGACGGGGATGGTATATTGCATTTATTTTTCTAAAGAAGATCCTGGATCATTTAGCTGCAGATGAAATGTTTTAAGATATGTGAGCAATACGTGCATGGAACCATGTAAGTCAGTAGGGCAGTAGGGCAAGGTTTCCAGTGCCCTGCCATTTTCCTCCACGATCACCAAGCAAGAAGGAAATAATGTAAAATGGCAACTCTTGTTCAGTTGGTGTAAATAAATAATACATTGTTTTTCTTTTATAGGATTATCTGGAATTATCCAGATGTTTCATGTTAAGAAGCATTTTTTTTAATACCTGTAGGCTACCTAGATTGACTTCAGTTCCTTTTATGCTGCTGCAGTATAATTCAGTATATGCAAAATTTGCCAGTTTAAAAACCTGTCTATCCAAGTATTCTAAAGTACTATAAAATGAAGTCTGTTCTGACAGATTTAGAGGGGCTTCTTTCCCATTGAGTTACGCAGAAAAACTGACTAATCTTTGCTTAGATACGGTATTGATTCCCCACATATGCATGCTTGTTGTGAGAGACGAATCTTCCTTGGAGAAGCAGGAGTCATGTGCAAAAAGGATGCCTATGGCCCACCTTTGACCAAAGGCACTGCTGACTTAGAGTTTGGAAAGCTCTTCATTTCTGTGTTGCGGCTTTTTCATATTCTTGCCACTAGGAGGGTCCAGAACTTAAGGCTTCCCCCACTGCACTGCTGAGCACTTGAATTTTTTTTTTATTAAAATAAGATCATGCTTATGACATTTCATGGAGCATGTTCATGTTAATGGTGCACAGCAAAAATTAATAGGTGTGGTCCTATTTCTGTTTGATACCATTAGAAAAGGTTTTTTTTCCCACTGGAATCCTGAATGTCCAGCACTGAACTGTGCTTGCCATTAAAGAGTTTCAGGTTTTAGATTCACATTTTATTTTATGACACTCGATGACTGATAATGGCTTGCATATTGTTTTGCCTCTACCTTTAGAAAACCTCCAAGTTCCATAAGAAATGTTGGGCTAGCCTGTGAGTTTAGTACAATACTCATGGTTGCATTTTGTCACAGGATTTTGCAAGATCGTGGCCTTTCAAAATATCCGAACCTCTTAGAGCAGCTGCTAGAATTGCAGCCAAGCCACAGTTCTCCGTACCTGATTGCCTTTTTAGTAGACATATATGAAGACATGCTAGAGAACCAGTGTGGAAACAAGGAAGAAACACTCAACAAAGCATTAGAGGTTAGTATTTTTTTAACATCTTTATAAAAAAAACAGGCTTGTTATCTCTTATAGTCTTTTTTATAAGTTACAGCTAGGTGATATTACTGTGACTATTCCGAATTCTGGCATATCAAATAAATTTCAAAAGCCAGAGATGGTCCAAGTGTTTGATCAGCATATTTGGAAGCCACTTATTGGAGAAGAATGTTCTATGCCATGCTGATTATCTACCCTATAATGTTTCAGGCTGAGGTGGGTGTGATCTGGGACAATGTGGACGCAGTTAGCACAAAATAAAATGGAAATCAAATGACTGTGTTCACTGATGTGGAATCCAGAGTGAATTTCAGCATCCTGCATATTTATTGTCTCTTTTGATCTCTAGTTAAAGTGAAATTACTATAACTTAAGGTACTGGCAGTACTAGACATGGCCAATGCTGCAGCTTTTCTAAGAATACTAATGAGTGTTTATTTATTTATTTAAAACCTTTCTACCCCACCTTTCTCATTAAGAAAGCCCCAAGGCGGCTTCCATCATTCAAAGACAATAGCTGAAGCAAATGCTTCAAATACTAAAAAACGACTGAACAAATGCCACAATAAAAGATGGCCAACAGAAGCAACATCAAAAAACATTGGGTTCAGCAAAGCACAAGAATCTGCTTAAGAACTCCATTCAGGTAGTTTACTTGAAAAGAGAATATGTTCCCTAGTCAATTAACTGGAGTGGATTCAATTGTTTTAAGATGCAATACATGATGCAGAAATGTTTTTTACCAAAGAAAATTGCATGACTTGTTAAAAAAAGGCAGGTGTAGATGAAATCCCCAGAAGCCTTGGCTTAGAGTCTACTGTTGAAAAAATGTTGAGAAAACAAAAAAATGTGTATATATAGTACTCTTCCTGGTTTATGCTATGCAATGTTGTCTCTCCATTTCTACTGTAATCTCTCTGGGCAAAGACTTGTATTTAAGAACAACAACACTGCCAAACATTGTTCTGTAAAGTGCTGTACATTGGGGGTGATACATCATAAACTGAGTACAAGAAGATTACAGTCTTTAAACAGCTTGTAATGTTTCTTTCTGTAGCTATGTGAAATCCTGGCTAAAGAAAAAGACGTAATACGGAAGGAGTACTGGAGATACATGGGAAGATCCCTTAAGAATAAACACAGCCCAAACGAGGAACAGAACCTACGAACTGAAACCGACCAGCAGTAACTTCAGGTTATGAGGAAATACTGTGGCATTCAGCTCAGTGGGTATTACAGAATGTCCGAGTGGGGACTTCTAAGCAGGCAGTGAAATAGTATTATTTCCCCCGCTTCCCAAAATACTTTGTAACTATACATTACTGCAAGGTATTGCTTCTAACCACCCCAAGAATGCAAAGCCTTCTGCGTAACAAACTGACCTGTGGTTAGTGCTGCTATACGCATTAGCTGTGGAGTGGTCCAAAGCACTGTGCGTTTAAAAAACACTTAGTAATTACTTGAATTCTACCAAATAAATGAATTGTTTCTTAGCAGTCAATGGATAATGCTGTACTAGCCATTTTAATGCCCTCTGTCCATTCCCAGCCTTGCCCTCCATAAAGTTGCCCCTGTTCATCTACATCGTGCATGTTAAGATTCTGAATGTATTTGAATTGGATTGTAGAGACCGTGTGTACAGTGGATATCTAGAGTAACTCAATTTCAGTTACTGTAAGGAGGGTAGGGAGTTGTGTATTGGAGCAGCTATGCAACACTGTGTTTTCATTGTACCCAACTAATGCCATCAATAATTTGTAATAAAAGTAAAGACGCTTGTACAAGGATGGAATGTGTGTTTGGATATTTGGGCTTCTTGAATAATATCTATGGCAAAGCTGTCAAAGGCTTTGTGGCTACTTTGGGTTCTTAGTATGGTCCATTAGCACCCCCATTTTACTACCTGCAAATGTCTGACCATCATCAGGCTTGAGATGATAGCAATCTTTGATATAGGTAGAAGCTATTTCTGATCCTTTCTCACTGACCTCCTGGCTGCTTCCTTGTGGTCATAAATACTAGTTTTGTGGAGTCTATTGCACACAGAGAAGTTTCTACCCATGTGTACACACTTGAATGATGTTTGTTTGGTTCATTCATACTTTTTGCAAGTATTTATTTATTTAATTATTTTTTTGCCACATTCATGTCTGAAATAGAAACGGTATTTTGACTGTGTGGTCAAGAATATCTTGGGCGACCTTGAGATGGTGAATTTGGCTCTTTCAAGTAGTGGTTAACACGTGGGGACTCAGTAGAACATGGAATGGTGACTTGCATGTCTGAATTGACCTTCACAGATTATGATGGACACAAAAAGTACATTTACAGTATTTCAATCTGAAACTGCTTTTTCAGAAGGGCATGTCATGCATTCGGCTGGGTGTCAGATACAGGCAAATTTAGGTGGGTTGTTTGAAGCATCTTTAATTGTTTTTCAAAGCACCTATTGTTTTTTTTAAATTTATAGTGTTGACATGTTCAGAAGCTTTTCGGCATTCCTGCTTTTTCAATATTTGATCTTGATTGCAGGAGGGAGTTTTCACTCTTCCAAGCATAAAGAAAAGATCTGAAAATATTAACAAAGGTCCACACCTTAAAAACCAGACCATCTCAGAATGTATCATTTAGACATGCCATTGTATTGGAAAGAAAGAAAGAAATGTCTCTAAATGGGCTGGGCATTCACAACGGCTTCATTTGCCCATGGCAAGCCAGAGTTTTTGCAAGCAGTATGCTGGGTGTCTGGTTCTGCTTTGCCCAAGCACTTAAAGCCAGGAAAAGACAACTTATTTGTGTGTTTAAAACCAAGATTCTGGTTGGTCAGACTCAAAAAGCTGAAGCTCATCAACCTGAATTATGCCTACCTATGATCCTTACTGATCTGAGACCAACAGATAGGATCCCAGGGGAAGATAACATATTAGGCAAGCTTTTTTCATTCCCTGTCCCCACCTGTGTACAAGACCAGTATGCAGCAACATACTACTTAGATTTAAACCAGGTAGTTTCCCTTAGCATTATGTCTATGAGAAATTACCCTGTTAATCCATCTCCACATTTATTGTGTTAAATAGGGCACCAAGCCAGAGTGAACTTACAATATAAGCAATCTTGTAAGATCAGCCATCATCTTGGTGAGAGTTTAGCTGTGAGAAAAATACAGGTAAGTAGAGATGGGCAAGACCAGGGAAAATGACGTTTTCGAGTTGTCGTGTCGGAGCCGGCCCGTTTCGGCTCGTTTCCATTTTTCGCGAATTTTTTCAAAAATTTGTCGTTTCGTGTGTCGTTTTTTTCGTCTGTCGTTAGTACTGGTTTTGGGGGGGAGCGGGCTCCTGGAGGCACCTCTCTGGGGTGGGTGCCTCCTCTGGCCCGCTATGAAGGGAAAGCGGGCTCCTGGAGGCACCTCTGTGGGTGGGTGCCTCCTCTGGCCCACTACAAAATGGCATGCATAGCCAATTGGATATGCATACCAAGTTGAGTGGCAGAGGCACCTCTCTTTTGGGTGCCTCTCTGTAGACCGCAAGCCCACTGCTGATATTGCATCTGGGCGCTCTGTGGTCCACTAAGAAGGCAAGTGTACTTGCGTTTGTAGTGCAATGCGAGTACAATGAGCCTCGTGGCGCAGTGGTTAAATGCCTGTACTGCAGGTAAAACTGTGCTCACGACCTGGGGTTCAATCCCAGGTAGCAGGCTCAAGGTTCACTCAGCCTTCCATCCTTCCGAGGTCGGTAAAATGAGTAAAATGAGTACCCAGCTTGCTGGGGGGGGGCAATGTGTAGCCTGCACACTGTAATTAAAATTGTAAACCGCCCAGAGACTACTTAAAGTGGTATGGGGCGGTATATAAGCAGAACACACTTTTACACAGATCTGGCTTAGGGTTAGGGTTAGTGCAAAGGCTAGGCTTAGGGTTACGGGTAAGGTTAGGGTGAGTTCGTGGGGTGTACCTCTGGGTGCCTCTCTGACCCACTAAGAAGGACAGTGTACTGGTGTATGGGTTAGGCTTAGGGTTAGGATTCGGGTTCGGGCTACGGTTAGTGGGCTTTTTATGCCCGACAGGCACATCCCAGAAGTCTCGGTCAAAACCTGGTCAAGTGGCCATGCAATTGGTGGAATGGCTCCAAAAATTTGCATGGTCCACTCCCATGGCCAGCCCATCATTGCGCACTGCGCAGGTGTAAAAAAATAAAAATAAAAATAAAATAAAATCAATGGAGACGTTTTGCTGCAAGAAAAACCCACTGCTGCTACTGTAAAAAATTCAGGCAGTTTTAAAATAGCTATTTTCGCATGTTTCTGTGGTGCTTTGGTGTGTTTTTGGACCACCACGATTTCAAAATAAATATTGCTTGCGGTCGCCCCATTTTGGATCCCCCGCCCGCACCGCATGGCATTGCGAGTTGGCTAGACAACGAGGATGCGCAGCCCAGGAGCGGAGAGGGGGGGAGGCCGGGGAACCCCCCCCCAGAAACCACCCCTCTGGTAGGTGCCCTCAGGCAGGCATATTTTCGCCTGCTTTTTTGGCTGGGAATCAATCGGGGGGGGGGTATTTTTAAAACTTTTTTTCTGTGCCGCTTGGCATTGCGCGATCGCTGTGATGCCAGGAACGACCATGACAAATCAGACCCAATTTTTCTTTAGTCGGTTCGAGTTCGAGTTCTGGCAGAGTAATTGTCGTTACCGTTTCCGTTACGTAACGGAAACGAGGATTTCGCCGAGTCGTGCCCATGTCTACAGGTAAGTTGAGAGCTGTTTAATTTGGATCTTTTTAGGAATAATTTTGTCTGAGATTCCCAGAGTTACATGAGTCCTTGGAAATATACACAGATTCTATTGCTGCCAGGCTGAATTACCCCTTCAAACATGTACTACAATAGATCTTCTATCCCAGTGACATAATGCAGCATAGTTCAGCATAAGAACATAAGAGCCATGCTGGACTAGGCCAAAGGCCCATCTAGTGCAGCTTCCTGTATCTCACAGTGGCCCTGCCAAATATGTCTGGGAGTGCACAAGACTAGATATCTGTCTCCTGATACCAGTCCCCTGCATCTGGCCCTTGAAGTACCCTGGTTTTAAGACTGGAGATTACACATCTCCATCATGATTTGTAACTTGTGATGGACTTTTCCTCTAGGAATCTGTCCAATCCCCTTTTGAAGGCATCCAGGCCAGATGCCATCACCACCTCCTGTGGCAGGGAGTTCCACAGACTTGACAACATGGTGGGTAAAAAAAAAATCTTTTGTCTGTTCTCACTCTCCCAACCCTGTTTGAGTGGATGTCCCCTAGTTGTGGTATTTCGTGAGAGGGAGAAGAGCGTCCCTCTATCCACTTTACTCACACCCTGCGTTATTTTGTATGTCTCAATCATATCTCCCACTCAGGCACTTTGTTTCCAGACTAAAGAGCCCCAAATGTTTTAGCTACCAGCCCAATAATCATTTAAGTCACTCTCTTTTGCACCTTTTCCAGCTCCACTATGTCTTTTTTGAGATGTGGTGACCAGAATTGTACACAATACTCCACGTGCGGCCTTACTATTGTTTTGTACATTGGCATTATAATGTTGGCTGTTTTATTTTCAATCCCCCTTTTCTTAATCCATAGCATGGAATTGACCTTCACCGCTGCACTGGGCAGACACCTTCATGGAGCTGTCCACCAGCACACCAAGATATCTTTCCTGATCCATCACAGATAGCGCAGAGCCCATGAGTTAATAGATAAAGTTTTGATTTGTAATTCACCATTTGTATCTCACCTACTTGGTAGCTCTGATTGTCATGTGGACATGGAGGGAAAGTGGCCGTTTATAAAATAATCACATTGTCACTTAAGCAACTGAAAAAATCACATTGCTCATGAATTTAAGTAGGTGTATTTTAAATTTTTATTCCCCCACCACTTTTCATCAATACTTTATTATTCAATCAGGCTATGGCTTGACAGGGATTGTCAGTGGTTATGAAACCACTAAATTGCTCTTAGTAAACATGTTGACTATTCATTTGTATGAGATCATCCTGTTAATAATGTGCATTTTGGAGTTGTTACTGTTATTACTGTATTTCAAAGAAGATTGAAGCAAAAAGGACCTTGGAGAAGATGGCCATCTCCTGAATTGTATGATTAGGACACTGGGCAGGAAATTGCTGGTGGGAAGGGATGGTGCTACGGTAGCGTAATGGGAGGAGGAAAATAATAGAAGGGGAAGAAATACCAAGCCTGTGAGGAATGCGCATTGTTGAATTTGTCAGCATAAGGCAATAAAATTAGGAAAACTCAATTACGGTAATAAAATATTGTATATATACTTCCTTATGGTCCTGAAAATTACCTTTCAAAGTTCAAACTTACTAAGACCAGCTGTGAGCGTAGTTATTTGGATGCAATTTATTAACCAATGGGATTAATTTACACACAAAAATGAACAGGAATAGGGAACTGCCAGCATGTCAGCATTTTTGGACTCCAGATCCCAGAAGTTCTAGCCACAATGGCCACTGGCAAAGGGTTATAGGAGTGGTGCCTCCACAAAACCTGGAGAGCCAAAGGTCCTCAAACCCATGAAAAATTTGAAAGGAAAAAGCATTACACTGAAAGAGTCTCAGGGTTTCGTTGCTGTTTTAGAAGGAACTGACAACATGGTTGGGAAGAACATTTTGATATTTCCTTTGCATAATGAAATTGTAGTTGTTTTTAAGATTTTATTTTATTTATTTTATTTATTTATTTTTATTTATTTTTACAACTTATATGCCGCCCACTACCCAAAGGTCTCTGGGCGGCTTCCAGTCAAAGAATTAAAACAGTTAAAAACATCAAACAACAATAAATAATTAAAACAATAATAAAAACCTTACACTAAAATCATCACACGAAAATTGCCATCAGAAGACCCACAATCTAAATTGTATCAATTAAAAAACTTCTGGAATTTTGACTATGTACTGTATATGTTGTGACACATATCATCTATTTTAGGTGTTTGTGAAACCTGATAGTCAATAAATAGGGAGGTGAGTGTGAGTATAGCAAAATATCATTTAAACAATGTTGAAATGTGACTGAGAAGTGATGTACAAATAATTATGATTTTTAGACTTAAAATGAAAAAAAATGCACATTAAACCAATTTATCTGAAATCACTAATTGACTTTTACCCCCTTATTTTTTCAGACAAAGAATGCAAAATGTTGAATTCTCTAGGCAGAAATAAAGGGAACACACGTAGTCCCTTAATAACTGATGGCCAGAGGGTTATTTTCTAGTTGACTGTTGTGCTCTGCTGTTTTAAAACTGTTTTAGTGTTTATTTTATTTACCATTTAGTATATAATACTTGTTTTATTTTTTAAAATAATTGTATACATTATCTTTTTAGTTTATTTATTTATTTTTACATTTATATACTGGTTATATATTATATATATATATATTATATAATATAAAATATATTAAATTTATATTTATTTATTTTATATTTATATACAGTTCTTTATTGTAAATATTGCATTTTAATGATGTAAGACACCTTGGATTCTTTGTAAGGAGAAAGGCAGGATAAAAATGTTTCAAATTCATAATGATATAAAAATAGTAGGCAGTGTTAGAGCCAAAAGCATATGGGACCACCCAAAAGTGCCCTCTACTTTTCATCTCCACTGCCTAGGTTGCTTTTCTATGCATGTGTGCAAGACACACAAGCGTGACCCCGACCATAACAAAAAATTTCATTACAGGTGCAGGAGGGGGGAGAGGGAAGTGCATGCGTGCCTTAGAGAGAGTCTTGGGCCACCCCATTTCCTCCCAATCTCTTCCTCCTCCTCCAGTGCATTACTAGCAAAGGGAGTGATCACTTATGTTGGGTGCCTGTCTGTATTTTTGGATTGTTAATAGCTTTTAAAGTCTACGTGAAGGCCCCTTACTATGATTTTCTGAATGGAATAATGATTTATTTTATTTTGTTTTATTTTTAAACCACAGGAGCACCCTCTGGCCCAGAGGCCACTCTGGACAATGTGATGATTATGGTGGTAGTGTGCTATCAGGTCAATTTTGACTTACTTTGACCTTTTATAAAGATTTTCTAGACAGAAAGTACTAAGAAGGAATTTGCCATTCCCTTCTTGTGTGGGCATCTGGAGACCTTACAGCTTTACCTAGGCAACAGGCTGGCTCTTTTCTTGGACCACATGATGGGGAATCAAACTGCCAGGCCTCACAATCCCAACGTAACTCACTAAGCTGCCCAACCATGATTAGATGGCATATAGTTTTTCCAGCTGACATCGAGGACACATCAGTTTTTTCCAGCTGATATCGAGGACACATCAGGACAGGAAAGAATCACAGAGGTAGTTAAAAAAAAAGAATTATGTAGCATCGACTCTAAAAGAGTTCCCCTGAAGCCAGTGTATTGCATAAAAATTTGCAAGTAACTATTTTATGATACTACAAAAATTTGGCATCAAATCCTGAATTTTCTTTTATAGATGGCCTTTTAGTCCATTGGAAATTCCCCTAAACAAGGGAGAAGAGACTGTTGCTATTCCCTTCTTCTCTAAAACCACCACATTCCAGAAGCCTTCTCAGCATTGATTTAGGGACAGAGTACAAAGATGTGGGGAAGGGTTAAGTGCCACAGGTCACTTTCTTTCTTTTTGTGAGAAGGAGCATCACTACAATGTAAGGAACTCAGAATCGAAACCTCTAATTCTACTACTGACCTTTTGGACAAAGCCATTTCTGGTCAAAAACAGGAGGCTGCAAATTAAAAGATTTTACCACCTGTTGATTTTCAGTGAATTGCAACAGTAATATTGATCATTGTCCATTCCTGCCCCCTTCCTTTTCCAAATAGGACATTCTGGAAATCACTCATTCATAGGATCACCATAACTCAGAGGTGACTTGATTTATTTAATATGTGCTTGTAAGAAATAAAGGTAAAGTTCCCATGCAACAATCAGCTCAGTTCTGGAAGGGAGGATGATAAGGAACTATATTGTTTAAGAGGTCCCATTGGTGGAAGGGACCACTGTTGTCTAGTTTTGGTATTTTTTGTATTTTGTTTTTGTATTTTGTATTGTTTTGTTAAATAAAAATATTAAAAAATAAGTCAGAGGTGACTTGGTGGCACATTAAAACAACAAATAATCTGTGCAAGTTCAGAATGAATAATTGCTTCACTCTTCTGTGTACAGTGTGGTCTCATAGAAAGTAGCTAGAGATTTCTAGCATTGCATACAGTACTTTGCTTCTACTCCCATTTATATTTTACCTCTTCTCAGTGTGGTGCCTGACTACACCTATAATTCTGTTTTACAACATGGTGAGCAAAATGTAGCTTCCCTGCTTCTTCACTACTGGCAAAATGATATCTATTGATCACCCCTTTTTTATAAAATAGATGTTAGACGTGGGGAGGACTATTTCATATTGAACAATCCTTTAGGAAATGTGTGCTGCATACCAAGGTAAGCGGGATCAAGCCAAAGGCAGGCACGGCTACAGCTGTTGATAACCTACTCCCTTCTCCTCTTTCCCTGCACTCATGTGACAGACATCCCATATATTAATGTAAAAAGCCTTATTCACACAAAGGAGATGATTTTCTTAAGAGTTAGATCATTAAAATGGTGGAACAGATAATGGGATGTAGATTAGTGGTTCTCAGACTTTCATCTCTTTTGTCCCATCTATCAATTTATTAGAGTGTAAGTTTCACTGGAATAAAAGAAAAGGCCCACCTTTTCTAAGAAGGATGTTTGTACATATACAATCATTATGTTCTTGTGTCCATTATTTTTGGGAAGGTACATGGGGGCTAAAATTTAGATGCCTCATAGTGCCTTCTGGGAAAACAGCTGGTCTGCACAGCCATGCACAAGCCGCACACTCACAGAGCAGTGCCAAAAGGAGATGCAGGAAATTTACCTGTGCATGCATTCTATCTATACAACCCTTGGAAGTGTCACCTTAAATCAGAAGCAACTTTACTACTTCTACTCTTATACTACTATTACTGGCTGGCAGGCACAGTGGGAAATTGAAATTAAGTGCCCTGGATTACTACTGGGATACTAAAAGATCCCAGATAGGTAACTCGTAATAGGTACAGTCACCAGATGATAATACTGTATATCATGTTGCAGGAGGACATGGGGATTGTAGGCAAAGGAAATCTTAGTAATTGTTACAGAAACCCTACTTAAATCCTCCATCAGTGGTGTATATAAACCACTCGTTGAGAACCATTGGTACAGATAACATAGCAGTTTTGTACTGTTGTCACAATTTCAAGTTTTCTAATGTGATAGAGCTTTGTACCAACACAAAAGGTGGACAGTGGGCCCTCGTATAACAGTTTGTATAACATAATATCTGTACAACATAAAAAATTCTGGAGATAGGGGAAATTTTCTTAACAGAATCGTCTATGGGGCGAATCCATACAACATAAAATGGTTGTGATTAGAAATTACTCTGTTTTCAATGCATTCCTATGGGAAATTTGTATAAAGGAAAATATGCTTAACAGAATTTCATTTGGAACGAATTAAGATAAAATCTTTTTGATCCCACATCTGGGAAAATTTACTTGTTACACAGCTTCCAATATAAAAAACAAGTAAAGATGGGTAGGTGCACAAAAAGTGTAAGGTGAGAGAGAGAGAGAAAAAAATAGCTAATAGAGATTAAATAAAATAAGAAACCCAATATACAAATATTACACTATAACAATTTGCATATAAAAATAAATATACCCCATATGAATATGTTAAACTGCAGAGTTTATACAAGGTGCCACTGTACTAGTCAAGGTAACCATTCATTTAAAGGCAATTAAATAATTTAAAATGATATACTGTAAACTGACTTTGTATCCTTCCTTAACTTCTAGTTTTAAGGGAATTTTGTGTTGAGAACTTTGGAGCACCTCAATCCATGCCAGCTGACAATGCTTTCTAGAAAGTTCTGTAGCCACTGGCTTAGCCATCTCGCTTTTGCTGTTCCATTGACAGTTGTGGAGGGAAGCTAATCTCCTACATGTGACCAGATTTTGACTAGGAGTCTTCCATTTCTGACTTCTGATAAGTGCACAATAATTTGATGGTGTGCATTTCTTGTTCTTCCCAGTTTATTTTGATATGCAACATGGTTTTGAAGTATTCATTCACGATGATTCAAATGGTCACAAACTAGAATAATGGAAAATGCAAAACTCTGCAGAAAAAACTGATTCTTATTTTTCTGATTATTGCTCATGTGTATTATCTTGCTTCCAGGTACCCCAAATTTCCCCAGCAGTAAAGGAGAAATTAGTAAAGGAGAAATTGCCCCAGCAATTGGGGCAAAAAGACCAGTTAAAATGGATCTGCAGGAAGGCCACACTAAGTAGCCTTTGGTCTGCTTTTCTCTCTGTTCTGACACTTCTGAAGCAAATCTGACTCCTGTTTGAATCCAAAAACGCAGGTTGGTACATCCAATCTGGGTTCCTACTGTGCAAGAAAAAAAAAATTGGATCCATTTTTCAAACACAAGGAAATTCTGGGTAGAAAACTGGTTAGTGAATCAAGCATCTAAACAATTGGATTGCTGCTGCATGATTAAGTTGAGATAAGTGGTGGTATTTCACGAATACCACCAAAGTGGGGGAGTGCTGCCATCCTGGGCATATATTGGGCAGAGGGATGTTTCAAGTGCAAATCCCAGCCCTGAATGCAGGAGTAGGTGGGTGGGAGAGTATTAAAAGATGTAAATATTCCTCCAATTCCCCCAAGTGGGAGGTTCTGGGTAGTTAGTTGAGGGATCTCATTTTGATGCTCTGGGTTTTTGTTTCTAAACAGAGGGCATACAGTACAAAGAATCGGGATAAGAAAAGGAAAATTAGAAGCCCCCATATACTGTACAAGTGTACATGCTTACTCGGAAACAAATCCAACTTCTGTCCCAAAGAGCCTCTCCCCCACCCCATGCATCGACGCTGGCAGCACCGCAACTTGGGTAGGGTGATGAGTCAGCTCCCAAGCGGAAAGCAAGACAGTGGCGTGCGTGTTTGTGCGTGTGTTTTGGTTTTGTATCCTTTTCCTTCATCCGGGGTCCACCTCAGACACAAAATCCCACAACGGGATATAGGAGACACACAAGGTGTCTTAAAAGGTGTGGTAGGGCCTGGTGGTCCTTCTCTATTCTCAGAATCCCAATTTTTTTTAAAACAAATACATAAATAAATAAATAAATAAATAAATAAATAAATAAATAAATAAATAAATAAATCGGTTTACAACCTGGAAAGCGGCCCTGAGGGGGGAAAAGTCTGCGCGTGAGGTGGTGTTGGTGTTGGTGTAGGAGGAAGAACTCCGCGCTGGGTCGGGCGAGGAGAACTGAAGGGGCGGCTTGAGAGCTGAAAGGGACCCCAAACGTGTGTGTTTGTGTATGTGTGTGTGTGTGTGAGAGGGGGGCGGGAGAAGAAAGGCCCTCCCTTCCTACCCGGGCCGGCTCTGGTGCCTCTCTCTGTCCCGGCCGCGAGAGAGTTCCTCTTTTTCTCTCGCCGTCAAGGCAGCGCGGGGAAGGGCGGGAAGAGAGGCTGGGCCGGCTCGGCGTGTCGTGTCGGCAAGCAGGGAGGAAAGGGAGGAGGAGGAGGAGGAGGAGGAGGAGGAGGCGGCCGTGGCGGCGCTGTTGCTGCTGCTGCTGCTGCTGCTGCTGCCGAGCGGGGACGAGCGAGGAGGGAGGGGAAAAGAAGAAGGACCAGGGAGGCCGGCCGACCGAGCGCCGTCGCCGCCGTCGCCGTTGGAGGCGGCGCTAGAGCGAAGCTTACAGAGTCACCGTGTCACGGCGGCGGCTCCCGCTCGCCCGCCCCGGGAAGAGGTGGGAGGGAAACGGCCGCCGCCTCCTCCGCCTCCGCCTCCTCCTCCTCTTTCCCGGAGAGGCCTCCCCATCGCGACTCTCGCCGCCGCCGCCGCCGCCTCTGATCCTTCTTCTTCTTCTTCCTCCTCCTCCTCTTCCTCTCGCCCCGCCTGAGCCGATTCGCCTCCCCTTTCGCGCCCGCCGCGGCCCAGCCGGAGAGAGAGAGAGAACCCCTCCGCCGCCGCCGCTTGTGTGACCCAGGAGGAGAGGGGACTTGAGGCGGGTGAAGGAGGAGGAGGAGGAGGAGGAGGAGGCTCCAGAAGGCTAGGCCAGGAGGGGGCCGCCGGGACGGGCCCAGGAGAGGCAGAGCCGGCGCCGGAGAGCCAAACACCACCGGGGGTTGGGAGGGTGGGGTGGGAGGGAAGGGAAGGGAACTGGAGCCCGCGACGGGCCTGGGCTGGGCTGGGCCGCGACAGGCCGCCGCCACCGCCGCCGCTGCTGCTCCTCCTCCGGCCGCCGCCTCTGAACTAGGATGTCCCGACATGAAGGTGAGTGCGAGGCCCGGAGGCAGGCCAGGCCTGGGCGGGCGGGCGGGCGGCGGGGCATTGCGCGATTCTCTCACCCTCTCTCTCTCTCTGTGTATGTGTATATATGTATGGAGGAGGAAGAGGTGGTGGTGGTGGTGGTGGTGGGAAGGAAGGAAGGAGACGGGGGAGAGGTGGCTCATCATGGCGCCGCCGTGGAGTCGCGGTGGCGTGAAATGGGTCGGGAAAGCCGGCACCACCACCACCACCACCCCCGCTCCCCGAGCCCAGCCGCCAGAGCCGGCGACGTGAGGAAGGAAGGAAGGCAGGCAGGCGGTTCGGGCCGGCAGGACCCGCTTTGCCTTGTCATGGGGCCTGTTTGGTGGGTGTCCGCCTCAGACGAGGGTGGCCGCGGCGGCGGCGGCGGCCTTGAAAGAAACGAGGCCTAAAAACCGGGGCCCAGGCCGTGGTGGTCGCCGCCGCCTCAGCGGCCCCGCCCTTGGACGGGAGAGGTGTCGTTAACACGGTCGCGGCGGGTGACACGGTGTTGTGTATGTGTGTTGTGTTGGGAGGGGGGGGAGACGTCCAAAGGCTGTCCCGCTGCTTGTGGGCCCGCCAGTGCCTTTCTGGCGGGAAGGATAAGAGGAAGAAAGCAAGCCAGGCCCCGATGGGCCCCCACGGCAGGGGACGGGTTGGGCTGAGGGGGAAAAGGAGGAAGGGATGCCTTGCAGGTTGTGTGTGTGTGTGTGTGTGTGTGTGGAGTGTGTGTAGTAGTAGTAGTAGTAGTGGTGGTTTGCACCTCGGACCGAATTGCGTGCCTTGTTTTGGGGCACGTGGGAATGGCAGACGCGGTCCTGGAGGGTTCAGAGCAGCACCTCTTTCTGGAGTTGTTGTTGTTGTTGGGTGGGTGGAGGGGGGGGCAAAGGAAGGTTACGGTTCGGGGTGTGTGTTCAATCGGCCACATGGAAGCCAAAGTTTGCGGATCGTATGGAGGAAGTGTGTTGGGAAAAGCGGGGGCCACGCCGAAAAGGGACAGACGCACTGGTTGTCATTGTGTGCTGCTGGTGAGGATGGGCCTGGCGAGGGAGGTAGGAGTTGACGTGACCAGAGGCCTGCACGAGTGTGGACACTGTACTGCACATTGTGTGCCTCTTTAAACTGTGGCAGGAAAAAGGTGTGTATAAGGAGGTGCTGAAATAAGTGTACATATGCCAGGAAGTGAGTTTTGAAGAGGAAGTTGAAATTGCCAGGATTTTAGGCTTTACAGTACCATATGCTTGGCTCTTTACACTTTTTTGATTTGCAAAGAAAGGCATGATACCCTGGAAAACTGAGAAAGAATTTCAAATTGTGAAAGGGTCAGAAGGCAGAGAGAGCTCATTGTTGATATGGTTATTTGATGTGCTTGGGTGGTTGTGGGCCACGCATTTTCATATTATTTTGCTGTACGTTTTTCAGGGCTTGCAAAAGGTTTTGAGAAACTAAAACAAGTTTAAATGTAACTTCATTTTATAGATGGATACTTGCTTAGCGATAAATAAAAACATTCATCACCATCTCTCTTACAGCTGTTCAATTTTTGTTTGCAGTAATAACACCTTATTACTGCAAGTCTTTAACATTGTCATTTTCTTATACAATCAGATTCTGTAATATTGTAGAAAGCGTGTTTCCTGTATATATTCATCATCATCATCAATACAGTGAGTATCTTGGTAATTCAGAATCCACAGTGAGAGGAACTGAAAAGTTGAAATTGAGTAGGAAGAAATCCAGAAGTATACATGACTTATGGCTTATTCTTTTTCTCTGGTAATATATTGGATGCGGTAAAGAGGTTCAGTAGAGGTCATCTATACCAACACATTTCGCCAGGATACATGCAAGCTTGGAATTATGCATAGTGCATATTTATTGTTCAGTGAATGTGAAATGTTGTGAAAACATTTATTTATATTGGGAAGTTAGTTATATGATGAAGATATTGAAAAATGAATGGTTTAGGTCCAGAAGAGGATGGGAAACCATCCACATTTTTTGTTTGTTGCTACTGTTGTCCCTCATGGTTGATCATGCTGTCTGAAGCTGAAGGGGGTTAGAGGAGTACTCTTCTTTTTATTATGCTTTGTGCCTTTTGATAGTTGGAATTCTATTAACTAATGGAATTTGCTGCTACAACATGTGGAATTGGTCATTGCCTTAAATAGCTTAAGGTGAGGATTTGACATATTCATGCTTGCACTCTCACAGTTATGAGCCATTATTGCTAAATGGGACTGTTCTGTTCTTAGACAATATGCCACTCAATACCATTAGAGGTAAAAACGTCAGGGAAGAGCATTGCCCTTATGCCTTTCTTATTGGTTTCCAGGAAACATTTGGTTGAGCTCCCTTGGGAATAGTATTGGACTAGTTGAATCTTTGGTTGGATCTAGCAAAACTCTTTTTATGTTCTTAGTAAAGTGAATACAAAAGTAGAACAGGTGATATTTAGGCTACTAGTAAAGTGAAGAGGCTGTTTCACTGTTGTCTCTTTGAGGAGGAATAGTTCTTAAATTATTGTTTAAGGGTTGTAATCAAGTTTTATCCAGGTTTAAAGTATACCAGGAGAATAAAGATATATTATCACAGTGCCGATTAAAATTATAAATGAGACATGCCAAGTATTTCTGAGGCATCCTGCAGATGCCAACTCTTCAGAGTCTGTTCCTATAAAATACAGTAATAACCAATTTAAAAGCAGTTTGCATGAGAGGGGAGATACAGGAAGCATATTTGGTCCCGTGCATATTTATTCAGAGGTTTTAAGTCAGTTTTCATTGGACTGTAGTATTAACTCAGGTATATTTCCTACAGTGGAATTTCAGTGGTGATGAAAGATAATATTTGCAATTAATTAACTGGGCTGTGTCTAAATGGGGATGTTTTTGGGAATGCTTAAAAAACTTTTCTTCTGGAGAGTTCTGTGAATTGCTGACTTTTTCAGGGTCATGTTTGAATTTTGTATTGTGTTCATAAGTATGTTGGGTTATGTGTTTTCTTGAAGGAAAAGGCATGAACACTAAAACAAGCCATGTATGGCTTCAGTATCTCTTCAGTGATATTCTGTGGTGTCATTGTCCATCAGAGAGAAGAACCCTCTTGCTATTTGAGTAGATAACTCTGATTCTGTCAATAGCGGTCTGGATCCAGCTCCTCCACATGTCTTTCCAGCAAACAGGTAGTAAGTGGGGCAGTTGTTTTTTTCCTGCCGAGTCTGGAAAGATATGTTGCTTAGTAAGCAGAAAGTATTCACTTTCATTGCATTGTTGGCTATCTTTCTCATCTTCACTCCACGGCCTCATGACAGGGCTGGGGATTGATGTTGGGCTTCTTCCTCGAATAATTCCATTAGGGAAAAATGCAATTGTGACAGAGAATCCGGTGACATATTGTCATCTAAGACCATGCATCCTAGCCATTGAGAACTCTACTTCTACCAAGTATTGATGCTGCTTGTGTCATTGGTTAGGAACTACTTCAAATTGTTCCATGTGGCCATCATTTTAAGGGAATGCTCCTCTTTGCTCTTCACTGATATTGGAAGCTTGAGGGAATGGCTTGAACCTACTTTAGCTCCTCATTTTTAAAGGCCTTTTAGCCAGTGTATTATATTGGCATTTGTGCAGAATGCCCAGTGTAGAAATAAGTCCATTACAGGCATGTGCATTTATCCTGATCACATTTGAATCTTGTATGCATGCTGTTGTGCTTGTGACATTTCTAGTTTTTCTGTTGCTCCAAATGTAATTCTAGATAAATTTTACCTCTTAACATTGACAGTGGGTCAATGCTATAAATGCACAAATTTCCCCATCATGTTTCCAACATGTCAAGCAAAAAAAACCAAACAAACAAAAGACAGAAACATCATGGCACCTTAAAGTCTAACTGCTATATTTTAATGTGAGTTTTTATGAACAAGTCAGCTCTCGGCATGGTCTTTTTCAACAGTAGTTAGTCAATGATCCTCAAAAGTGTGTGTACTTGGTATGATGGGAATAATAAACAGTACTCAAAGGTATGTTATGTCTAAATAAAAAACTTCCATTTTACTTCTTATGGCTAGTGATCTATAAAAGAGAAAAAACTTGGATTTAGTTCACTGTGGGTATGTGTTTAAGAGTTTCCCTCAATTCACAGGCATTGATGACTAGGATCTTCCAGGGAGCAGAGTTTATATAACAGTATGCATAGTGTACAAGAGGACAGATCATAGTCAGTGTTTATTATTTAATAACTGGGAGATAGCAGAAGCAGAGAACAGAAATGAAGGCAAAGGTATCCAGGAAAATAAAGTGTTGTTTGGGTTACACAGAGTTGGGTTCCTTCAGAGCTGTAGTAGGGGATGGGAGATTGAAGGGGTTGGGTTAATTAGGAAAGTTGTGTTTTGAGGGGAGGTTTGAAATAAGACAGATGTAGCGCCATGCAGCTGTTCAGAAATGCAGTTTCAGCCATAAGGAGGAAAGGTTGAAATTGCTTAAGGAAGCAGAATGTTTTGGGAAGACTGAGCTAAAGAAGTAAAGACCATTGGCAGGGATAAGAACAGTGAGGCAGAAGCAGTGAAGATTATAAAAATAAGCTTGTGTTGAATGAGGGACTAAATAGGAACCCAGTTTTGGGAGTTAAGGGAAAGGGACCTGTTTGCCCCCTACCTCTGCTTAATCAAGGAATTCAGCTCAATAGAATAGGGAAGTGTTCCAAAAGGATTAGTTAATTAGGGACGAGACAGAAACTGCGAACTGAAGCTGCTTTTAAAGGATGGACAAATTCATGTGGATGCAGGTTGCAGAACAGTTTGATCTTACTTTTTTAACTTTATAGATCAGGATTCCCACTCTAAATTGCCTCTAGAAACACAGATGAATAATGCAGGTAGAAGATGTTTTGAGTTACATGTGTCAGTCTTCATGGAGTATAGATAACTGGTTCTAGGCTCATCTCCTGGAAAGGATCCAGCACAGAAGCCAAAGCTGTTTTAAAACTATACCTTTTTTACGGCAGCCTCTGCATTCTAAGATGTTGATGGAACAAAGAACAAATTCCATGGTTTTGTGTCTACTTTCACTGAAGGAAGTACAACCTTGAAGAGAGTTTGAATGTGTTCATACAAATTGCTAGAACCTCTCACCTATGTCTCTTATCTGGATTAAGTGTAAGTTCATCATGCACTTAACTCATAAACTGATTCAAGGAATTGATTTGTCTCATCCATTGCCTCACCTGTGAAATAGGAAGAAGTGAAAGTTGTGATATGGTTATTGGTGCAGTAGTGTTCTGTTGCCCAAATATCTGGATAATCTTTTCAGTGACTCTATATAAATAATGAGTTATGGATTGAATCCCCTCATAATATGGTATTTAGTGGCAGCTTCCATCAGTTCTAGTGAGCATGGTTGTTGATGAAGGATGCTGGGAGCTGGAGATTAACAATACCTGTATATGAATAGTCACCCCACATGTCCCTTTCCTGTCCTAGTTATTGTGAAAATATTAAGGTGGATAAAAATAATTTATTTTTTAAAAATCAAAGTGATTTAAATCATGATTTAAACTACAATTTTTGTCAATTTGTTTTAAATCAAACCTGCCTTATTAAAGAAAGAACTTGGTAGGCCCCGGGGTAGAACAGGGTCTTCTCACACCACATTCTAGGGTTAACCCCACCAGGAATGAACAGAGCTGCTTCAGTGTATTGCCCCCAGCCTCAACTCTGCAGTGCATCCCAGAAGATATTGAAAAGGCTCTGTGACGTCCAGGAGGATTGGTTGGTTTCCGTCTGTCTCTTAGCAAAGGGCATTCACTGGAATGGTCAGGCAGTTTTTGTTCTAAAGTGAGATGTTGGAGGTCTTCACAGGCCTTTCTATTCCAGTAGACGGTGCTGAACGTCTATGTTCATGGGTTGTAGATGAAGGGGAATGAATAAAGCGATTGTGTTCTCTGTGGATTCTTGTGGACATGCAGGTGTTGCATGTGCATTTAATGAGCATGAACCTCTGATTTAATTCTGTTTACATCTTAAATGAAACTTTGCAGTTTATTTTTATCATCTTTTCTAGCAATCTTAAAATTGAGTTTGTCCTTTCTTTTTTTCTTTTTTAATTGAAAAGTAATCTGTGCTAAGTTACAAATGAATTTTGATTAGAATCCTGAGATCTTACTCCTGGTTAATTTCAGCTCATTTAGCCTAATATAGTAGATATGTAAAGGTGCTTTGCCCTGATTTATATCATTTTGCATTTACTGTAAATTGTATTTCATCTGCCATTCTGTTGTCCATCACACTATTTGGGGAAGGTATTTTGAGTTCTTCAGGCTGTTTAGACATTTTTTCAGCAAATTGACATTATTTCATACATGACTCTCTAATTGTATGCCCTACATCCAAATTCAAATTAATGAGAGGTAAACAGAACAGCGAAAGCCCAAGTGTGCAGTTTTTCAGATTCCCTCTGTTTTCTCTCATCTATTGGGAAAACTTTTCATTTAGTTCTACCACATGGTTTCAGTTTTCTTTAACAACCTACGGGGCTGAGAGGAACCATTCTCATATCCCTTAACTGTTGGCCCTTCTTTCAAGTCTTTGATAAGAGATTTTGTCAAATGCCAGGTTTAAGGCTTTAAATGTTAAAATTGAGCCAGAAAACAAAGTGGCAGCTGGCAAAACTCAGCTAAAATAGGCTTGACATGGTCAAAACACCAAACTGCCATGAGCAACCAAGTGGTTGTAGTTTGTGCTAAGTATAGTTTCTGGATTTTCATTTGTGTAATTTTTTGTGTGTGGATAGCCTCATGTAAAGTATTGCACAGTAATCTAATGTGAGGTAACTCACAAATGACTGTGTGCCACATTTTCTGATGAATACTTAAGTTAGTGGACCAAATGAAGTTGGGGAAAAGTACTTTTTATATCTGATACCACCTGCACTTCTATTAAGAAGTTCTAGATCAGTGATGGCGAACCATTTAGAGACCGAGTGCCCAAACTGTGATTTAAAACCCACTATTTTTTCTCAAAGTACCAGTACAGCAATTTAGCTTGAATACAGGTGGCTGGCTGTGTATTGAAGGGGTGATGTCGGGTGCCCACAGAAAGGGCACCCGTACCATAGGTTCGCCAACACTGGTCTAGAAGAACATTTTCAACGTACAAACACGAGCTTTCAGATGGAGCATGACCTTGTTCAAGGCAGGATATATATCAGATCCCAAATCAGATACTTCTGTTGCCAAGAGTTTCCATTTTGGCAAGATTATGTTTCAGCTTGTTTTTTGTCTCATGAACTCCCTGATGAAAATGAAGGATAGGACTTAATAAAGCTCTATATATTGCCTCTGTGGTTCAGACCCTGGATGATTTTATTTAGTTGCTTTATGTGTATGTTGAATATGATATCTGCAAAACCCCATAGGTTTTGGGCCAAGGGGAGTAGTAGTGATTTAGTGCTGTGGGTGGAAATTTTTCCAGTCCTCAGATTTTCAGTGCAAATTATTGATTGCTAAAAAATACCACACAATTATTTTACAACATACCCCAGATAAAATGAATGGATACTAATAAAATAATAGGGAAGCTTGACAGTTTCCATGTTGACTTCGTCAGCAAAATTAATCTCAGTTTCTGGAACAAAAAGAAAGGCAATTCCATAGTTAGTTCTAACTAAATGGATTCGTTGATTCAGTTGCTGAGTGAATCAACACAACGGCAAATCCCACTGTTTGAGTGAATGTACTTTGATTAAGAATAGCGATTGTATTCAGTATTTTACTGAATATTGATTTGAAACACACAACATATTAGTTGTGTTGTAACTGTTGTGAGATTCAACGATTTTAAGATGATTATCACTCACAAGCATTTCTGAGAGTACTTCTATGCCCTCTTGATTGGCAAATGGAGAAAAACAAAACCACAGTACTGTGTGTAGAATGACTGCAACTGATATCATATTATGAATTTACCTTCTGACTGAAAAACAGATCGAAATGAAAATTGAAATTGTGATGGATGTTTAGTGAATATAAAAACAAAATATCTGTGTCACCTTTAAGACTGACAGATGATTTCGGTCTCAGTTTTTGTGAATTACAACCTACGTCCTCAAAAATAGGGAGCATAATAGTAAGACCACAGATATATTCAAATGCAGGGTGGATAAAATTATGTTTTGGGTCCTTTTGGGGAGAAAGGCAGGAGAGAAATAATTAAAACAAATAAAATACATGCATAAAATATTTTTAAATATTTAAATTGACCAAAAATCTGCTATTTTGATTTAAATAAAATATACCCTGTGGCAAGTCTAGCTCAGTGTAGCCATTAGATTGTTGATGATTGAATGCCTGTGTGAGCAGCACTTTTAACTGATTGTTACTTTAGTACTGTTATTCTGAAAGTCTGTAATCAATGTAGTTGGTAAGGATTGTGGATAGGGTGGTTTTGAATTAAATAGTCAAATTAAATCACAATTTAAATCCCAATTTTTAAATGCAAAAACTCAATCTTGTAGATTAGTGTTTTTCAACCTTTTTTGGGCAAAGGCACACTTGTTTCATGAAAAAAATCACGAGGCACACCACCATTAGAAAATGTTAAAAAATTTAACTCTGTGCCTATATTGACTATAAATAAAGTAATTCTCTTGAATAGGAATCAAATAAACACAAACAAATTATTTTATAATTACTTTATTATGAAATAGTAAGTAAACAGAAATATGAAAAATTATAAAATACCATAATGCACACTGCACATTTTTCCTGCAGCTTGCAAGTAGTCACATTCAGAAAACAATTTCAGCCTTTAAAATAAACCAAAACAGGTACAAAGGAGAGCACAGGGTATTAAAGCAACCCACAGAATGATAACAGGGCAGGCAAAAATCCACTTATTCCTAGTTTGCAATCACCAACTAATTCCATTCGCTAATCCACTAACACTGAGACCGGGCTATCAGCAAAAGCAACCTGGAACTCCCTCTTTTGGGCTTTCCTCCCCATTCCTCCCATTGCAATTCTCTTTTCCCGTTCCCTGTTTGTGAGCCGAGGCCTGCCTGGAGGGACACGGAGGCTTCCGAGGAAGTGCATGGATGTGCTGCATCGCCCCTGTTTGCTCGCAGGCGCTACAAGGAGCGAACGGTGCCTAGGGCGCCGCTGATGTGTGACTGTCTCCCCCGCGTCTAGTCCTGCCAGAGGGCTGGGCCGATAGGGGCCAATTGGCGCCCCTGCTGGCCGAGGGTGGGGTCAAAAACCCCACTCCTTCATACCCAGGACACAGTCCAGCACCCGCCTAGTGGGCGAAAATTCGACATTTTTAAAAAAAATCTTTCAAATTTTTCAATTTTTCCAACGGCACACCAGGCAACATCTCGCAGCACACTAGTGTGCCGCGGAACAGTGGTTGAAAAACACTGTTGTAGATAGTTATATTCTTTAATATTTTCAGCTAGAAGATTTCATATTTAGAATAATAACCAGTCAGATTAGTAAAACAGCTGTATCAGAACTGATTTTAGTTTTAATAGGTTAGGTTAATGCAGGCCCGCACAACATGTCGACTGCGAACGATCAGTAGCCTGTGTGAACATTTGAAGTAGCCCGCCAGGTCTCCCAATCCACTGCCCGTGGTGGTGTGTTTGGGAAAAAAAAATTGCCTGCCCGGCCATTTGGTTCGTCGACCAGATCGGGTGGCAGGGCACGGGCGCCGGGTGCAGCAGCATCTAACACTGGCAGAACCAGATGAACCTCTCAGTCTCCTTAAAGGCGCTCGCCATCTACCTCCCTTGCGTGAACCCCCGGAAAGGGAAGGAAGGAAGAATGGCGCTGGACATGAGAGGAAGCAGCCCCGGGAAAGCACGGGCAGTAGCTGTCTTGGTAAGGTGAAGGGCTCTTGAGCACAGAAAGGCTTCGAGTCCAGGAGGCTGTTGGGGAAAGACCGCTGTTTCTCCCAGAGCAGGTAGGAGAGGCACCTCACGCTGCCTAGGGCCTTCCACCTGTGGGAGGAGCCACTAGCATTTAAAATGAGCCCCTGGGGCCTACCCCTCCTTTCCTTCCTGGCCAGATCACCAACACCCCCCCACAACCGTTGTGGACCGCCGCTGAGTTGTGAGTGCGTACATGCGCATTATGCCTCTCTCTCCTCCCATCCGGGACGGCAGAGGCAAAAACTTGACAGGTATGTCCCTTTCCTGCCGCCGTGACGCCCTACCTCCTTGCTCGGCTTCTCTGTAGGGCTCTCTGCCCTCCTAATTTGGAACACCGGCGAATTGCGTGCATGCATCTTAAAAGAGACCACAGGGACGTCCGAGAGCTCAAAGAGTCGACTGCGGGGATGTTCTGGAATTTCAGGGAGGCCGTGTTCAAAGTTGAACAGCCCTGGGATAATGAATCAGATTTGGAAAACTACTTAATTTGTTTTATTTAAACAAAGCAATAACATGTATTATACATATTCTTGTATTTGCTTAAATATCAATATTTATTAATTGAAGGTATTTAAAAATACTGTATATTTCAAAAACCAAAAAAGTAAACACCAGCTGTTTAGAAGGGTTCACTTTCATTTTTATTACTTGCAACTTCCTTCTCACACTTAGAGCCTGGTATGGATTACAGTGGTACCTTGGTTTAAGTAATTCATTCTTTGGGTCGCTTCATATTGTGAAAAATTAGTAAACCGGAACAGTCTCCCATAGAAATGTATTGCAAACCAATTAGTCCATTTTGAAGATCAGAAAAAAAGGCAAACCAAGGCATTCCATTTAAATTTTTATTAAATCAAGGTATCCCCATTCTTTTCATCATGCAAACCTCAAAAATCAACTTTTAATGTATTACAAAAATGTAATTCAATTGAAAAATTTTCTTAAACTGAAGCATCCCCATTTCAAATAAATTCCTTTGTTAAACAAAGTTTTTTTTTTTTTGGTAACCGAAGCGTTCTTAAACTGAGGTACCACTACATTTCACTCCATACAATCTTCTTACCTAGCATTTAAGGCAATGTGCTTATTGTTTTATATATAGATTTGCAGAGCAACAATAGGATTAAGGTATTTTCTTGAACTTTATATCGTTTTTACTCCGAAAAAGTGCATGTTACCTCAGTTATGGATAATTAGTTTGCCAGAAATGTATATGTTCCATGAATATACAAGAATATATGGTAAGCCCTACATCTTCTGTTAGCTGATGTGTGCTGACATTTGATTTAAAAATTGAACTGTGCTTTATTCTTAGAGCTAAGTAAGAAGTTTTGTAAGCAATGAAAACAGGAGAGTGCTTTCTTGGTGGTAGTATCTCAATATGAGAGGTTCTCATAAGGACTTATCTGGATCTTATATTAATTAATTAATTCATACTCCCAGGTTTTGGAAGCTTTTTAGCATTATTTGTAATGTAAATGTTTTTATTGATACCAATTACAAAATTATTTGCAATTATGCTGATTAGCATGTTTTAGTTTTTTATGCTGTGATCTTGATATATTCTGTAGTATTACTAATATATAGCTATAATATTATGTTTGATTTTCATCCCAGTTAAACCATTTGTTTGAACCAAGTAAATAAAAACAGTGGCTTACTTTTTAAAAACATTCAAATACCCAGTGTGGTGTAGTGGATAGAATGATGGATTGGGACTTGGCAATCAGGTTTGGATCCAAAGTTAGTGATGGAAGTCACTGGTGGTAATCTGGAAGTTGAGTCATGGCAAGTGGACTTCTTTTCTTGAGAGATCGAAATGTTTCAGTACTCATCCAAGCAGCTTTGTCAGCCGGACTGATGAAGCTGCTTGGATGAGTAGTGAAGCGTTCCGTTCTCTCAAGAAAAGAAGTCCACTTGCCATGACTCGACTTCCAGATAACCTCACCTGGATGACTGAGAATCTTCACAGACTCACTGGTAGTAGGTATGTGGAACTAGTAAAAACCACTCCGTGTGTCTCACTTGCTGTAAGTAATTTCTCATTTGACAGCATGTAGCACAAACGTGATGATAGTTTTAATTTAAAATAAGTTGCTGTGCAAATGATCTCATTAAAAGATAAATTTTGTTCTGTGTGATTAGAGAGTTGGTATGCCAATTGGATGGGGTTCCTTAGGGTTCTGTGTAGATTATTTAGGCTAACACTTTCTGTCCATCTTAATACTCAGTCTGGTAGATACTATCAGAAAAACATGCAATTTTCCATCTGGGTTTATGTCTGTGGAGATATGTAATTGTTAAAAAGAACATGTGGAGATGAGAACAGATCTGGTCAGCTGGATTTTCAAACTCTGAAGTTATTTTTAGAGCTTTTTATTTATAACAAAATTTTGGAAGTTCTTCTTGAAGTTCCTGTTGAATTATTTATGATGCCTTCCCTGGGTTCTTTGAGTGATGCTGATTTCTCTCTAAGCACTGTATGATCTGTTGTTACTCAAGTTAAGGCTAGAATACTGTATAGGAAATTAAAGTGTCAGTAAATACAGGATAATTAATGAAAGTAGAGTCAGTCTGGGAGTGGTATGAAAAATATGCATTAAAATTATAGCAAGCATGTGGTTTTTGATGCACATAAAGGGTTAAATCAGAAAAAAGTGTTCATCTGTAGAATGTGTAATGATATGTCTAATTTGTCCTGTCTCTGTTGCAGTCTCATTCTGAGGCTACTCCCTGGCTGGAAAGAGCAGTTCAGAACTGTGAGAATCGAGACGGGCAATTCTGGTGCATCTGTATATTGAGAATTATTCAATGACTGTGATATGACAAATGAACAGAGTGGGTTGAATTGCCTACTTTTAGTGGTGGGTTATTAGTAAACAAAGTTAGAGCCCCAGCTCTGCAGATGCAGTGACCATCCACCTTTCAAGAATGTATTTTGAATTTAGCAACCTTTAATTATTCAATATATCAGCAGACTGGTAGCTAGCTTGGTGGCAAACAACATCACGTCACTAATGTATCTTTTTTGAGCAAAGTAGTGGAGACGGTGGTGGCTGGTCAGCTTTAGGAGGAATACCCCCCCTCCCGAGTGTGCTGTTTGACGAGATGACTTCTTCCCCTTAGAACCTCAATTGTGGGGTTCCACAATGCTAGTTAATTTCTATATGAGGCTGCTGAGTGTGTGTGTGTCATTAGGAGGTATGAAGCTTTGTGTCATCGGTACACTGATGACACCTGGCTCTATCTTGCCTTTCTTCCATCTGCAGGGGGTGCTGTCCTATCCCCTGAGTGCCTGGGGGCCATGCTGGATTGGATGAGGACAAACAGACTGAGGTTGAACCCATACAAGATGGAAGTCCTATGAGTGGGGGTACCTAGTGTCTGCAGGTTGGAAAACTCTCTCACTCTTTTGGAGGAGGGACTCTTCCCAAAGGTTGAGGTTTGTTGGACCCAGTGCTTACCAGGGAGTCACAGCTGGCATCTGAGGATTGGTCCACCCACTTGCAACCTCAGTTGATCGCCCAGCTGTGTCCTTCTCTGGACACCAGGGTCCTCTCCATGTTGGTCCATGCAGTATTAATCTCAAGATTAGAGTACTACAGTGCTCTCTATGTGGGGCTGTCTATGAAGCTAATGTGGAAACATCAACTAGTTAGAATGCAACTGCCAGATTCTTAACCAGGGTGAGATATTTCCACCATATCACACCCACACTTGCCACTTTATACTGGTTACCGGTTCATTTCCACATTGATTTCAATGCTTTGACAATGTAGAAATCCAGTAAATAAATGAATAAACATCCTGTTGCTACACTCCTGATTTGTTCGAACGCACTGTCTGTGAACCAGTAGTGTAGACCAATTTTTTTATAAAAAAACCCCCCAAACCAATAAAAGCAAAGCATATTAGCCATAACATAAAGTTGTTGATTATCTATATTTTTTTTGTTTCATTTGGTCCAGGAGGCAGTTTCAGAACAGGTCAGGATAGTAAATCCAGCTTCAAATTCTTTTAGTATCCTGGCTTCTAAGTTCAATAATTTTCAGCCCCTCTGAGCATGGCTCTCTTCATCATGTGTGCCACTTCATCTACATGTGTGCTCACATGTGAAACCTGCCCATGCAGGTTCCATCGAAATTGGTACAAAAAATAATTTCTGTTGGTGTGTGGGGAGGATGAACCCTGTGTGGAAGGGGGCCAGAGGCGTATGTGCATGAGCCTTAGAGGGAACCTTGCCTGTCTTGTTTTAAAGGATTTTCAAGAGCCTTGTGCCACAGTGGTTAAATGCCTGTAACTGCAGCTAAAACTGTGCTCACGACCTGGGGTTCAATCCCAGGTAACCAACTCACGGTTGACTCAGCCTTCTGCTCTTCTGAGGTTGGTAAAATGAGTACCCAGCTTGCTGAGGGGGCCAATGTGTAGCCATCATAATTAAAATTGTAAACTGCTCAGAGAATGCTTGAAATACTATGGGGTGGTATATAAGCAGAACACTTTGCTTTGTTCTGCTTTGGATTTGTTGTTGTTTAAATAGACAAATTACAGCATTTGTACCCCAAAGCTGAGATATTTATTCAGTGGTACCTCTAGACACAAAATTAATTTGTTCCTCAAGAAGCTTTGTAACCTGGACTTTTTTGTATCTCGATCCGAATGGGGCACAATGCACCCTGGGAATTGAAGTCTAATGCAACATTTTTGTATCTTGAGTTTTCCCATAGAGAATGTTTGTATCTTGAGTTTTTGTGGAAGTTTTTCGGAAGTCTTCAATTCCCAGGGTGCATTGCGCCCTGGACAGACTTCTCTTCATATCATGTTTTTTTCTTAATTGGAGACATTTGTATCTAGAGGTATCAAATTTGCCCATAGTTTCTGTTCAGAGTTTATCTGTTTGCTTCACAAAGCCACTTTTTAACAATTTATTTGATATTTTATGGTTATGATATTTAGAAGAGACAATTTGGGGAAATAAGTAAGCAAGCAAGCAAGTGTGCCCATTGAAGAATATATCTACCTTAGGAATACATATCACAATTTAATATTTTGTTTAGATCAGAGGAACTGAAATGCTGACCTGTACCATAGTATTATGAATGAAGGATCCTTAATTTTGTTTCCTTGCAGTTTTAAAGCTTCATTAAATCTAGTGGCTGTGACCTTTTTATGTTGCTAAGGGCAGCCTCCTATTGAACTTAAGTTCTAGTTTCCATGTTTTCCAAAATAAAGCTGCCATTCTTTGTGGTTTCAAGTGCCTGATGTAAACTTGATATTTGTTTTGTGGCAGGGTGGATTTGATGTAAATCAAATTGATTAAAATCACAATTCAAATTGAAAATCAGATTTTTTGATGATTCAGAGAAAAAAAGTTTTCATTTAGATTGTTATTTAAATCATTTTGCTTTTAAAAATCATTTATTTTTATCCACTCTTGTTTTGGGGAATCTTCAGACAAATAAGAAAGGTGGGTTATTTTATTTTTCAATTCAGTCTTTATGAATAGATGGGAGATTTAACTCTGGGGCTTGTAAATACTGTGTTTAGGACTAGACTCCTGAGTACAGTATGCCTTTTTAGTGGACATGGAAGACGTCTAATATATAATGGTTTCTATTAACCCCTTAAAACTTACCAGGGATTAAGTCCATGGGTGAGTCCAATGTAAGTTGACTGTTACGTTTGGATACCGTATACTCTATTGTTTACTATCATTATTTATAGATAACTAAGCCTTTTTCAGATTTAGTGCAAGAATATAGAAGCTTTAGAAGTCAGACTGGAAATGCAAAAATTGCCTTGTGGTGTTACGTCAGAATCCATCTGTGCAAACATTTTGTTTTAAATAATTGCTGTCCAGTGCATTTTAGGGGAATTCATGCATGTGATAGGATTTGTGACTAGTCTTTTTCTTTGTCCCATGCATTTGCCTACATAATTTAACCATTCCCATCCGGTAGGTGTCCATGATTGCCAACTGTTGGCCATGTTAGCTGGAAGTGATAGGGGATAGAGGTGAAATCATCTGGAGGGTCCTGGATTGCAGAAGGCTAAGACTAATGTAAACAGATAACACTGGACATATCTCAGTGGCATGTACTGTATTTTTTGCTCCATAAGACACACCAGAGCATAAGACACACATAGTTTATAGACGTATTCATGTGTGGGGAAAAATCACACATACATACTGTGTCAGTCCAGTGGTCTTTGTGGTGGCAGCCGCTGGGTGCTTCCACAGTGGCCACCACAGGTCCAGAGGTCTCTGCCGCTGTAGCTGCCAGGAGCCTCCAGGGCTCGCAGCCCTTGGCATGTCCCAGGAGCTACTGTAGGGAGGCGCCTTCCAGCCCGGGCTCAGCCTCTGCCCACAGTGGCTACTGCTGCTGTGGCTTCTTCTGTTGATGCTGCCACCTCCTCATCCATGGCCATGTCCTGGTGGCTGAGAGGAACGCGCCCCAACTCAGCCCATTCTGCTCCCCAGTCCTCAGTTTCATCTTCCTGGGGAGGGACCCAGCCTGCCCTTGTGGCTCTTGCCTCCTCCTCCTCCGCTGCTGCTGCCCACTTTGATGGCCATTCCGCTTCCCAGTTGGCAGGGCCTAGAGGCAGTGAGTGCCACGCCTCCACCTTAGCACTGTTGCTGCTGCTGTGTCCACCTCCACCACCACCCACCTCGCTCCTGAGATGGTGAAGAAACTGGCTGAGGCCCCAAGGTGGGTGCATGCTCCCACTGCAGTCTGCGGCAGTGAGGATGATTCTCCACCCCCATCCCCCTTTGGGCCACTCCATCTCTGCCAAAGGGAGTTGCCTCCTTCCTCCTCCTCTGCCTCTCTCTCTCTCTCCCTCACGTCTCTGCCCTCTTCCTCCTCCTGATGGCTTGTGGGAGCCATAGAGATGCTATGTTCCCTGCAAGGGGCAAACCACCAACCAGCCTGGGCACCTCCATCTCTGGCCGCAGGGAGGGGGTGGGCGTCCGGAGAGCCAATCACATTTTCTCATGTGCCCCTCTTTCCAGCTGCCACAGCCGGTTTCTTCACCGCCCAAACTGGGTAGAGTCTGAGCCTGGTCTGGAAGGTGTCTTACTGTAGTAGCTCCCAGAACATGCCAAGGGCTGCGGGCCCTAGAGGTTCCCAGCAGCTGCTGCCATTTGAGATCTCTGGACTGTAATGGCCGCTGTGGAAGCCCATGCTGTGGCCCATGGCTCACTTTGAGGGAGGATAGGGACAGTGGACCAAGTAAGCAGCGGGCGGGGTCAGTTTCGCTCTATAAGAGGTACAGACGTTTCCCCTTACTTTTGAGGGGAGAAAAAGTGTGTCTTATACAGCAAAAAATATGGCAATAAGCATAATTATATAAAGAGGTCAAACACTTCAGCTGTTCTCTTCCCTCTTCTGCTTCCTTCTACAATGGTACCTCTTAAGACGAATTCCCTATAAGACAAACAATAAAACCTTGTGTTAGACTAATGAAACTTCCGGGAATAGGCAAAACTTGTAAGACGAATTTTGCCTATGGGGTGCCTCGCAAGACAAATTCAATGCATAACTATGGGAAACCACATTAAACCACGTTTCATTGAGCGAATTTTCGGTAAAACAAATTGACCCATAGAACGAATTAAATTCATCTTAAGAAGTACCACTGTACTGGAATACAGGTCTGTGGTAGGAATTGCTGTCCTATAAAGATAACTATTATTATTTTTAAATGGCGGTTTTAAAAATAATAGATACGGGTCTTGCTTGCTACTTGGCAATCTCTAAAAAAAGATAATCTGACTTGAAACTGAGCTGGCTGTTGGTACATCTCTTATATCCCACTTGAGTTTTCTGGTGGGCTTATCAAGCATTTGTTTCTTATTATTCTGATTGTTTGGAATTAGCTCTTATTTTTCAATAATGCTTTTGATAACATTTCTCTTTTAAAATTTTGCAATAAATTATACCAGTGCTTGAATTCTTTTCATTCTTTCATCATTTTATGGTACCTCTGCAACTCCAACTAATCTTAGAGTCTGTTTGAGATTTTTGTTTATGAGTGCTCTCTATTTCTTTTAGTCATATAATGCAGCTGTAGCACACTGAGATTTTTACATGTAAATTTTGCACAGGCGGTAAAAACCAATGTGTATGGATGCTTTTATGCATATAGAAAATTGAACGAGTTGCCAAACAGTTGCATCCTTATATAGAATTGGCTTCTGGAAAATGGATGTTGCTTAGTAGTCACTAAATACACTTACCGCTTGATTGAATTTTTAAAAATTGAAATATTGAATTCAGTTTGATACTGTCTCTGAGCCATTCAGCCAATATGCATGTGAGTGCTGTCGTACTTCACTGAGAATCAAGGTTCTGAGGGCTATTTGAAGGGTCATCTCATCTTTTATGAGCCTCACTGCTTTTTAGAACGTCTCATATGACCCTTCATTCTCTCAGTCCTCCTGCCCTCAGAGTCTTATTTGGTGAGGATCTGAGAAAGATCCTTTTCATTACCTCCTTCCAGGCTATTAAATACAGAAGGAAGACAGTTTGGCCCCTTCCTCTTATTCTTCTATTGGTAAGCAAAGACCATCCTTTTTAGGCAGACATTTATAAAGTTGAACAAATAGGGGTCATTTTGGAATACTCTGTAGACCGCACTGAATATATTTTCCAACTAAATTTGTTTATTTAAAATATGTTTGGCTCCTAGCCCATGGTTTTCAATATTTTGTTAATATTTCATATACCTGTGTTATTAATAATTTTTATAATATTGTTTCCATTGATTGTGAGTGGTCTTGGCCCTCTACTGTATCTTTTTATTCCTTTAAAAAGTCTGTAAGCCTGAACACAGTATTCTATGGGTATAAGACTGAGTATCAATGAAATAAATAATACCTAAATAAATTAAAAACCTTTATTTGCAACAAAGAGGCTCTCTTTGGTCTAGGTTTTTTCTTTCTTTCTTTAATCAAAAATATTTCTAATATAGAATTGCTTTTTATTCTGAATAAGGTTGTATTCTACCCAGCCTTTAATTCTTTTTTTCCAATTTTATAATTTGTGGCATAAGCCTCCTGTATTATTTTTTTAAAAATATTTGAAATATATTTTATTGAGTTTCTTATATAAGGGATACACTTGAGGAAAGGGGTTCAGTTAGGAGCAAATCAGTGTAACAAATTATTCACAGACATTGTTGGACTTCCCATTGATTATTAAACAGTTTACCATTGCAATCATTTACCAGTTTTCCCTTTACTTATTTATGGTGGGTATTTCCAAGTTAGAATCTGCAGCGCCTACATTAGTCCAATATCCAGTGTATACTCAGCTTCATCTATTACTGTGGGCCATAATAAATGTGATACTGGTACACACTCAATCATAGTTCAAAGACTAGCAACGGAAATACAGGTTTCATCACTCCCCTTTGCATATTCAGTTGGCACAGATAATAATCTGGTTAAATCTGTTTGGTTAAATCAAACCATTGTCCTTTTTAATTTTGATTTTAGGAGAAACAAAGAGGATTTCCTAGTGGGCTTTTAGCCATGATAAATATTAATCCCGAGATGTCTTTCTCATATCTCAGGTGTGAGATGTCTTTCTCAGCAGGAGATTGACTAGTACCTGCACCAGACGCCGTTCATTAAATTGCAGTTAGCTGAGTGGGTGAGGGGTTGAAAGTACTGTATTCACAATTGCTTTTTTGTGGGTGAACTGTGGAACCAGGTACAGTGGTACCTCGACTTAATTTAACCCGTTCCAAATGCATGCTATTAAGCCGAACTACTCTTATGTCGGGGTGCCTATCTAAAAAATTGAAAAAAGAAGTTTAAAAATAAAAAATGAAAAAAAAAAACCTAAGTCAAACAGACCATATCTAAAATTTGTAAGGCGGCAGTTAAAATGCCAACAGTTTTCCGCTCTTAAGTTGAATTGCTCTTAAGTCGAGCTGCTCTGAAGTTGGGATACCACTGTATTTATAAAAGCAAACATTGGCGTGGTGGTTAATGTATATTTTTTTTTGCCTTGGGTCCTGTAATTAAGCCATAAATGACTTTGTTCCTGGCCTGTAATGTGGCATGAACAAAGTCATCTCCACCTAGGAAGGTACTGTATATACTCAAATATAAGCCTAGTTTTTCCGCCCTAATTTTGGGCTGAAAAAAGGGGCCCTCGACTTATATGCGGGTCAATACTTTTAGCCACTGAGGCAAGTGCTTGGGCCGGTGGCTAAAAGTCATTTAAAACATTGTGTGCTACTTCTCATGACCCCCCTCTTCATCATAGGGGCAGCGGTGTGTGATGTTTAAAATGACTTAACCACTGACCCAAGCACTTGCATCAGTGGCTAAAAGTCATTTTAAACATCACACACCACTCCCCCAGCTCACAAAGGACGAGCTGTCAGGCCCTGCTGCATTTCCCACCCTAGACTTATACTCGAGTCAATACATTTCCCCAGTTTTGGGGGGTTAAATTAGGGGCCTCGACTTATACTCGGGTTGACTTATACTCGAGTATATACGGTACGTATGTTTGAGATACAGTCACAGTTTGAGATGTGATCAAAATCTTGCCTCTTATCAATGAAAATAAAAAGGTCCACAGATTATTCAAGCAAAAGAGTAGTTTTTTACGTAAAAGAAAACACAAAACGTCGCAGCTAGTAGAAAAAGGTGAAGAAATGGAGTGGTCAGAATTTCAGAGCACAGCCTTTGCTGTGTTCAGTCTTACTTTCTTGCATAGTCTTTTTCTTGCTCCCCTCAGCATCTCTTAAGTGATTTTAAAATGGCACATACTACTACAGAACTAGAAACAAAGCCCTGAAAGCACATGCTTAGTTACACAGAGGTTGTAATCGTTAACTTGGTGCATCCCCCCCTTAAAACATTTCTGAGCAGTGAAGACTTTGGATGAGCTTTTGTATGTTTTAGGAAAGTGCTGTCCTTTAGAGGCATTTCAATTTTGGAATCTACAGTGATACATATAAACTGGGTTGGCCCTGCTTCTAATCCATGCTGAGCCACTAAGCTAGCTCTCTAATGACCTTGAGATAATGGCTGGCATATTTGCATGTAATGATAAGCCAGAATTCTAGAGAACCCTGATTTAACGCTCACAGGGAGTTGTTGAGCATGCTTACCATTGATCCTGTGTTGTAGCTCTTGAACAAATAGCAGCGGCTGTTTGTTCAAGCCAGGAACTCAACTAGCAGGCAAACATTTAATGTTGGATCCAGACCAGGACTTCTGGTTTGTCATTTCTGTAGCATGTTAGAATCTCAAGCCAGCGTTAGTAGTTGACTGCAGTTAGTAGTTGGCCCCAGTAAGCCTGGGGTGAGCCTAGGTGTACTACAAAGCAATTGCTTCTGATGACTTCCGGGCTTCTTGAGTTTTTCCTGCTGCTGGGAGGAAAAGGCAAGCAGGAGTGACTAGGCTGTGTGCGCTAACAAGATGCTCATGTATAAGAAATTAGGGCTCTCTGGAGTTTTCACTCAATTTTGTGAATGAGTTTTTGTGTCTTAGTCTGATCTATATCAAAAAGTTCTTGTGATGACAAAGGAGAGTGGAATATACATGCTGTCTTGAGATTATTGCAGGAGGGATGGAATAAAAGGTAATAATTCTGAGAGGCATGCCATAATTTTTTAAAAAAAAAATTGCCTGCGTTTGGCAGAACTAGATGGAATCACAGTTCCTGAAAGTGTTGCTCTTAGATTGCTAACATGTTAAACTAAAGATGTGAAGACAGACATTAGTTCATTTGTATAAACATATCAATTCATCTTGTAGTTAATGGTAGTGGAAAGCATAGTGTGCAAATCTTATGTGTTCAAAATATTTGGCTTTTGGCATGGATGGGATACAAACGCAGTAAATAAATAAGAATTCAGCATTATACAAAATGCAAGGAAAGCCCTGAGTGTAGAAGCAGTCTATACAGATGAAAACATAGAGTAATTATAGGCTATTCCACTCTTTAGCATTTTGGATATGACAACATCTCAAGAGCAGATTCTGAGCTCAATGTTTTCTCCATTGTCTCGAATTATTATATAGCTATTTTGTGAAAATACTATAGCTTGGATGGTACAACTGGATTGTAAGAGTTGATAAAATATGATGACTGTTTATAAACACTATGTGGGTGAAGCAGTGTTGAGGTTGACTGACAAGAGGAATGGTTAGTATGCCCAAATGTGGAACAAACTAAAATGAGTGGCTCTTTATATGCGGCATTTGGAAAATGGGATGCACACCAAAGTAATTTTAACCTATTCTTTTAGATCCTCTGTGTAGCTATTTCTTCAACATGCTATTATAGTAATATTTTACAAAATTACCTAGGTATCCCTGAACTCAGCAGGGACTTCCTTTTGAAATATCTCAGATTATACTGTAAATGTATGTGAGATGTTCATGTGTCAAAACTTTTTGTAGGAAGGGTCTAATATAGTATATTATAGATATTATATAGATATAACTTTCTAAGGCTAAAGCTGTTTGAAAACTCACTGGGGTAGCATGGTCCCTCCTTCCATTATTAAAACTCAGGTTAATACCTCCTGTACTGTGAGAACATTTATGCTACAACACATTTTTCAGTCTTGTTTTAAGCAGAAATGTGACTTTATATAATGGTGATTAGATGGATTATATGTGTTCTGTATTGAAAACTTTTATGCCAAATGCTTTCTGTTCTTATTTAGGATACATGGAATGATATTTTAAATATAAAAATGGTTTGAAATCATGACATTGAATCCAACAATAATGTATTGAGTCACTATGTATCTTCTCAGTATAAGGAAAATCAGGAACAAGGGGATCTAATCCCTTGATGAAATTATAGTTCGACGAGGAAGCGCTTCAGAAAAGTGATAGCGAAAGATCAATGGGCTGTAGGTATGGTGTTAGAGACTTTTACTTTTTAAAATGGCAGGTTAATGGCTGGGTGGCATAGAGGGGCGTAGCATAAATTGCCATGTTGTGAGAAGGGAGAGCTTTTTGTAATGCCAGAATCAGCTAAATGGTGGAAGATTCACAGCAGAAAGGTGTCTTTTCACAGTGCGTATCTAAAAGTATTCCAAGATCTAGTGGGTAGCTACCAACTGCATAGCTTTAAAAGGGGAAAGGAGAAGAAAGCTAGTTATCAATGGCTACTCATCATAGTGGCTGTTTGTGACATCTAGTAATAGAGGCAATGTGCTCTAATGTAGGAAGCAAGAAGAGTATGTCATGTTGCATTTGTCCTCTTGTGTGTTTCTTGAAGGCATCTGTTTGGCTTCTGTACAGAGTGCCAGTCTAGATAAGTCTTTGTTACAATCCATCATGGCGTTTCTGATGTTTGTAGTCTTCTTAATTATGTGGCAGTAAAATAAAGCCCTTCCCCCTTGTTTTTTTTAAAGAGGGTGCAAATTGCAATTTGGTCCAAAATATGTTGACGGCAATATTTTGACACCTCAGTTTCCTTCAGTAAAGAGGCAGTAACATGGTGGTCTAATGATGTTAGTGGAGTTTGTTTCTCTGTAGTCTCTAGGTAACTGCAAGAGCTCCCTGACACTATGTAAAAGTGGCAACATTTTTGAAACCCAAGTAATTTGCATATTGAGGAAACTATGTTGACAATCCAGTGGAATAAGATACAGTATGTGTCTTCAAACATATGACATTCCTCATGAACTGCAACCTTCTACTGTCACTAATTGACCATGTGGATTCATTCAATAGGATCCCAAGCCATTACTGTACCACTTTCTTCTGGATTAGGCTGTATTCCCGGGGCTCATGTTTACCTGGATCTGCTACTTCATTACCTTCTGTACTTCCCTTTGCCCATCCTTTCTGCCCTTTCTCCAGCTTAGTTGGCTCAGCCTGTAAATGCTAAGGGTTCCTGTGTCATTTGGACATTGTTGGCAGCAGCTACTAAGGGCTGTGCCATCATAGAGTCTCTTGGAATGGGGTTACAATTTTTTGCTTTAAATTCATCTGTTTCAATAGTAATCTGTAGTAATACTATACAGTAATTTAAAATATTTATTTCATTGTAGAATTGTTTAAAAATCTAGATGAGTTCTAAGCTAATTCAATTTGTGGCTGAAATTTTATTTGATTTGTTTTGATTTTTAATCAAACTTTTCTCCTTAGTGGGTAGTCAAGGCAATGTGCAATAAAACTATTAAACAAACACATTAAACTTTAAAACCATAGGTTGTACTCCTATTAGCATAAATTGATGCTGCCCGACCAGATGGGTAGGTAGGTTGAAGTAGGTATGGGTATAGGTATGTGCACACACATGCACACACACCACACACCATTAGAGGAAGCACTACTCTGAGTGTTTCACAAGTTAAAACCTAAAGCCTCAAAACCCCACGCGATGTAATCAGTGTAGAAGAGTAATATTTAATGTAAGTGAAACCTTCTTACTCCCTCTTCAGGGTAAAGCTCATTAGTGCTTCCCTTCGACTTTGGGAACCTCAAGTTGGGGAAGCCTTTATAAACAAAAATCAGCACTGTAGATCTTGCCACCGGACTTGGGGTAGCTGCTGTCAATCTGGTTGTGATTTTTGGCTATTGAAGGCTCCCTCCCAATCCTGAGGCTTCCTAGGTTACACCAGTATGATTTCAGCCGTAGTGTGCAAATGTTGAAAAAATATCTAAACTAGTTCTTAAAAGAGCTCTCAATCACAGTTGCCTGCTGAATTCGCTGCTTAAAATCTCTTCTAAAGGGGTATGTTTTCCGTTCCAGAGGGAAGGGACCAGCCACACCTCCTGAGAAGGGGTTTTCTGTAATCTGGGATCAGCCACCAATTGAAGAAAAAAAGACTCTTTCCTCACCAGACATGTTTGTGAAAGTGAAGAGACCAAAATAATGCTCTCCCAGGAGAATCCTAATACATGTGGGGTATCTTATGGGAAGTTGTAGTCTTTCAAATAGCTGGGACCTGAGCTGTGAAGGGCTTTGGAGTTCATGACCAGCATTTGGATTGGACCCAGAAACAAACTGGCAGCCAGAGTAGTTGTTATGAGGGAGTGGGTAGATCACATAATTCTGGTAACTAGCCTGAGTCAGCAGTCTGGCTGCAACGTTTTGCATCTGCTGAAGTTTCCAAACTGCCTTCAGAGGTGGCCCCACATACAGTGTGTTGCAGTAATTCATGGGAGGTAAATAAGACATGTATCACGGCAGCCAAATCAGCGGCATAACAGCGTCAACTGCATATGTGCTTCTAACCACTGCCAAACCTGGGCATGCAGCCTCAAAGATGAATCCAGGACTAGACTAGAGAACCTATCTTGCCCTAGGTTAAATTTTAGATTGTTTGACCTCATCCAGTTTATTGTTGACACCAGACTTCCTTGAATTTTTATGGAAAAGGTGATAGTGGTGCATGTCACCTGGCTACTGATGGCACTGAATCCCAAAATGCCATATTGTCTCTCCCAGCATTTTCATGTAGATAGTAAATAAGACTGGATATATAATCAAACACTGAGAGACTTGAGAGACCAATGGTCAGGGCATCCAACAGGCATCTCCTAGCATCACCTTTTGGGTTCACTGCCAACACAGTTTTCCCAGTCCCATTCTTGTCACACAGTAGCCAGAAACCTGCTGAGCAATTTTACACTGTGTAATTGTGATGATGTCATTAGATGTGGCTGTTTCAGGGAATTAAATGTTTCCTGTAGCTCCCATCACCCCATGTTCTGGGGACCCCTTTCACCTCAAGGAATCTCTCTCTCTCTCTCTCTCTCTCTCTCTCTCTCTCTCTCTCTGTGTGTGTGTGTGTGTGTGTGTGTGTGTGTGTGTGAGAGTGAGTGAGTGAGTGAGTGAGTGAGAAACAGAGAGAGAGAGAGAGAGAGACCACCACAGGAACTATCTTTACTCAATATTGAGCTATTACATTCTTGTTTATGGGGAAAATTCTACCTGTGTTTTCTCTCTGTTGTGTCACCTTCCATTCTGGTGTGCACCAACAAGCTTAACACATTCTGCTCAGCAAGGGGAGGTGCTTGGGAATGATTGTGCCAGCCACCTCATTTTTTTCTTTGCATTTCATAATGAGAAAATACCCCCAAGAATTCTTGGTTATTCATCGGATTTCATTTGTCTTTTAGGGATTGTTCTTGTCTAAACTTCAGCAGGGAAATATCAGACCATAGCAAGGATATTGCTAGAAAACATGATGGTGCACCAGTGGCAGAGATTTTCAGGCATTAAAGAGTTCCTTTCCCTGCTCTGGCTCCTAAAGACTTCCCCAGCATGAAAGGGATGCCTGGAACCTTGCTGGTTTGTGTGGGATCGAATAGGACACTTTTAACACCCCTGAATTGGCCATGACTGCTGACATCATCAAGTTTATGTGGCATAAAGTTGGGCAGCAGGATTCTGGCTAATAAATCCCCCTGAATATGTAAGGATTTCTGATTACCATGCTGAGCAGCCCTGTATACTTTTGACTTCTGTGTTGGCTACAGGTAAAATACAAGAAATGAAATGAAATCGATGATTTCCTGTCTGTTTTTGTTAAAAACAGTTCGGACTTGCAGCACCTTCTACTTGTATATTGTTTTTCTAGAAACAGCCGTGTTTTCCATCTGGAATTCCTACAGCTGAATCGTTTTTGTCATGTAAATATGCGCTTTTACTTAGAAATTTTCTGATATTTCACAGTGCTGATGCACTTACTAGTTACCCGTCTCTTTTATACAGGAGACAAAGTCTGTCCTTCTTACAAATCCTGTTGTTGTTGTTGCTGCACTAGAACATTCCCTCATGCCTTGATGGATAAATTGGCATCTGTTGTGTATTGAATTTATGGCACATCAGCATGCTTTCAGTCTGTGATAGTGCTTCGTGAAGTGCCCTATTAGATAAATTATAAACACAACCTGAAATCCAATAGCAAATCAGAATTAGAGCAAGCCTCTGGAATCAGTGGAACTTATGGAGGAATTCATAGAAGAGTGAAGTTTGGAAGGGGCCTATAAGGCCATCAAGTCCAAACCCCTCCCCCCGCTCCTGGCAGATACCAAAGTACAGTGGACCCTTGTATAACAAACAGTTTGTATAACATAAAATCTGTACAACATAAAAAAATTCCGGAGGTAGGGGGAATTTGCTTAACAGAATCACCTATGGGGAGAATCCGTACAACATAAAAATGGGATTACTCCATTTTCAATGCATTCCTATGGGAATTTGTATAAAGGAAAATTTGCTTAACATAATTTCATTTGGAATGAGTTAATTCCTTTATACAGGGTACCACTGTATATATGCCAGGTGGTTGTCTAAATTTCTCTTGAATGCCTTCAGTGTTGGAGCACTTACCACCTCTTGAAGTAATTGGTGCCATTGCCATACTACTCTAAGATCACTCACCAAACCCCCACTGATTCAGTGGTCCTACTCAATTCATGAGTTGCTATTAGATTTTAGCCACCGAATTATGTACTTTTCTTTGGATGGAACCTTGTTCATCCAGATTTTAGTTAATATTCTGTTTTTATTTATACAGTAGGACCCCAGTATCCGCTGGGGATTGGTTCCAGGCCTTTCCGTGGATAACGAAAAATGTGGATAAAAGAGAAAGAATGCACAAAAACAAAAACCCCACTAAAACTGCTGTTTTGCAACAGTAGCTTGTTTTATGGGTGCTGTTTGTGACAGTAACTTGCTTTGTAGCTGCTCCATTGTTTATTTAATTGTTTCCTCTGCCAACTCTGGTTAACTGAATCAGTGGTTAATGATCAGTAGATACGGGGGTCGTACTATAACTGAATACAGTGGAACCTCGACTTACGACATTGATCCGTTGTGAGTGCACACTCGTAACTCCATTAGCTCGTAAGTCGGGGAGTGGTTTCCCATAGGAATGCATTGAAAATAAGTTAATCTGTTCCGGAGGAATGGATTTCAACACATTCCTATGGGAAAATGCTTTAGATGACCAGCAGCTCCCCCCATGGGGGGGAGCCGTGGGTCATTTAAAATGTCTTTAAGCAACCAAGCCAAGTGTTTGGCTCACTTGCTAAGGACACTTTAAAAAAACACACCACTTCTCCCCCCACCATCGGGCACGTAGAGGGAGAAGTGGTGGTGTGTTCAGGTTTTTTTTTCCTCTTCCGATGCAGGCGCTAATGGCTGCCATCAGCTCAAAAAATGAAAAAAAAAACCCTCAGCTTCTACCTCTACACGCCTGGTAGTATTTGTGTGGGGGTAATAAGCAGAGGCTTTTTCATTTTTCTTTCTCTTCTGATGCAAGCCCAGATGAGAGATTGCATTGGAAGGGGGGGGGGATGAAAAAAGCCTCAGCTTCTCCCTCTAGGCGCCCGATGTTGGGGGTGGGGTGAGAAGCGGAGGTTTTTTCTTTTTTCAAATACCTTTTTTTTAAAGGGGTAACAAACTTCTGCTTCTCCCCCCCCCCCCCCATACCATTGGGTGCCTAGAAGGAGAAGGGGAGTTTTTTTCCTTTTTTTTTCTCTTCCGGTTCAAGCCCTCATTAGGGCTTGCATTGGAAGAGAGAGAGAAAATGAAAACAAACTCCGCCTCTCCCTCTAGGCCCCCGGTGGTGGTGGTGGTGGTGGTGGGGACAAGCAGAGGTTTTTGAGGCACTGATGGAAGCTGCCTCTTTAAACATAGGCAACTTCCCTCAGTGCTTGAAAGACCTTTGAAATAGCGTCTGCTCCCCCCACCCCCACCCCCCGGTGAGGAAAAAAGTGTGCGCTGTTTCAAAGGTCTTTGAGCCGCCGACCCAAGCGCTTGGATCAGTGGCTCAAAGACCTTTTAAATGACTGACCCCTTCTCCCCCCCAGCCGACATCGTTACTGGGGGGGGGGACCTCATCTTGCTTGTAAGGCAGCGGGGGGGGAATACAACCGAAGCCCGCTCATAAGTCGGGATTCTCAGTTGTCGGGGTGGTCGTAAGTCAGGGTACCACTATATTAACAGGGATGTACTAATTAATATTTTCCAAAAAAATCCACAGTTATAACGTAAATGTGATATTAGTTTGTCATAGAATTTTTCTGTTTCTAATTGGATATGTTAAGGGGACACTTTCTCCTCTTCAGCCATTGAGACTATTTTAGATGCATTTAAATTGCATGTAGATTGAAGCCTGATTTATAGATAACACAATGTTTATTTCATTGTTTTAATATAATTATTGCTGATTAAGGAAGCATAAATTTTAAAAATGACGCAGTGGCTTTCCTTTTTAGATTATGTTACAATGATTTAAAAGGGGATATTGAGCAAGCAGTTTGGGCTCTTTCCTTAAATCAGGAGTTCCCATTTTTGGGTGCCCAGGTGTTCTTGGACTACAACTCCCAGAAATCAGCTGAAGTCATCTAGCCTTAAATGTGTTTGAATGCAGATTAATTGTACTATTTTTATTTTTTTTGTCTTGTTGAATTAATATTTCAATTAATTATTTTATTTTATTTTTTATTTATATTTACAACTTATATGCCGCCCACTACCCAAAGGTCTCTGGGCGGCTTCCAATCAAAGAATTAAACCAGTTAAAAACATCAAACAACAATAAATAATTAAAACAATAATAAAAACCTTATACTAAAATCATCACACTAAAATTGCCACCAGAAGACCCACAATCTAAATTGTATCAATTAAAATTATGCTGCCGTGTGTCTTAAACTACTCAGGGCAAGCAAGCAAGCAAACGAACAGCCACACAGCTTGTGGTATAGGCTTCTGTGAGTTTTAATACAAGAACATCTGGGAACCCAGGGTTGGTAACAATTGCTTTATAATGAGCTAAAATTGTAAACCTGAAGGCTGGAAAAATTAACAGATGAAGGTTGTGATTTGAACTGATTCACTGATGTAGGAGAGCCTCCTATAAATAAATCTTTTAGAATGTATAAGCCCGCGCCCATCTAAAAAATGAGATTAGTAAAAAAGGGGATGACACATAAATCAGTGGGAATGGATGAGAATCAAACCCATTCAATAAGTATTGGTTAGTGATAGCTGTTAAGGAAATACTTTTGAAAAAGGAGTGGCCTCTGATCATTTAAATCTTGGCCACATATTTCAAGATAAAGCCAAGCATCTACTTCTGGATTATGAGTTAATTCTATTGTTTGTCACAGCTGGTGTGCTGCATCATAAAAGTGAAGATTCGGAATTCTCAGCCCACCTTGATTTTTGTTGGGTAACTGAGTATTAAACAAAAGAAAATAAGAAAAACAAAATTATATTTTTATTAGTTTTGTTGATAAATAGTAATGTACTTGTTGTGCCAAGTAGAGAAATAACAAGTTGGGCAAGGCAAAAGGAATATTTTATAATCTACTGTATAAGCAGTTTTAGGTAGAATAGCCACTTTCACAGCCAACATACGTTCAGACTATGCAAGCCTGAATTTACTCCATTTGAATAATAATTGTTTAATGTGATCTAAATAAATTTAACAATTCATAGCTGGAACGATTAATTTTAGACAGGGATGTTGATACCCTGCTATTTTATAGGAACACAAATATCTGGGGCATATGTCATTTGTGCATTTCCCCCTTGGTACATGTATGTAATATTTTTTTAAAGCATTTTGATTTCTTTTTATGATGTTCAAGGCAAGAAGCTTGTTAAATTGTTACAGGATTGCCAAAATATGAAGAAACTTGACTTCAACACTAGAATCAGTGATCACAAGATCATCTACAATTAAATGGAGGTATAACTTGTTTGCCATTAACTTTAATTCCTGTAAGGAGTAGATCGGTGGTTTAGTTTTCTGGCTACAGAGCCAGAGACTGGAGGTTTGATTTCCCATTGACCTTCTGAGAAAAGAGGCAGCCCATGGAGTCAAAGAAAAATCTTGATGGATGAAAGAAGAAACACTTAAATTGTAGAAGACAGGCAAGAAGCAGAAGTAAAAGGGGACAGAAATGAGGTCCAAGCTCTGAATGCAGTTTTTAAAGTGACTTTTATGTAGAGGGTAATGAGGACTACCTCTCATTATCTCATTATATTGCAGAAAAATAGAGGAAAAGATCAAAAGGAGAAAAACAAGATTTAACTTCTAGAAAATCAAAGAAATCAAAGAGAATTTTAAACCTAGGTTAGGAATGATGAGTGACCAACAGGAAAGCATGTTTTCTGACCAGGAGAAAATAACTGAAAATGAAAACAATATACTGAAGACTTCTACAGAAAAGATAAACGGATGACATATTTCTTTGAAGAGGAATCCTATGGTGAAGAACCTGCAGTTCTAGAAAGTGAAGTAAAAGCTGCTCTGAAAGCACTAGGAAGAAATAGCCAGGAAAAGAGAGATTACAATTAAAACTATTTCAGGCTATTAGCTTGTTTCAGTTAATCAAAATTGAAATTAATCGCAGTTTACAATTCAGACTGCATGGTGTCCTCAGATAAATTTAAAATGGGAATAAAACCTTCTGATCTTTCAGCTCTGCCAGAGGGTGGCAGTGGGAAGTTTACACTTGTTTGGAACTTTATCCTGTCATATAAAAGCACAATTTAGTCACATCTTAATAGAGTCAATAGAGAGTCAGTCTCCAAGGCCTTGTGAAATTTTATCCTAATCTGGAGGTGCTTTATAGTAAATCTATTTACATTTTTTGCTTTAGACTTCCAGCTGAAATAGGTGTGGTTTGAACCTTTGGATAGCATTCATAGTTCATGATTACTTTAGTTTAGTGTCATAATACCACATGTGACTTATGGAAACTGAAATATGTATTTTAGATGATGTTCGGAAATCTTTTAAATTCTTTTAAGCCAGTCACCTAAAGTTATAGTTTTGCAGGCGTCTAAATGAAAGGTGGGAAGGGTTGTAAGCTTTATGGTGTAACAGATCTTGGTGTGTTGGTGGAGAGCTCCATGAAGGTGTCTACCCAATGTCTGGCAGCGGTGAAGGAGGCCAATTCCATGCTAGGGATTATCAAAAAGGGGATTGAAAATAAAACAGCCAACATTATAATGCCATTATACAAAACGATAGTAAGGCCATGCCTGGAGTATTGTGTACAGTTCTGGTCACCACATCTCAAGAAAGACATAATGGAACTGGAAAAGGTGCAGAAGAGAGCGACTAAAATGATAACTGGGCTGGGGCACTTCCCTTATGAGGAAAGGCTAAAACATTTGAGGCTATTTAGTCTGGAAAAAAGGTGCCTGAGGGGGGATATGATTGAGACATATAAAATAATGCAGGGCATGAGTAAAGTGGATAGAGAGAAGCTCTTCTCCCTCTCACAAAATACCAGAACTAGGGGACATACACTTAAATTGAGGGCTGGGAGAGTAAGAACAGACAAAAGAAAATAATTTTTCACCCAGCGTGTTGTTAGTCTGTGGAACTCCCTGCTAGTGGAGGTGGTGATGGCATCTGGCCTGAATGCCTTCAAAAGGGGATTGGACAGATTCCTGGAGGAAAAGTCCATCACAGGTTACAAACCATGATGGAGATGTGTAATCTTTGGGCTTAAAACGGGGGTACTTCAAGGTCCAGATGCAGGGGAGTGGTATCAGGAGACAGATATCTAGTCTTGAGTGCTCCCAGACACATCTGGTGGGGCTACTGTGAGATACAGGAAGCTGGACTAGATGGGCCTTTGACCTGATCCAGCATGGCTCTTCTTATGTTCTTATGTTCTTATGCTTAGCTTGAAGAGAAAAGAACTTCTTTGGAGTTTTAGAGGGATGATGTGGAATGCTGAACTGCAGGATAGGACTGTATTGCTGTAATTCACCCAACACATGTTATGGGTTTTATGTGAATCGCAAAGGAAACATGGATGCAATTTTAGTTCGCCTGACATGATCACACTTAGGCCAACTTGCTGCTCAGTTAACAAGAGCTAATGGGAGGTAGCTTGTGAGACATACGGAGAGGATATTTCCCCCCAATACTGTACTATATTTTTCTGTAGAAGCGTATTCTGTAGAAAAATTCAGAATTGTGTGAACATAAATAAATTTAGGAACATCATAAATTTAAAGGAATGCAAGTCAAATTGGGCAGCTTGAATAAGTATAACAATTGTCCAAAACTAAAGTCAAATTTGCATTGTTTATGCAGTTTATTAACCTTTTTACCATGTATTTCAGTTCAGCTATGTGTAAGTACTAGAAAATTTCAAGATACAGTATTTTTGAATCATAGAAGGCACGTATCATTACATGCTTTTGAAGTTTTGTTTTCTAAATGTATATCAAATAAGTCTCATAACTCCATCTTAGTTTAGAGCAGAAAAATACTTTCTAGTTAAAATGAGAACATGTATTTGATTTGCATGTGCACAAAAGCAGGTGTCCAAGTAGAGACGTGTGTTTACGCCCTTTCTTGCATGGCTGGTTACTTAACTTTTATTGGGAACCAGCAATTGTCCTTCCTGGCTGTTGAGTATCTGTTCTTCCGGTAACTTTTCCATCTTACTACGTGTAAATTGAATGAACCACAGTACATAGCACTATTAAAAGAGGTGGGGGAAGTTTTATGCTTTTATTGGTAGGAAAGAATATTCTCTACTTAGAAAGGAGCCCAAGAACCATAAATCTTGCCGGTCAGAGGTTAAGCAAGTGCGTATACAGTAGTGTAGTGCAGTTTACACTAAGGGGATGGTACAGAAATATAAACAAACAAACAAACCTTTCAGCTTGTTTCACTTACATTGCAGCTTACACCTGCAAACAAGCCAGAGTTCATTAACTAACAGCAGTCATGGTTCTGCCAGCATTAAGAGTGGAATAGAGTTAAAATATGTTCATGTATGCAAATTAAAATTTTGCCTAGAAATGACTTCCATTTGTCGTTGTGCACTTCTTGAATATTAATACACTGAGGGGCCATGTATCTTTAAATATCGGTTGTTGAGCATGCTGTGAGTCCTTAAGGAAAGTTGAGCTTTTCCTTTCAGGTTGAAGAACAAGCTGTGCTCAGTCTTGCTTTCTATGTGCCAAGTAGTGAACAATACAACACAATAATTACATTGCAATACAACTCATTTTAGAAGTTGTTTCCATTTCCAGGTGCAGTTTCTTACATAAATGTAATTTATGGTTAATAACCTTTTGTTTGTTTGCAGGTGTCAGCTGCGATGCATGTTTAAAAGGAAATTTTCGAGGTCGCAGATACAAGTGTTTAATTTGCTACGATTACGATCTGTGTGCATCTTGTTATGAAAGTGGGGCAACGACAACAAGGCATACAACTGACCATCCAATGCAGTGCATACTAACAAGAGTAGATTTTGGTAAGTGATTCTTATGTATCATTATCATAGTTTTGCATAGTGCAACTTCATAAGACTAACTTTGCTCAATTTGGAGCAGGTAGGTATGTGTCTTTTGCTTTTGCCTTTATTTAGTTGGAAAAAAATTCACGTGAAGGCTGCATTTAGTTTGAGCACTAAGCGAAGTAATCACTACTACATGGAGAATTTTAACAAGTAGGTCCTTTTCAGTGTATTTTACGTTAAATCTAATGTTTCATAGGCATTTACTCACTAGTAATCCTAATTGGAAGAAAGCTTAATTCAGTTATGTGGGAATTGTGGGAGAAGTTGGAAAGATAATTTTTGAAGAATGTGCCGCAATTTAAAAGAATCTTCACAAAAATAAGAAACCAAATTCAAATTAATTGACTTGCTTTCTTCTCTTTTCTTTGGTATTAGTATTTTAATTTTTTTAAACAAATGCCTACAGATATACAAGAGAAATGGTGTTGTGCATTTTGAAAGAGGAAAGAGAAATAGGTCAGATGGAATTAGAATTATAAAGCTACAAGTGGACTTCATTCTGTAGGGTGAAGGGAGGAGAGAACAACCAATTAGCTGACAAAATAATGTACTCAGAAATGTATCTTGACCCTTCAAAAGATACATGCAGATAGTGGTAGCATTGTTTTCATTAGACAGAATCCTGTTTGGGGGGGATGTGCACGTAAGGGTAGACATGCAATCACTGTCGTCCCTTTGGCAGGATGTCCATTGTGCCTGGTTGCAGAATTTGGTAACAGCTGATTTCTAGAGTCAGTGAGTGGCTGGTTGTGTGTCAAAATACTCCACCAAAAGCAGTGCTGTTTGCATTAGTATCACAGCATCTGTGGTTTTGACCAACAGATGACTTGTATTTCGTTGGGGTACATTTTAAACCAAGTGAATCGGCTAGGATTATATCAATACTGAGAGTCTTCTGCTGGTGAAATCAGAATAATCTGTGGTTCTTCTGCTAGAGGGCCTTGGTGTAGTTTATGAAATCTAGGTTGTCTTCCCAGTAGGCTATTGTCCAGTTGACTGTACTTAATGCTTTGAGTTCATAATTTTGATGACTTCTCAGAGTACCATAGTCTTTGGGATTAGTTTTTCAGTGATTGTACAGATGATGTTGAATGAATATGAAGCAGAGGAGTATCTGAGATTCAAGGTATGCCTAATGGAAGATGTACAGTAGCTACATTTTCATGCTGCTTGATTCTTAATTCAGTAGGTTCAAAGTCATGGAATTTAAGCTTCTTTGTTGTGATCTCTGTAAATCACACATATGGGTATTTCTGGGCCTGCAAGAAACCCATTGGAATATTCTAGGGTTTGAAGCAAAAGTATTATTGGATCAGCCCCCCTTTGTTGTGCATTTCCATGTGCTTCTAGTCTTCTCTCAGTTACCTTGAGCTGCAGCTGAATAAGTGTGTCAGAATATGATTTGAGAGCCTTTTTCATACTTTAAATCTTCCCTTGCTCACTGTTCCCATTGCTGTTCTTTTATTCCTTTATATAGAGTGAAGGAAGATACCCCCATCACCAACAGATATTCTAAGTGATTGCATTTCCCCGATGAGGGGTGCCAAACTCAAACTTATGAGTACTTCTGAAAGTTTACAAAAGGTGCTCTTAGAAAATGACAATCCTGCCTCAGATTTCATCTTTACAAAAAGTTGCTTCATACCATTGGTTCTCTTATCTCAGGAAGCCTCCTCTAATCCTGACAGAATCGGTGTGCAAGACTCCCTCTACACAACCTTTCATGGAGTCTATCCCACCAGAAACAGGTTTCAAGGATGATCAGAGACCAAGAGAAGTTTAGTTGACTCCATTGCCACCAGCCAGAATCAGTGGTGCACCGTCAACATTGAAAGTGCCGCCCTCTCAGTCAGCTGCTTCCAGAATGGCCTTAGTACTGAAATCCACCTTCTTGCTCTCCAAAATGTAGAAGAAGTCTACTGAGTTTGGCTCCACCCTAGGGTGGATATGATTTAAATCACTAGTCAGTAAGGCTCGATTTGAATTATGATTTTCTATATAAAGACTCATTTTTGCTGGAGTTGTTTTAATCTTAATAGTTACATCAGATGAAGGTCTCATTTTTAAAATAATAACTTCACATTAGTTTTACAGTTATATCAGATAATTACTGATTTGGTGGTTAGAAATACACAGACAATTGTGAAATTATTGCAAGGTGAACTATCTCCAGTTTAATAGGTTAATCATTCATATTTGGGCAACTGTTCTGTTGTACTTTATTGGAAGGAGAAAAATAATCATTACCTTAATAATAACAATTTAAATAGCATTATATATACTTGCATTTGCTTAAACATCCATGTTTGTTAACTGATGTGGTTAAAATATCTTTTTTAAAACTTAGACTGACTGTCTAGATCAGTGGTTCTCAACCTGTGGGTCCCCAGATGTTCCTGGACTGCAACTCCCAGAAATCTTCATCACTAGCTGAGCTGGCCAGGATTTCTGGGAGTTGCAGTCCAGGAACATCTGGGAATCCACAGGTTGAGAACCACTGGTCTAGATATTCCCAAACGGCCTGTTCTAGATATTCTCTTTTACGGCCTGTTGCCATTACAGAATGATAACCCTCAGGCTGCTATATACATAAAGATCTGAAGAAGTGGAGTACTGTGCTCAAAACGTTTCACTTTCATTTTACCGCTTGCCCCTTCCTCCTCAAAATTTACTCCTTGTGCAGACCTATTCCATTCCAAACAACCTTCTATTTATTGAACTTCTTTAAACATAGAACTTAAGAGGTAAGGGGGTTGATTCTGTGTACATAGATTTGCAGAGAAACAATGGGATTAAGGTCTTTTCCTCAATTCTGATGTTTATTTTATAACATTTTTTTTGCTATGAAGGAGGCATGTTATTGTTGCAGACCCAAATGCAGTTTTTAAAATAGCAAAACCAAGCATCTTTGATAATATCTTCTAGATAGAAAAACTGACCCAAGTAATCAGAAAGTTCTTGGAGAACATGGCATTGTGAATGGATAAATACAGCCTTATGCCCCATAATTAAAAACTAATTTCATGATTAATAACCTTTGGACTATAATGTATCTTAAGTAGAACATGATCTTTAGAGAGATTTTTCCTCAAAAGCATTTAAATTTAAAAAACTGATTTAAATTTTAAAAATCCGATTTAAATAAAAAATCTGATTTATTTATTTATTTTAAAAAATCATTTATTTTTTTGCTGGACTAACTGAAGAAGGATGCCATACTACCTGCTGAATATGAGTTCTCAAAACGCTTCCCAACAGCTTCTACCAAGTATTTGAAAAATGCTTTAATATTTCCCATCAGTCTCCTTTGCTCAAGGCTAAACATGGTCAGTTTTTTTTCAGTCTTTCCTGATAGGACTTGGTTTACAGCCCCCTAATCATCCTTTTTTGACCCCCTCTGAACTTGTTCCAATTTGTCAGGATCTTTCTTGAAGTGTGGTATCCAGAACTGGACACAGTACGGTACTGAAAATGAGGTCTACCCAGTTCTGAATAGAGAGGAATTAGTACCTCACAGGATTTGGAGGCATTTCTTTCAATGCATCCTAAAATAGCATTTGCTTTTTTGGTAGTCATATAACACTGTTGGCTCATATTCAGCTTGTTGGTGGACCAACAAAGGCCATTCAGAAATCTCAAGCTGAACATTCAGGTCATAAGAGAGGCAGACTTGACAGGATGGGGAGCACATTTCAGGCACCAACAAATTCCTGTGGTCCAAGAAAAAGGACAAAAAGAACCCTGCACATAAACAAACTAGAACTACTACTAGTTCTAGTCCTCAAGCCCTTCAAAAAGGTTGTATTGGGTAAAGTCGTTCAGGTTGCCAGTGACAACATCACAGTGATATACTATGCGAACAGGAAGGGCAGAATGCATTTCATGTCTCTGTTGCTCCTGACAGATAACCTTTGGGTCACTCACAGCAACCAGAAATTTCACAAGTACTGTTCCAGAACAGGGCAAGGGAAAAATCTCTAGGAGATGCCTTCATAATGTGTTTGTTGAGGAAACTCCTCTATCTCTTTCCATCATTTGCCCTGGAGCATAGGAGGATAATGAAGCTTCATCTGTAGAAGTCCTGTGTAGACTCATGGTGGCTGTGCTAGCCTGGATTTGTATTGTTAAAGCTAATGGCAACAGAAATCCATCAGCTGCCACTACTTCAGCTACTCACTCAAAACATAGAGTAAGTTGACCATTTTAGACCAGGGGTCCTCAAACTTTTTAAACGGGGCTGGTTCACTGTCTCTCATACACTATGGAGGGACGGGCTATAGCCCCACCACTGCTCAAAACTTAGGGGGCCTGAACACTCTCCAAAACCACACATTGGCTCCAAAACAAAATAAGCCCCCCTCTTATTCCCTCGCCCCATTACCCCTCCACCCTCCTCTCAACCCCCCCCCCCGCCCCAGCCCTATCTACGGTCCTGCAACTCCCAGCCCCGGCACACAAGGGATCACCGCTTTTCCCATCCGCACCATCACACCAAGAAACTTTCAGCATTCACAGGACACCGCAAGTCCTGGATCATGAACTCCAGCTTCCTTTGGTGCCCCAGCAGGAGCCCGTTCTCAGAGCCCGGCGGCTGCAGAGCCAACATTTTCCCGGCCGGTGGTGACAGCTCCTGGGGCTGACTTCTTCCACTCCCGGCTGGTCTCTCGCCTGGGGCTTCTTTCTCCTCTCCCTTCCTGGGAACCAAAGCAAGCTCCGCAATGGCTGTCTGGCTGGAGAGGGAGGAGGAGGAGGAGGAGGAGAATGCGGCAAGGGTAGCAATAGCGTCTGCCACCAGCAAGGCACACCTTCCACTGCCAGTGCCACTGGTGGCAATCTGCTTTGGGGCCTAAGGGGTCGCCTGGGCTGGGGAAGGCTAAGCGGACGGTGGGGGAGAGGGTGGCCGTGAGAAGGAGTGGGTGTCAAGCAGCTTTCTCGTTCGGCCGCCCTGGTCTTTCCCCGACCACTCTTCTCTGCCGATGGAGATGGGAAACAGAGTCACGGCCTGGTCCCCCATGCTGCCTCGGCCATTTTGCACCAGGCCAATTTGCCGATATCCTGCTGGGGAGAAGAGGTAGGAGAGGTGGGAGGCCAACCGCGGAGGAGCCTGGCTGGTGGGCAGGCTTCCTCCTCTTCCTCCCTTGCAGGAGGGCTTGGCCCACCTTGCTGCAATGCCACTGCCTCTTCCCTTCACCTGCCCGCCCGCCCGCCTTCTTCGGTGGCTATTTCTGGGGTGACTTGGTCACTCCTCCTGCCTAGGATGGGTCACTGTGGCTACGGCGATGGCCATACCCACAAGCCTCTGCTGCGCTCCCCAACCCTGCAAGCGGACAGGCGGGATAACGGCAGCCAGGCAGAGAAATGAAGAAGAGGATGTCCGGAAGGGTGGAGAGGCAGGCTTCCTCTCCCTTCCTCCTTTCCCCCGCGTAACTATGCAGGCCCATCAGCAGGATTAAGTAGAACCAACTGTGCCGGCAGTGGCAGCCGAAGCTGCTTATGGATGCCTGCATCATCCAGCCCCCGAAAGTGGGTTGCCGCCTTCTTTCCACGTGCCATGAAAGCTGCATTGGTGGCTGAGGCAGTGGGAGCTCTGCATGGCGAGCTTTTGGCTCAAGTGGAGGGCGTCTGCAGTAGCTGGTGGGCTGGAGTGAGGACCCTGGTGGGCAGGACCTGGTGTGTGGGCTGTAGTTTGAGGACTCCTGATTTAGACTTAGCCAGACTGAAGCTGACAGCATGGGGAATTTCAAGCCCTATAAAGAAATTAGGCATGATTCCAGGGAGCCTTCCACTAGGTGTAGTTATAAATATAAATGGCAGAGATTATCTTCCTTTACCTACTCAAATGGAGCCCCAACTCTGCCCATTGTATTGCATCTTCTACATCTGAAAGAGAATACGTAGTTTATTGGATTATTTTATCAAGATCTCCTTGTCAGCTATAGTAGTAAAACCGCCTCTTGGCTCCAAAGTGTCACAAAGATTCAGCTCTTGAAGTTCCTGCGGGGTTTGTGAAAAGTCTTTCCATATTTGAGAGCTCCACCCGCACAATGGTCACTCTGTTGTGCTCAGCCATTTTATGGCATTACCCTTTGATCTGATGGCTATGGTAGTACAAAAATGTCTTACCTTCAAAATAGTGTTCCTGATGGTAATCACCTCAATATGAAGGGAGGGCAAGTTGTGCACCATCAGAGATAGCCCATATTTTGTGCAGTTTTACAAGGATAAGGCCATATTTTGTGCAGTTTTACAAGGATAAGGCCATTGTTTTTTCCTTTTCCCTGAGGGGTATGAAGCTTTTATCTTCATCAGCCTCTCGTCCTTCCTGAATTCCCCCCCCCCCCCCAATCATCTACTTTGGAATTGGAGGAAGCTATTCAAACTTGGGAGATTCATAGAGCCGTGGTCTTCTGCCTATGTAGACCAAGCATTTCTGAAAGTCTTAAGTTGTTGTCTATCAGGTGCAAAGTGGATGAGCCTATTCCCCGACCTCCATCCAGCAATTGTCAAAGTGCTTTGTCAACATAATTAAGTTGTCTTACGAAGTAGCAAAAAGACCAGGATTCCATATAGCAGCTTTCATAGCCTTTCTTAAAGGACATTGAGTCAACCTTTAGTGCTCATCAAACAACACAGGTTGGATGTCAGGGTAAAACTTGATGCTGCATTTGGAAGAGCATAAATTTCCTATGTGTTAATGTGACATCCCACCAACACGTGAGTTTGCCCGCATATGTGATTCACGGAGACCATGGCAAAGAAGGACAAGTTACTTATCAGTAATAGTGTTTTTGAGTGGTTAACTGTGAATATTCTCTCTCTCTCTCTCTCTCTATCTATCTATTTGCATTTACATGCTTTCAAATTTATAGCTAATATGTTGTTACTTAAATAACATTTGTTTTTTTTTGTTTACGCAATCCTTGGTTTGTTTTCTTGTGTTTAAATTTGATCATTTTGTTAGGAGTCAGGTTGTATAAACTACATTGGTAGAGAAGGATATACATGTAGAAAAAAGCTGTGTTTGCCATTGGTTGAGCTTTTCTTGTTTGGAGAGGCGCTTATATATATTTTTTAAAGACGCAGAATTAGTTGTTAACTTTGACCAAGTTTCAGCTGTGGTGGGTGTGGCAAGATCCTGACACTAGCCCTTTAAAGCACAATATTATTAAAAACACTTTATGTAAAATGAAATTTTAGGATATAAAATGCTACTGCATTCTGGATATTTTCCCCCTTGGGATAGAGGATGCTTTTTAAACTGTGCAAATAAAATAGAGAAGAGAATTGGATAACACCGTAAATGTCGAGTTAAAACAAGGTTAATGTCCTGATACCTTCCAGCTGTTCTAGACAACATTTGTAATAATTGTTGCAATTTGGAGTGGTAGCATAACACCTGATTTAAAGAGATAACATTTCTGTTTCCCATGATTGTAACCATGGGAACAAAATGGATTATTCATATACTTTCTTTTCCCCCCCAGATTTGTACTATGGTGGAGAAGCTTTCTCTGTAGAGCAACCACAGTCTTTTACTTGTCCTTATTGTGGAAAAATGGGTTATACGGAAACATCTCTTCAAGAACATGTTACTTCAGAACATGCAGAAACATCAACAGAAGTGGTAAGCACCAGGCTGTTTCTGAATAACACTAGCAGTATCCTAAGTCTTGAAATAAGGTCCATGATATTTTTCAGAAACTTGAATTCCACATATACATATTAACTTGATATTAAAATTTGTATTGATTTGGATTCCTGAATCTGCTTTTATTGACAATCCTCATTCCAGACCCCCTGCCCCCACCTCATCTCAGAATAATAAAAGCCTTACTATCAAAATACTTGTATCATCTTCAGACAAGGAGCTATCGACATAGATGCGGTATCTTATAGTTTTGGAGAGGGAAAATGTTGATCACAAGCTTTGGAATTATCTCCAGATGATCTAGAGCAGGCATGTCCTGACGTTGGCCCTCCAGATGTTTTGGACTACAACTCCCACAGTCCTTTGTCAATGGCAGTCTAAGCTTAGAATTCTGGGAGTTGTGGTCCAAAACATCAGGAGGCCCGAAGTTTGGACGTGCCTGATCTCGAGGCACCTTTGGCTGTACATAAAACAGGGTGTTTATCTGAGAACCATTTCCTACAGTTAGGTTTAAAATAAAGTGTCTGTTAACATGAGGAATAGGTGTACAGGCTATGTTCCTTTAGAACAGTGGTTCTCAACCTGTGGGTCCCCAGATGTTTCCGGACTGCAACTCCCAGAAGCCTCCACCGCTCGCTGTGCTGGAAGGGGTGTCTGGGAGTTGCAGTCCAGGAACATCAGGGGACCCACAAGTTGAGAACCACTGCTTTAGAGGCTCGTGGTGCAGTGGTTAAATGCCTGTACTGCAGGTAAAACTGCGCTCACGACCTGGGTTCAATCCCCGGTAGCAGGCTCAAGGTTCACTCACCCTTCCATCCTTCCGAGGTCGGTAAAATGAGTACCCAGCTTGCTGGGGGGGGGGCAATGTGTAGCCTGCACACTGTAATTAAAATTGTAAACCGCCCAGAGACCACTTGTAGTGGTATGGGGCGGTATATAAGCAGAACACTTTGCTTTAGAGAGTTTCATGTATGTTGTTCCAGTAACCGTTAAAACAGTCCTGTAAAGTAGACCATATCACAGATGGTGAAGATAGGGGTGCAGCAGGTGAAACTGGTAGAATACATACCTGTCTAAAGCTGAGTTCATCTTGCGTACAGATTTACGTGACATATTCTGGGCTTAGTTTAGAGTCTTAATTATATGCTCTACTTCACTATACTAACTAGAGGATGGTAGAGGATATATACAGTGGTACCTCTTAAGACAAATGCCTTGTAAAATAGAACACTTGAAGGAAGAAAAAATTTTCCGGGAATGGGCATGCTTCTTTGCATGACAAAAAAATTTCCATGGGTGCTTTGCAAGACAAAAAACCATTCCACATATACCCAGGAAACCCCACCCCCTTTATTTTTGTCTTTATTCTAGCCTTTGGAATGGATTAATCCGCTCCCATAGTGACCCATAACCTCTAGAACGGATTAATCCATTTTCAATGCATTCCTATTGGGGAATTGCGTTTTGTAAGACAAAAATTTCTTAAAACAAATTGACCCGTAGAACAAATTATATTTGTGTTATGAGCTACAACTGTGTAAGTAACAAAGCTGTTCTTAAATGTTTGATTTGTGATTTCTTTTGTGAGGATAGGCAGTGACGAGGTGTCAGTTCTCTGAGTGTGCTTTGTTTGCAGTATGATTTGTGTTTTACAATTTTATTCCAACTTTGAACATAGAAGGGTGTGAGCCACCTTAACCTTGATCAAGTCAATGATATAATAATGTGTTTTCCTACCAGTGAACATAGTAATTAAAACTGTCTGTCATTATTCACAACTACTATGAGTGTATTGGCCTGTAAATAGCTGAGTAGGAGGAAAATAATGGTCTTCATAGATACCTCTTGAAATGCAGTTCTCAAAGAAATTATTTGATGCTAGAACTGATCAGTAGCCAATTAAAGAATGCCTAGCTTATATGTTTTAAATTGAAGGCACATAATTAAATGTTGTGGCTCAGCAGGCTAGAGCACCAAAACTGTTGGGTGGCAAAATTGGCAGCTTGGCAGTTCAAATCCCAGGTGCCATGCAACGGAGTGAGCTCCCGCTGATAGCCCCAGCTCCTGCCAATCTAGCAGTTTGAAAGCATGTAAATGCAAATAGATAAATAGGTACCACCGTAAAAAGCCGGAAGGTAAACAGTGTTCCATGCACAGAAATGTGTTCAGCCATGCTGGCTACGTGGCCATGGACTTGCACAACACTGTCTCTTTGGCTTAAAAACAGAGATGAGCACTGCCCCTAGAGTCGGACACGGCTAGCACACAAGTGTGGAGGGGAACCTTCAACCTTTTAAAACTAAATGTGCATATTGTCAAAATCTCTAAATGGGCATTGATGAGTGATAGTGAAGGTAAGTTAAATAAGAACAACCACTAGTTTTTAGAGGGATGGTAACTGATATTGAAGTTATCATAAAGATCTAAATGCAACCAACATACCCTTTAATTTTGTCCTCGCTGCACAGGACTCTTCTGTATGTGTGTGCGCCTCCCCCTTCAGGTTCCACTGTGACCTGAACAAAAATGATTGGAACAAGTGTGTGGGGGGTGGAAAAGCCATGGGTAGAGGGGGCCAGATGTGTGCCACATGCCTTAAAATGGAACCTTGAGAACAACCTTGTTGGATCAGACCAGAGACCTATCTAATCCAGCCGTCCATTCCCAATCTGACTAAACAAAATGCCTCTTGGGAAAGCCACAAGCAAGACAAGAAAGCAATAGCTCTCTCTCACAATATATTCCCCAGCATACTGCTTTTGATAGTGGAGTTTGATATGTAACCATCGTGACTAGTACGTGTTGATAGCCTTATCTTCCATATAGTTGACTTACCCCCATTTGAACAATATTCGGGCTAGTGGCCAGTGGATGTCATTATCTTTTGTAGCAGATGTCGAGCTTTTCTAGTCAGCTATAAGAGGATATGCTTCTTTTTACACCTTGAATTATTATTATTATTATTATTATTATTATTATTATTATTATTATTATTAT
>JAHTLZ010000237.1:9459577-9495205 GCA_023846285.1 Phrynocephalus versicolor | reverse complement strand
ATTATTATTATTATTATTATTATTATTATTATTATTATTATTATTATGAAAGAGGATGAAAAGCTGCTACCTTCACAGTATGAATAACTCTATGTACCAGTAACCTTTCCCTGATCCTTTCCCCCCCATGGGCCAATAAACCCAGGCTCATACAAGAGTTGCTCCAGATTCTTGACCAAGTTGGTTACTGTTTTCTGCAGCTTTTCCAGCTCCTACAATATTATTTTGGAGGGGAGATAATTAAAATTACAAATAACAAAACCAGTGTGATCACAAAGTACTTTTGGAAAAGGCATAGTTTTGTCATTTATTTATTTTTTTATCTTTTTCTTAACTAACCCAGGCATGGAATTTGCCTTCTCCACAACCACACATTGGGCTGAAGTTTTCCTTAACTTGTCCATTCCAAGCCCAAGATCCCATTTGCTTGGTGGTCAAATAGAGGAGAGACACCATCAGGATAAATGTGTTGTTAGACATTTTTGGCTCAATTATATCGGTATTTAACTTGCATGGACTGAAGAACATTTATATATTTATTCTCCTGTTTGCAGATATTGTTTTGACGTTCTTTCTCACATTCTTTTCTTTTAACCATTGTATATCATTATGTGTTAACACATTTAAAGAGGTTTGAACTGAAAAGGTTTTCAGCTAAAGCTTTTTGGAACTTTGAGTGACGGGCTAGTGATGTAGGAGATATTTCCGCTGAAGCCACATAGGCCCCTGTCCTTCTGTATTGTGGATGCACTATCCTTCAAATACATTTGGAATAATAAGTATAACAAATATTCTTATTAAAATGGCCATGTAGTACAGTAATACCACGGTTTATGAACATAATTCATTCTGGAAACATGCTTGTAAACCAAAGTACTCATATATCAAAGGAAAACTCCCTATAAGAAATAATGGAAACTCAGATGATTCATTCTGGGGCCCTATAGACCACATACTGTGCACAAAAAATGCCCAAATTCACAAAAGATGTTGGCTAGAAGCCCACATTCATGCCATGGTTTTGGTACCTGTCTGCGGAATCTGCTCTATTTAGGACTAACAACTGGATTTTACTCTGTGTTTTTAATGTGACCATAATAAAATGCAATTTGTATCCTTATACAGTAATACCTTGGTTTATGAGCTTAATTTTTACCAGAAACATGCTTATAAACCAAGACACTCTTTTAATGGCCCGCCATCTTGCTCCTTTCCCTTGTGTTTTGTTTTGCTTGTTACCTGTTTTTTTGTATTACCATTTTATTGTAAGCTGCCCAGAGTTCCCATTGGGAAGATGGGTGGGGTATAAGACTAATAAATAAATAAATAAATAAATAAATAAACATATCAAAGGACATGTTCCCATAAGAAATAATGGAAACTCAGATGATATGTTCTGGGATCCCATAGACCACATACTGTACACGCAAAATGGCAAAACTCACAAAAGATTTTGGCTAGAAGTCCACATCCACACCATGGTTTAGGTACCTGGCTGTGGAATCTGACTAGCTGCCCCATGACTAGAGGGGGGGGGGGATCGTGTGATCTGCTCCAGTGCTTTTATTGCAAGACATTGCATGTTGATCAACACAAAATTGATCAGAAATGTTTGCTTGTCTTGCAAATATATATATATATATATATATATATATATATATAACCAAGGTATTTCTAAACCAAAGTATTGCTGTACTAGTGTGCCTGAAGGGAGATTGGTGTGATTAAAAGAAATGTGACTTTCTCAGTTACAGGAACATGTGGTAGAAGTGGGATCTGAACTTCAAAACACGAAAATGCTTTTTAAAATCCACACACATGGCATATTCTGCAGAGCATGACAAGTAGTCATTGCACGGTAGGCAAATTGGTGCTACTCAAAAAACAAAAAAAGACTCCCCCCCCAAAAAAAATTAAGGTTTATCACTCACTACAGTGGTACCTTGTATAAAGGAATTAACTCATTCCAAATGAAATTCTCTTAAGCAAATTTTCCTTTATACAAATTTCCCATAGGAATGCATAGAAAATGGAGTAATCCCTAATCGCGACCATTTTTATGTTGCACGGATTCGCCCCATAGGCAGTTCTGTTAAGCACATTTCCCCTATCTCCTGAATTTTTTTATGTTGTACAGATTTTATGTTATACAAACTGTTAAACAAGGGTCCACTGAAGTAGCTAGCACATAAGATTACTCTCCTGAATACTGTATATGTCATTCAAAACAGCTTGCCAGTATGTAAAATTGAATAAAAGGGCAGCAGAACAGGAATAGACTAAACATGTGTGGTCTGAACTTAGAGCTCCATCAATTAAAAGTTGTTCATCTGCATTGCTCATGTAATACTTGAATAGATTAATTTTGTAGTTACATCTTGCCACCCTATTGATCGATACTATGATGGCATTCTTGCTGTCTCCACTGGGGGTCAGTAATGCTTTATAGATGCTGCTTTTGTACTTGGTCAAGCACTGCGTTCTCTCTGGTATCCCTGATGTTATTCCCACATGGGCCCTGATGTGGTCCAGTGGGTTGTTCCAGACTGAGGAGTTCATTTGGGTAGCCAGACCTGCTGCCTTCAGCTTTTGCAGAGGTGCTAGGAGATTAGTGTGCAGCCACGGAGCTTTCCCCTCCTTGCTTCCAATTGCCATCTGCACATTTGGCACAAGCAAACAGCAAAGAATGTGAAAAGGGGCAAAGAAGTGAACAGGTCATTAGATTGCTAGATACCACAGAGCATTTGCAGAAGCTTCTTAACATTTGCCCTTTTTCAGGCTTGCTCCACAAGTGAGCGGTGTGGTGGATGAGCCGCCTTCTATAGGGTGTCATTCCATGATGCCATTCTCCTGTGATGATTCAGAGATCACAGACTTACATATGTAGGAGTACCTTAAAGCGGTTGCGTAATTGAACACCAGCATTATTGGAAGGCAAAACTAAATTAATCAGTGTGTCTTCTTGGTGTTTTTCCCCATGCTTGAAAGACAAGAATAGTGCAAGAAGTCATAGAAATAATCTAAGAGATAGTGACAGAAAAAAGGAGTCCTCTCCTCTGCCCCCAACTGTCTGTGTGCTAGATGTATAGGGGTTATACCACTCTCTGCACCTCCAGCATAAAAAGGTAGTGAGAAAAGGGTAGTCGTTAATGTCTATGCTTCCACGGCCAGGACCTCTGAGTTTTTCTGCTTTGTGTGTAGCAGGCAATGCCTTTTCCTTCACCCTCAGACTGAAGTCTTGTTGTACAGTTACACACAGAGACAGTGTCACTTTCAGACGTGGATTGCCATTAGCTAACAAATCATCCTAGGCATGGATGCTGAGTTGCGTGAATAATGGCCAAAGAGATTTCTTTAGTTATAATGGCAATGGGCGCCTAAAAGTTAGCCCATTTACATAATAGGATTTCAGCCTTGCTATAGAAACTGGCTGGGTAACTGGAGGACAAAGGGCGCCTGTGAAATGTTTTGCTAGCCTGGTTCTACCCTGCCAAATGCTATCCTGGCCCACTCCTTCCTCCTAAAAGGAACTATCAAAGGAGATGTGTAATGCTGTGTTCCTTCTTTTCCAGTCCCTCTTGTGAGTTACAAAACAGGAGATCAAAACATGTGGCAGGTGACTAAGGGGGGGCAGACTAATTTACAAGTCTAAATCTCCTACTTTGCAGAGCAGTGTTACATAATCTGTTGTGTTGTGCTTAACAGTGCTTGATCTCAAGTTATATTTTTACCTCTTTTATTCTTTTACATAAATCAGATGTGTTGGATGGTGTTGTGTATTTGAGTTTTTTAACGGGCTGCTTTTGCCACTTTCTCCAAGGCTGCCAAAGTGACATATGTGGCTCTCTTTCAGATAGCTACACAAACATGTTGCAGTTCTTAAAAGGATGCTTTATTTTGAAAAAACAAAATGAAGATAAGCTCTTTTAAAAAGGTTCTTGGAGTCTGCCAATGTAGATGAACATTTCTATGACCCCAGACATGACTTGTTCAAGGAAATGCAGTTTTAGCTTATTGTTTGGAAAGATAATCAGCCCCTGTTGGAAGGAAATTACAGTGGAACCTTGACTTGCATGCTGCTTGACTTGCAGCGTATTTGACTTGCAGAAGGGGCCTGTTTGACTTTGACTTAAAGCTCGGAGCCCCGGTGCAAGGCACCGGAATCTGGCGGTAGCCACGACTCAGCATCGCGGCTGCCGCCTCCAAACTGCTCATGCCTTCTTCTGGCAGCGGCGGCTTCGGCGAGGCCAGCTCCGAGCCTCACCGAAGCCGCCGCTGTGGCCGGAGGAGAAGAAGGGCCAGGAACTCAGGGCTGGCCTCGCTGGTTAGACAGTCGGCTCAGTCTTGTAAAAAATCTGGCTGCAGAAGTCTGGTCCACAATGGGAGCATTTTAGTTGGGGAGCTGTACAGTTGTGGGACTCCAATGATAAGCATAGAGTTGTTCAGAACTTGGAACGTCAGGTTAAAAATCAGTAAAACTTAAATGTTAGACATAGTTTCTATGAACATTAAAAAGTGGAGGTATATAACTTGTGGACTATAATTCCACTGCCTCCTCCTCTCTTTGAAGAGACATTTCATTTACATCCCCGGAAGGAATCTCCTATTCCAGTCAAATTTGTGTTAAATTGCTGTTTTCGGGGGTCTTTTTCATCATCTGGGATGGATTAATCTACTTTCCCATTACTTTCTATGGGAAACATTCGTTTGACTTAAGGCATGTTTGACTTATGTCTAGACCTCCAGAACAGATTAATGACGCAAGTCAAGGTTCCACTGTAACTTGTTCTCTGGAGGTGACACTCAAGCTAGTCTGCAGGTCTCTTTCTTTCATCAGGCATTCATTTCTGTCTAGAGTTTATGTAACTCAATGGAATTCCAGAGAGATCACTGAATAAAGGAAGTCACGTGTTGGGAGTAAATGTGGGAGGAATTCAATCTGGTCAGCTTTTTTCAATGGCATGGTTGAATCTGTCTGCAGAGTTGGGTTTCGTTTGCAGTCATGTTATTGAAGCAGCAAAGTCTCAGTCATTGTATTGCATGGATGGGAGACTTCACAGACCATCCAGTATACATTGTGTCCCTTGAGCATGTGATGCAGTGGTTGAGCTGTAGTACTGCAGCCAAATTGTTCACGGCCCAGATTCCATCCCAGGTAACCAGCTCAAGGTTGACTCAGCCTTCCCTCCTTCTGAAGTTAGTAAATTGAGTACCCAGCTCACTGAGGGGAGTGGGAGAAACGTGTATCCCGCATAATTAAATTGTAAACTGCCCAGAGAGTGCCTTAAGCACTTTGGAGTAGTATATAAGTAGTATGCTTTGCTAAATGTAACAGATAATAAAATAATGTGATTCACTTGCATAGAATTCTGTGGTGGATTCATATTTTGCCCTAAAACCAGGGTGGGAGGAACTACCCATGTGCTGCCTCTGAAATAGCATGGTCATAGAAACACAGGTGTTTTGATGAACAGCAGTGTAGAAATAAAATTTGATGTGCAAGTTATACTCCCAGCAGGGAGGGGCGTGTAAACAGTGAGTGTGTATTTATAGCCTGATAGTTGGTTATCTATATTTGCAGCTAGAGGTGGGCACAGACTGCTGGTTCAGTGATTCAGATGCACAGGTGTTCTGCAGACATCGACTCAGAGGAGGCGGCAGGGCAGGAGGGAGGGCCAGGATGCCTTTGGAGCACCTGAAGAACAAAACCATTGCAAATTGCTGAACGGGCAGTTTGTGCCCATCTCTACTTGCAGCTAATGCTCAGGTTTAAACTTCACCATGAAACACAGGCTTTCAATGCAAGCCAGTGGCCACTGATTAAAAAAAAAACCTCTCAGTTTGATAGAACATAGTGGATGTGGCATGTTTAGTTACATGCGAATAACCTGTATTGAATTCAGTGATTTCTAGGTTGAGCCTTTAAAACATACTGAGCTTTGAACAACTTGTAACCAGCTAAAATGTTCCACTTAGCCTTTTTATTAAGACAAATGTTAAGCTACCCATTAGACTAATATTGTGAGGTTAAGAGCCTGGAAGATGAAATAGATATTCAGCTTCTAAGTGATTACATCAGGCATGTCCAAACTTCGGCCCTCCAGATGTTTTGGACCACAACTCCCACAGTTTTTTGCCATTGGAAATACAGCCTTGGAATTCTGGGAGTTGTGATCCATAACATCAGGAGGGCCAAAGTTTGGACATTCCTGGATTACACCCACCCCCTTATAATCGCATACAATAAACGTGGACTCGTTTTCACCCTCTGGTGGGTCAGTTATCCTAGCACTTCTGTAGATGTGATAATTGTTTCTGTGATGGGTCCAAGTCCCCTTCACTAATGCACTGATAGCAAAGACTAGGCTTTAACATGGTATTGTTAAAATTGATTAATAATCACATTTATTTAGTAACTTTGATTAATAAACATTTCTTCTGCTAGAAACTTGCAAACATACGCGCTATCTGGGGCATTGGAGAAAACCAGCATGTTGTAAATGTTAAACGATTTATTTAGGGCATTTAGTTTTTAGTCTAATGACAATTGCATATTAGGAAAAAAAAGTTGTAAGTGTTGGCAGAATGTTTTTGGTCATTTCTACCCTTCCTAGTTCCTCATACTTTGATGCTGGTACTATAGGAAAATCATCATGTTTCTGTGTCATATATAATCATTGGTGGAGATTTAAGGGCCATAGTAGAAAAAGGCATAGGGGGAAAATATGTGTTGTTACGTATAAGTAAGAATTATGTTTTGAATAAGGCTGGCCATACTCCTTATGAGATACAGTAACCTGAATCTTTCCTCCCTTCAGAAATGGAGGAGAGACACACTGGGAGCAGTTGAGTCTTGCTGTGGACTGTGCACAGTTATTTTTAGTTCCCGAGTTTATTCTAGCCCTGTAAACAAAAATGTATGTATCAGTCTTAGTTTTGGATTCCATCCTGGTTTTTGTCATCTTGAAGGTAACTGCTTGTTGGGTATAAGAATTGCTTCAGGGGAAGACAGTCTTATGTATTTAGTTGCTCAACACAGAACTAGAAGGGGCATCGGATTTGTTTCTGTTCCCATTACCAGTCTACACGTACTTCCTCCGAAAAGAAGACCCGTTTTCTGAAAACCGTAACCTATGTTCTTACTTTCCCAGCTTTTTTTACAGGAGGGTGGGAGGAACTACCCATGTGCTGCCTCTGAAATACAAGGCTCAGCCTCAGATGTACAAGGGTGCCTGTTTGCTGAACTAATCCCCCCCTTTTTTAAACGGGCTGGTGCCCTTCTCACTTGGAGGATGGGTGGGAATTAATTTTTTTTCCTGGTGGATGGACATTGTTGAATTTGGAGTTGGGAGAAGGGAGGAAGCAGAAGGTACTGTAGTTCTGTGAAGGATTAGTGTGCAGAGACTGAGGCCTTTTCCTGCATAAGCTGCCTGCAGTCTCATTTTCTTCTATTCAAGATGTGTTTGGAAGAAAAAAGTATATAAACATTCCTGCTCCTCCTCCTTTCTCTTTGTGGACTGCTAGAGGCCGTGGTGCCTGCATGCGACAGCAGCTTTCACTCTGTGCTGAAGCAGTAGAGATAAACAGGATTGAGCAAAGTTGAGGGTTCAGATAACAGAAAGAGGAGTTGAGGGGGGTTGCTTTCTATCTTTTATCATCATCATCATGAACTGAGGGACAGAACTGAAGAAGGCCTCTGGTTTCTTACCCTAACTGGAGATATAATGTCTTCTCAAATTAGATTACTTCACATTTGGTCCTTTATTTCCAAAGGGGACAATGGCTGAAATTGACCTTCTAAATTAACTTTTTTTTTTTTTTGCAGATTTGTCCTATATGTGCAGCATTACCTGGCGGAGATCCCAATCATGTTACAGATGACTTTGCAGCTCACCTTACACTGGAACATAGAGCTCCTAGAGATTTAATATCCTTTCCAAAACTCAATCATAATTACCTATGTTGATTCTCAGGCAGTTGGTTTTGAGTAGTCGGGTCCCTTTGGGGAGAAAGGTGGCATAAAAAGAAAGTTGTTGTTGTTGTTGTTATTTATTATTATTATTATTATTATTATTATTATTATTATTATTATTATTATTATTATTATTATTATTATTATTATTATTATTATTATTATTATTAAAGTACATGTGTCAAAAAGCTGCATTTGAATCCTTAGTATTTAACTACTCCAAGCCCTGCAAACATAAAAATAAAGAATACATGGTTTTAACTGTAGCAGGGGTAATTTCATGCCTCGAGTTGTTGGGGGGGGCTGTGCCTCAGTTGTACTGAAAGACACAAGTGGATCAGCAGTAGAACAGTGAGTGGAAAACTCCACGTGACACTGATTGCATGATCTGAATGCAAGTTCTGGATGTTCCATCAGACAGTCTCTTTTGTTGCTGATTTGCACAAGGAAATTTCTGACAAAATACAAGCTTACAGGTGGGGCTATATTTTCCTGTTAATTCTGTGTAGTATGAACCTGCCTTACAACAGATTATCTCTACTATTTAAACAAACAAAAATGAACTTACAGGATAAATGTAAAGTATGTTATGTTATGTTTCTTACTGATCCTTACGTCCATTTTTTAAAAATTGCTAGGATTCTCTTGTCCTGTATCTCTGCAAATAAAAAAATAAAGTGGCACTTTCCCCTTAACTAGCCGGTTACGATGAATCCAGCGGTGTTCGGCATGTACGTAGAATGTTTCACCCAGGCCGGGGTTTGGGTGGCCCTCGCGCACGTAGATCAAACATGCACTTTACTAGCAGTTCCACTGGTGGGTTTTCATCTTCGCAGAGTTCATATTCTCCAAGCAATAGGGAAGCCATGGATCCTATAGCTGGTAAGATACGTGAATATTCCTTTGGCTTCTAGTTTTGTACATGTTCCAAATTCAGTATATTGCTGTTATACTAAAACTAGGAATTTAGTAAATTCCCCTGCAGCACTGGGATGGAGATTATGTAGTTCCCCACATGTTTGGTTGTATTTTGCATGATTCCTTTCCATTGGCTGTACTAGATCTGAGTGAACTACACATAGCAGCAGCATCACATACACCCCAACATTGTGTTTTTAAATTCTGCCAATCATTTTGGTCATAGATGCTGCTCAAGAAACTTGCTAGCTTGCAAGATAATACAGTTTCCAACTCACAAGTACCATGATTTGTTTAAAATATATTTCCCCATGCTTAATTTAATATTGAACACTTAGAGAACAGTGTGTTGGTCTTAATTGTTATGAGGATAGGTAATGTTTTATATGGGTAGTGAGGAGAGCGGCAAATGAAACAGAATCTTAGAAGAAATGTAAGATAATACGGACAGTGGGCTCTGTTTATACCTGTGGATTTCCCTGTAACTCGTAGTTCTTTGTCTTCTACACTGGCAGAGCTTTTATCTCAGTTGTCTGGTGTGAGGCGTTCTGCTGGGGGACAGCTCAATTCTTCTGGCCCTTCCGCGTCTCAGTTACAGCAGTTACAGATGCAACTGCAGTTAGAACGACAACATGCACAGGCGGCACGGCAACAACTGGAGACTGCGCGCAACGCAACCAGGCGCACCAACACTAGCAGCGTCACCACCACTATTACACAATCTACAGCAACAACCAACACATCTAACACAGAAAACAGTCAGCAGGCTATCCAGAACTCGCAATTTCTCCTTACAAGGTAACTCATTGTAAAAGGAGGATTCTGCTTCAGTGCAGGCCACTCTGTATGCAGTTTTGTGTATTCTAATTATGCTCTTCTGTGAGCTGGTGTTCATTTACTCCTTTCTCCAGCCATCCTCTGGCCAAATGTTTATAGGTTATACATTTTGTCTATTTATTTTTACATATCAAAAACCATTGGGTTTTATGTTTCAAAGGAGTGTTAATGGAATAGAGCCCCGTGGTGCAGTGGTTAAATGGCAGTGCTGCAGCGAAAACTGTGCTCACGCCCTGGGGTTCAATCCCCGGTAGCCAGCTCATGGTTGACTCAGCCGTCCATTCTTTCGAGGTTGGCAAAATAAGTACCCAGCTTGCTGGGGGAGGCAATGTGTAACCTGCATACTGTAAACTGCCCAGACTGAACGCCAGGTCATGAGCACAATTTTACCTGCAGTACAGGCATTTAACCACCGCGCCATCAGGCTCTAATGTTGCCAAGACTTTTCATGAAAATTTACCATTTTCAGTGCTAAGGAGAAGATGTTTTTGCATTTAACACCCCCTCTGAGTACATACTTTGAAGAAACATATGTTCTTAGTCAGATTATCTTGGTCATAGAATGAAGAGGTAGATGGCTCTTGCTGAGACAATCTAGTAGTCTCTTCCCCCCCCTCCCCCGGCCCAGTGACAAGTGAATTCCTCCATGTGCAGGTATATGGTGGTGGTGCGACACTTGCCTTTTCCTTCCCTACAGATGTTCTTTAATTGGGGTTGCCTGAGTTGAAACCAGAGGCATTCTGCTTGCAGGGCATGTGCTCACCTCATGAGCTGCCATCTCTTGTATTCAGACAACAGTAGAAGTTGTGTTTCCATGTTGGAAGCTGAGAACTTGGAGGAGGACAAAAGCATTGGGACAGCCTTTATCAGCTGTGGAGGTCTCTGAATATGAGATACGAACGATGAAAGATGGGCATTGACTGCTGGTGCTTTTCTGTCACGCCTGTACCTTGGCTAGACTCCCTAAAGGCAGATGCTAGGGCAGTGTTGGCGAACCCATGGCACGGGTGCCAAAGGTGGCACTTGGAGCTCTTTCTGTGGGCACCCGGCATCACCCCTTCACAGCCAACTGTATTCAGCTTAAATTGCTGTATTGGCAGTTTGTGAAAAATTAGTGGGTTTTGAATCAGTTTGGGCACTCAGTCTCTAAAAGGTTCGCCATCACTGTGCTAGGGAGAAGGGGGGGAAAGGGGGTTCCTGGAAATACCTGTGGTGCTTCTGCCCCCTTTAGTTTTTATTCAGCGAGTGTTTGTTGTGTTGTCCCTTTTTGTGCAGGTTGAACGATCCCAAGATGTCTGAAGCCGAGCGTCAGTCAATGGAGAGCGAGCGGGCAGATCGCAGCCTGTTTGTCCAGGAGCTTCTACTGTCCACTTTGATGCAGGAAGAAAGTTCTTCCTCTGATGAGGATGAGCGTGGGGAGGTGGCCGATTTTGGTGCTATGGGCTGTGTAGATATTATGCCTTTAGATGTTGCTTTAGAAAATCTAAATTTAAAAGAGAGTAATAAAGGAAACGAGCCTCCTCCACCTCCTCTTTGATGACATCCCACTTTGCAGACAATGTCCTCTGTGCTGTATTTGCCAATGAAAGTGGACAACAACTATCTTGGGTTTGTTTTTGGTGATTGTAATTTCAGGTCTGTCACTCTTGTTACATTGTGTACATTCAAAGGAAGAGAGAGAGAGAGAGAGAAAAGATATATATGATAATCATTTCCACTTAAAATAATTTTTACTTCTAGCAGGTAAATGTAGGTTTCATTGCGGAGGGGACTCCTCTGTGCCCTGTACTTTTGACATGCAAAAGGCTCTCCTAATACTCCACATTCAAACTGAAGAGGAAAAATACATGAAATCTCTAATGAAGCTGCTGTGTGTATTTATGAATATTAATGAATAAAAACTGCTTGGATGGTTTACCTTTACTGCATGAGGTTTTTTGCAGCGTGCATGAGTTTTAGTGACCTTGTCATTTAAAAATAAATTTAAATACAAGGAGTAAAACTATAAACGACTCCCTCTTCTCTCCCTCGCCCCACCCCAAGAAGGCTTTCCCATTATTCAAAGGTTACAAGACCGAGACGTTTGTGCTCCCCAAACACCACGTGGCCACCACGTAGCTTTTGAATAATGTCACTCGGTCTGAACCCCCTTGGGATGTGCTTTTCGCACATCACACAAGCTCTGCAGTGGGACGGCTTGTCATTTCCAGGGTGTGGCATTTTGCTCTGTGTGACCCTTGTGTTGCTGTCTTTAAAACCATCACACATCCACCGAAAGAGTTTCCAGACTGCTTTTTTTTAATGCATCTCTAGGAGACACACAAGTAAGGCCACTGCCAAAACTTCTCTGGCAAAGGGGGCTTTTGTGTGCCCTATAATCAAAACACTTGTTCAAATTTGTTTAAAGTTTTTTTCTTTTTGTGGTTGTTAAAAGAAAACTTTGAAACTGTTAAACATGTTTTATTCAGGTGTCGATTATTCATTTATTCATTGTCTTAAAAGAAAACGAACGTTAACCTGGATTATGTTGTCTTAGTTTTAAAACCTTCACAATCTCAATCATATGTTTTTTGAGTTATTTATGTATTTGCTTCCTAGTTTGCAGAGACTTGTCAGTATCAGGAGAGCTTGAGGAGGTGATGTCCCAAACTTTTATCAGTATATTACAACTGCATTCTTAATGCTAACTTTAGCACCTTTTTATTTATTATTTCTTCTTGATTTTTTTCTGGCATTAAAAAAGTAAAAAGCCTTTTAAATTGAATCATGCCACCTACATGCCTATACTATTAATCCTGTATGTATAAAAATGTACAGTGTTTTTGTGCATAGACTTTCATAATAGCCCCAAGGCAGGGACAAGAGGGTTTTTTTTGGGGGGGGATGGGGTGGCGGGGAAGGGAATGTAAAGTTAGATTATAAAGACAAAATTGCACACAGCTTCTGATTAAATCTAAACTAGGCTTAGACCATAATCATGTTTCTGGTACTCTCACTATCTTCACCCCTGTTTTATGTCTGTACCCTTCCACTTCTACCACATTACAAGCATCTTAGAATAAAAAGCTCAGACTTGAACAGCAAGGTGGGGTTTCAATAGCTCTCTGACATGGATGTTAATCTAAAATGATTGATCAACCCACCTGCAAGGTTTAGTTTCTTATTCCAGTTGTTTCTATTTTTAAAAAAATGCAGTACTAGGTTTTTTTCATTTTGTCTCTGCAACAGAATGTTCTAAGGGGTGTGTGGGGGAATTCTATGCCAGCCTTCTGGTTATTTTGGGAGTTTGACCCTGGTAGGGATTTTTTTTAATTGTTGAGGATTTTCAAAACCAGTTTTCAAGCTGTAGTCTTTTCAAACACCTGCACATTACAATAAGACACACAGTTCAATAAAGCATTTTCAAGACTGTTGTTCAGTTGATTTGTCTTTGTTGTTGGTGTGTTATGCAGACGAACTAATGCCAGGCATTCTTTTCCGTTATGTTTTAATGAGGCTTACACTGGACCCATTGGAGGCTCATTCCATGTTCCTCTCCTTTCAAGGCATACTTACAGGTTGTAAAAATGTATATTGAAGAATAAAAGGCCTGCAGTCCTAACCAGATGCCTTGAGGAAAGTCAAGCTGATTGTTCTTGGCGACCGATAAAGGACGTTGTAGTTGAACAAAAGGAGGACTAAGACATTGAGTGCAATGTACAGCTCTAGTCTGTACTTACACTGCAATCATGTAAGATTGCTGGTTGCCTTGATTTTCTCATTAGCAGAAACCCGAGGAGTTGTGACTCTTAAGGGCCTGAAGGTAAGATACCAGTGCAGAGGATGGGAGGAGGAGGAGATGATGATGATGATGATGATGATGATGATGATGATGATGATGATTTCTGTGCTGCCTTTCTCCCTGAAGGGACCCAAGGCGGCTTATGGTTCTAATTCAAATACAATTAACAAATTAAAATCAAGACAGATATATTAAAATACATTAAAATAAACAATAATGAAAACACTAAAAACAATAATAAAAACGCTATAACAGTAGTGCCTGGATTCCTAGCAATTTTTAAAAATGAGAAACATGTAACAGCTGGATTAAGAGGTAATAAAAGCAGATGACCCATCACAGTAACATTGTCAAATTAGATTCGGCTGATCAGAAAGGCTTGTAGACTAATACCTAATAGCAATCATAAGCTATCTTCTGTGTAAGAACATAAAAGGTTTCTATTTTCAGATTGTATAGCTAGAAATTTCAGGCGCTGTTTGTTTAACCTGAGAAGGATTTTGGGAGATGATGCAGGGCTGGGTCATGATCGATGGGATGCCACCTGCAGGTGCTTGAAATAGCCCCTCATCACCTTAAGCTACTTTGCATTAGGACAGATATTAAACAAGACAGTCATCATGGCATGATCCCACCTCATGTATCTACATAGTTCTGTTGTATGCAGAGTACCAGCTGTTCATATGTCCTATTAAACGGACCTCCAGAAAGCAGGAAAAGGCTTGCTAAAAAATTTTTACAGGGTGATTTTTCATTTGAGCATGAGTGTCCTTGTTGAGAAGCTTGCTTTGTACAAGTACATTGCTGCAGTAGTCAGAATTTCATCCCAGGAATGTTAGATGATGAGCCTGGTCTTGAGCTATTCTACTTGTGTCTAGAAATGACCGGATATTTCATTTTGCCACATGGCTGCTTACTGGTTCTGCTTTGGTACCTTGTGAGAAGTGGGGACTTGAATTAAAGGGACCATGGGTGCTTATGTTTTTCAGTGCTTCTGGAAGGCACCAGGTAAAGGAGAGCTTAACTTTGTATACAATAGTGGTATCAACAAATTCTATCGTTTTTACAGTACCCTTCATCATGAATCTGGCTTGATTTAAGGGAAAATGTTTCTCTGCCTCTGCCACTTTGATTTTGTATAGACAGTTCACATTTACCTCAACCTGTTGCTCTTAATCTAAATCTTGTGAAGGAAAGGAACCCAGTAATAGGATTAATACTGATTAATATAATCATGGGTGAACTGACAGTACAGCTTTACACCCTTGAGGCATTTTAGAGGCAGCTTTCATCTACAAGGTTATACTTCCAGAAGCAATGTTTTCAGAAGGTACAAGTAATGTGAAAGAAACCCAGTTAGCAGTTACCAGAGTTGCTGCTTCATAAACGGGAATAACCACCCACTTTTCAATGGCCGTTTGCCCCTTACTATTCATGGTTTCTCTTCCCATTGAAGATTACCAGCTACCCTGAACTTCATCTGAAGTAGCTAATTTCAACGGTATTGAGTTAGGGCCAAGGTTCTCTCTGAGGCAGAGTCAACTTTCTTGCATCAAATTATACCTTGCATTCCACAAGCATACAATTTTCTACTCTGCAATGCCTTCAGAATGGACCAAGCTTAATTTTGGCTGGCTTCAAATAGAAGTTAGTTCTTAGCGATAATTTGCACACAGATTATCAAGATGCGGAAGTAGCAACAGTCCATTTGCTTTCAAAAATAATTTCATCTGGCCAAAGTTGAAAGCAGCGCTCTCAAGTGTGTCCACCCACCCGTGCTCAGCTCTCACAATATTAGATATCCTCAGATTTGAAAGTGGGGTGAGATAGTTATTTTGGTTATTTGAAGTATAATGTGAAATGGTAGTATGTTGGAACATGGCCTATATAGTTCTACAGCAGTTTAGCCATGCCTTTCATAACAGAAAAGGCCCCATTCATGTGTCCATAAGGACGTAGAACAGTTGTCAACTGAGCTAGCGTGCAAACACTTTCTCAAGTATAAATGTGATGGATGCATTGCAGAATTGGATAAGTTGATCTTGTAACTGCTGGAAAGAACCTCAGCTATGTGAGTGGAAACAGGGAGGTAAAATACACAATTATTTCTGTATTCTCTGATGCAGTGGTTAAATTGCAGAGTTGTACTCAGATCTTGGCTCATGACCTCAGTTCGATCTCAACAAATTGAGGTGGCTAGCCCAGCACTGACTCAGCTTGCCATCTTTCTGAGGTCAGTAAAATGACTATCCAGCTGTGTGGTGGTGGTGGTGGTGGGGTAAAGTGCATAATTATGCTGTAAACTATCAAGGCAGTGCTTTAGGACTAGGAGATAGTACATAAGTTAAATCATCAATTGTTTCTGTTTTTGGATTGGGGGGTGTTAACATCCTAACTGGAGTTGCTAACCCCAAGCAAAGTAGACCCATTGATATAACTGATGAAGAGAGAGACTATACTTGTGTGAAAATTTTATTGGGTCAGTGGACCTTTCATCCTTACAGATCCCAACAACATTAGGATCAAGCCTAAGATCCCATGAAGAATGTGTTCCTGGAAATTAATTTTGATTTTATTCACTGCTGATGTTCTGTGGCAGAACAGTTCCTTTTTAATGTAAATGTATGGACAGTGCTAGACTTGAAATATATAAGGTGATGTTGCGGACAGCATTTGGTTTGATCCATACAGGCTAGGATGGAAATTCTTCATTGGCCCTGAAATATGCTCATTGAGTAGCCTTAGGCAAGGTCACCATCTCTTCACTTAAACTTCTGTTTGTGAAACCATGGAAGAGGGGGGAAATGAGAGAGTCCCTTATGTGCCACCGTGAGCTCTTGACAGGCATGCTGGGATATACGTGGGATAAGCCAGATAATGTAGAAGGATTGCTTTTCGTAATAAAAAAAAGCAGGACAAATTTTATATAAGCATTTATTTACAAATTGTTTAACAACTGTACACTAGTTTTGTAGCCTTGGAAGCATTATTTTTAAACAGGGGGTAAGAAACAAAATGTCTCAACTTAAGACCATTATTCTCTTGTTCATATACACATGTATTAAAATCACTACCATGGCAACATGGTAAGAAATTATTTGCATGAAGGGTGGAAGGGTTAATATTTGGTGGCCTCAGGAATTTATTCTTTTACAGAAAAAAACCTCACTGGCAATTCACAAACAATTTTGGTAACCAGTCAACAGCTAGTTTAGGACAGTCAAACAAGTTGCTATTGCAAAAATGAAGAGGAGCAACTGAATGCTACACAAACCCACAGTAAATGATACGTTGAAAACATGCTTAGAATCTCAGAATCTGCAGTCACACAAGGATGGTGACACTAAGTAAATCCAAACCACTTCCAAGACAGCCAATGCCTACTGGAGATTAGAAGCGAAATCTCACATTCTTCTACTTCATCAAAGGATTTATAGTGTTTTCAGAACTTGGGAAGGGGGAGGGGACCCAGAGGTAGATCCAACCAGCTTCTGACCTCGGGTCAACTCTGATATCAGGCCAACTGATACACAATAAAATCCCCAGACCAGTTATAGCTGCAAAGTGGCTCCCTTGCAAACAACTAGTAACAGAAAAATATATGCAGAGGAGGCAGTTCTGCGTGTGTGTGAGGAGGGGGGGGTATTGATTTTCATGATTGGAGGTAGCCCAGATACTGAAGGCAACGATCCAGCCTTCCCATGACAATTTAATACTGAAGGCCAAGCTTCCCCGACTGTCCTATCCCAACTGTCAGCCTAAAGAAGCCCACTGATCTAACGGCAACCCATAGTACCCAACCGAGCGGAGCCCTGTATCACATCTGCAGCTGTTCCCTACAGGAACTGTATTAATCTCAAAAGTAAACACATTCCAGTGAGCAACAAGAACTTAAATTAGGCCCCTCTCGGTTCTCCATAACTGAAGCACAAGCCTTATCCCTCAGAAACCCCCCCCCAATCCCCACCAGACCCATCACAATTCAGAAGCGCAAGCACTAACTAGTTCCTCCACCTTCATTTGGGTGTGCAGGGCAGGAGAATCTGTGACCCTCCAAATGTCCCCCCACACGCTGGCAAACAAACGACTGTTCTCACAGCCTAGGCTGGCAGGAACTGACAAGGAAAAAATTCGTCGTCGCCATCCACAGAGCGGCTTACGATCCAGCCTTGACAGAGACAATTGTTATGGCTTCAGAAGGGAGGGGGGCAGCAGCAGGTGAAGGTATCCAAAACCAAGGCTGTCCCCTACCTAAGTGATGTTGGTTGCCAACTAAGAGGCATGGAGGTTGGGAAGGGCGGGTGGCCCAGGCCATGGGATCTAGACTGGCCTGGTGAAAGAATTGAGGCTGAGGGCCAGCCTGCCTCCTGCCATCTCAAACCAGCTCTCCCATAAAGACATGTAGCAGACCCAGGGATGATATAAGAGTCCCCTTCCTCACAGTGTGGGATGGCAGATGTAACAGGAAGAATACAAACACCAACACAAAATAATATTCCCTCAGGCTTGCTATCATATTGCCACGTTTCCTACATCTGCCTTAATACAAAACTAAAGCTACAGCAGCACAAGCAGATACTTAAAGAGTGTAATAGGGAAAAACAGCAGCTTTAAAATTTTTAAAGGCAGCACATAGCATTCCAAGTTATACTGTCAACATACTGTACATGAATAATAGCAGTATTTCATAATGTAAAGAAAGACAGACATGTTAGTGCAATCTGACAGAAATTAAGAGACAGGGCTGTAGAAGGAACTCAAAATAAATGCAGATAAACTCAACCAATAATCTGTATCACATATAACACTGAAATCCAGGAAGAATTTTCCTTTTATATTAACAACCTCCATATATGTTCCTTTCTGGAGCTGCTTGTACATGTATACTTGATTGGGGAAAAAGACATCTCTAAAAAGAAATGTACAAGTCAGCTTAAGGAGGTGCGGAAGAAAAGCATTACAAAGATGTATACATATTAAGACAGTATGTAACATCAATAAATAAAATATTGCATATAGTATGTGTCAAGTCTTGAAGATTTAAAATTTTTTTTAAAGGAGAAGGGGGTGGAGCCGCACTCTATGTATATTCTCCATGAGGAATTCTTTACTTTGCTGGAAGATTTTTTAATGTATACATACATACATATATATATATACACATATATAGTATTGAACAACGTGGCTCTTTTAGTGCACTTATAAAATAATTGCAGTAAACAAAGGTGCATTTATAAAATACATTTTTAAATGCTTCTAGTTTAGCAGACAGGAGATGTTGCAAAAGGCATGTATGTTAATACTGTTAAGGAGAAGAATGCACATTGTAGTAACAAAAGCAGAACAAAATGTAACATATTATTTATTAAGTGCTACAAGAGCTTGACAATCCTTCCTCCTCTCTAGTAGGCATGAATGTCACATTTCGCCATCTTGCCATCTGAGAGGGGGATTAAGGGATTTATTACTCTGGAGAGTTAACCAAGAGGAAGCAAGGTCATACCTATAGGAAAAACTTAATTTTCCAAGCAAATCGACTCTGAAAACAGGCAGTTTGATTATGTATGATGGACAAGAGAGGATCAAGGCATATACTGAGCAACCCTAAGCCGATGCAAGATGCATCACTGCTAAGGGAGTTAAGAAGTGGCCTCTGTTTCATTCCTGTTGACAAATGCCTCTTAAAGGCATAGGTGCAACTTCCCTCATTTTGCTCAGAGTCATTTGAAGAAATTTAGCAGATCTGCGACGTTTTACAATGTTGAGTTACTAAATACCACATTTCATATGCTAAAGTTTTCCTATGCCAGTGAAACGGATCCAACCACCATGAATAAATGCACTTACAAACTGAGATCCCCTTGGCAGATGCACAGAAAGGTCATTTTAGTAGCCTGGTTTCCTATATACTCACAACCTGAATGGACCAGCACTCGTCCACTTCAGCCAGTTGCTGGAAGGAAAAATCTTGCCCCATGGCAAATGGGGTTCTAACCCCCCCAAGCCTTCTTGATAGTATATAAATATGGTCTTTTAATATGTTCCCCTCAAAAAATGGCTAAGCTCAAAACAGAAGAAAAAAGTTAAAATCACATTGTGTAGAAAATGGATGGCCTCTGTCTCACGAGACACATCTACATCAGTGCTGACAAATCCCCTTGCTTTTCCACCAGATCTGTCCTGTCCAACCCAAACCAACATTTGCAACATTTTCAGAAAACCCTAGTGTCTGCTGCACCACGCACAACCAAGTGGCCCAGTTAAAACTGAGCAGATTTATTAAAGCATAAGCTCTAGAGACTAGGGCCATGTCATCTCCAGTATTTTGACTGGCTAAGATGGATCAGTTTGCATTCTGTTGCAGCTCAGACATTCTGGAGGTGGAGAAAGCCAGGAAGCTGCGCCTGGTGAGCAGCAGATCATCTGAGGAGGGTGAGAAGCAGCAGCACCTTTACAAACCAACATGAATTGGAATGAACTGGTTTATGCCCTTTTCTACTTTCAAACAATAGGGATTTTGTGAATCAATTCCTCCATAAGCAAAAACGGAGTGGATGAATCACAATTCCCTGTAAGGAAAGATGTGGGGACAAAACTTCCTTCTGTCCCTTGGGTCAGATGCATGTGGAAACACACATCATGAGGGACATGGGTGGAATGCCGAAACCCATTTGATCACTACACAAAGTATGAGCCATGCTTTGTTCTGTGTACGAACCAAGCTGAAACAAATTAGGCCTCTTTGCTATCATTTGCTCTCATGGTAAAATATGGACTTCTCTCCTCTACCTGATTAAACCTTCCTGTTGCGGTGGATTTGATTAGGAAAACAAAATATCACCCATTGAGTATATGGACAAATTATAAAATAACTCTATGGTTTTGATCTAATATATCGAAGAGTCTTGTAACACCTTATATAATAGCAAGGATTATTTGGCAGGTGCTTTTGTAGGCTGTGACACTGTTCTAAGCGGGCCTATTGCTCCACCAAAGCTTATGTCAAATCAAATGGGGTTAAAAAGTAGAAGATTTTGTTGCTTTTGCTGCAGACTAACATGGCTACCTTCTCTGACATTTTACACTCTGAAATATTCATCTGATACACATTGTGGACACTCCCCTTAGGTCAGGCATGTCCAAACTTCAGCCCTCCAGATGTTTTGGACTGCAACTCCCACAGTCCTTTGCCATTGGCAAGCTAAGCTTAGAATTCTTGGAGCTATTGTCCAAAATATCAGGAGGGCTGAAGTTTGGACATGCCTGCCTTAGGTTCTAATATCCAATTTAACCCTAGCTATGATCTACTAGATACAATGTACTTCCGAATCTACTGGGGACAGAATCTGACCTTAGGAAATTGCACAAGAATAGGCACACTAATTCAACAGGGATTTACGAAGTTTGCTCCTCCATATTGAGTCTCACTGATTCCAATAGGGCTCTTCAACTTACTGTGATAAAGTAAGTTTCAACTGAGTAGTTCCAACTGAATTTATGGAAGATCTGACTCCCCACATCTCCACTGGCTCAATGGCCCTGCTCTCCATTGACTTACCATGCTAAACAACAAGATTTTGGCGTTTTACTTCTCTACTGCTGCAGCCCTCCGTGGCTTCAAAATTGCTCCAGAGGGTTTCCGATGTTCCAGAGCATGCTTTAAAAGTCCGCGAGGAAGGGAGACTGCAGGAAAGTGAGGAGGCAGGAGATCTAACTATCAAACACTGCAATGAATCTTGATTTCTTTCTTGTCCTGCTCTATCTGACATGTAACTAACTGAAAATCCCACTCCATGAGATAAATACTGTACCAGCATGAAATAAACATGAAAGAATCCTGGGGTCAGGATAATAACTTTTTTAGAATTTGTCCAAATTTAGAGGTATCCGATTATCTATTTTGAGATACTGTAATTCAATTTTTTCAAAGCTCACAGGCTATACTTTCCATTAGTATAACAACAGTACAGAGCCTAACTCGCTTAACCCTGTAACAGCTTGGATGATGAGAAACTGGTCTGATTTCAGTATGGCCTTGCCAAATTTTCAGACCTAAAGTCAGAACAGATCCCTTATTACCACTTAAAATGCATTTTGAAATGCTCATATTTGGGGAGAAATGCACAAAAATCCTTTAATTAAGTATCTGCCAAGTGCGCATATTTTGAGTTCATTTTTTTTAAACATGGGCATAAAAACCCACTTTAACTTCCAAATGGGATGCAGAATGGGACCAGAATTAACTTTAATGTTGAGAAAAAGGAGTGGGTGGGGAATCACACTTGGCAGATTTGCATATATTTATGGAATAAGTATTTCTGCAATACTTAAATACAAACCAGTCATTAACAAAACTATACCAATGGGAAATTCTGTAAAGCTCTTTAAAAACGCATGGATGTGAAGTGTTTATGGATTATTCTCATTCCATCCCAGAGGAACAGCTTTTAAGGGGACAGTTTTTTCCCCTGTCTTTACAACAAGATCTGGACACAGCATAAAAACAGAAAGATTTTGGACTAGTATGTGTAAGCTCTCTTGAAACTAATGGCACCACTTAATTTAGTTGTAGCTAGAGTCTCATTATTTTCAAAACGACTTAAGTGCAAGTAACATACTAAGGATTTATTTTTGATGGTTTCATTCCATTGTTCTTCATGACGTGCAAGAATGCACATTCATTTCTCAAGGGATTGACATAAAAATGAAGAATGCCATGTTGACATTTCACTATACGGAAAGACGAATTTGCCAACCACCTTGAGGAAAGCCAAAAAATAAGCCAAAGTGCAAAAGCAGTGCATACATCACACATACACACAAACACTGGAGACTCAAGATGCAATGAAAAATAAAATAAAGTTCCAGGGACCAAACAGCCAAAAAGGGAAAGCTAGTAAAGACAACAAAAAAGAGGAGCAAGAGGATTCCAATGTAAAATCAATGTCATATCCGAGTTTTCTTCAGACACACAGCAAAATAATAAAATAAAGTTTTATCAGCTAGGCACAATAGGCTGCAGAGGGTGGGAGGGACCCTTTTCTCGCTCAGGCCAAAAAAAAGATGTATCTCAGCTACCTATGGAAGTAGACAACTGGCAAAATTAAGAATGCTACACCTGTCGTTTAACTGGTGCCAATTCTGATCCTAGAAAAGCAATAGTGGGCTGCTTCATGTTTTCCTCTAAAACAAATTTATTTGACACTAGCAGCTGCTCTTTTGCTGCCCCTTTAATAACCAATCCAATCTGCACAAAAAGACAGGATGCTCTCCTAATTATTTTCTTTGAAGATATGCATGAAAAATGCAAGCAAATACCCTCAACTTTTTCTATTTCCTTCTCCGCTCTTGCTGCTCTGGCGGGGGGGGGGCAATGGTTCTTACCCAGCTTTTGAATTCATTATTTTCTGCACAAGGGGGCAATACCTGGGCTACTTCAAAAAAAATATCTGAATCCATACCACAGAACAACAAACATACATTTCATTTTATCAGCACTCTTTGCATACAGGATTTGAGAGCTTCTTTTATGTGCTAGGGTAATGGTGAATAAAGACAAACATTTTTAAAAAATTAGTAACGTGTACAGTGCATTCTGGCAAAAAAAGGGAGGGGTGCAAAGTTAAATATTTTATACCTAACCATCACAATATGATCTAGATGCACTTCCAAGTGAAATGCACCTTTGCTACCAACATTCATGGAATACTTTTAAATTGAGCTACCTTTGGAAGGATGTAAATTTTTTACCTGTTAAAAATCAGGCGAACTAAAATATATATATTTAAATATGAACCTTGAACCTCCAAAGTATTCTTTGTTGTGACTTCAAGCTGATAGCTCAACGTGAGTACTCCCATATTCCTAAAAACATCAATTTGAAAAGCATTATCTGTGTTTCAACATTATGAGCTCAACATCTGGTAGGATCAGCATCTGACCATTGGTGAGAGAGACCCATAATTGCATAGGCATGCATTAAGATTTTGGCACAGAGGAGGAGTGATTTTTTAGGTCAGAAACACCTTGCCTGAAGATACTGGCACCATTGGAAAGGCAATTAACAGTGTCCTCCTTCTTATTAACCAGTGAAAGAATCACCACTGGTAGATAGCAACTGGAAGTCAGCTTCTGCCAAAGACATCTGACCCAAATCAACCTGATCTCTCAAAGAAGGAAACAGACAACTCTTCCCTACTACACAGTTATAGCTCAGAATTTTCTCCATCTTTATGAATAAGTTGCAACAGTGAATAAACACCACCATGCCTGTAGTTTTGACGATTTCCTAGCAGTTGGGAGGAGTTTTGCTAACATCTCATAGGAAGTTACAGTGTGGATGGCCAATTCTCCACCTGGGGAGAATGCCGAAGGGGAAGACCAAAAATACAGGAAATGGTTGTGACCTTGCCCGTTTCCATCAACCGTATCAACCAGGAACAGAACCATCTCTTCAAAACATTTAAACTTGAAAAGACAAGACAACAAACCGGACACGGAAAGGGAAGCATTTAGCTTGCTTCTCTAAATTAAAGCTAAGGGAAGGAGTGACCACAGCCCAAAGTAAACTTAACAGAATTCTCTCATCAGGTACTTGCAACTTCTGCCAGCATCCAGACTTTTGCAACAAATACATTTCACAATAATTCCGAGCAGCCCTGTTGCGAATTGTGTTACATAATTTAAACAACCAGATCGGAGTGAAAAAGAAAAGGAGAATAATTCCCTTTATACAACGGTCGCCTTGGAAAAGATGGCAATGCCATTCATCAACAATCTTACGTTTGCTACCTAGCCACCCCATCGGCTTTCAGGCAGAGGTGGCAAGTTCGTACAAATGAAGAGGGGAAAAAGGGATTCCATGATTACACTCCACTGGGAGTTTTTCCAACATTTTGGCACATCAAAAGGCAATAGAAAGGCTTGAAAAATAAGAGCGAAGGGACTTAAAAATACTCAGAAACTTTCCTTTAAAAAAAAAAAAAGACCTTCCTGAAATGAGAAGTTTAACGTTAGGGACAACGATAACAGAAAGGATGCTGGCTAAGTTTCCTGAAATGCTGTCACTTGTAATCAAAGTTGGTCTTGATCCCATGATGGCTTCCCTTCAAAATGGCAAGGCAAGGCCAGGCCTTCCTCTACCTTCCCGTCGCGGGCTGGACGTGGCCAGGGTAAGCTCTTCTTGTGCTGGTGGCTTGCCTCTGTCTCGCCAGAAAGGACTGTCCTGAACCCGTACTAGCAAGTCTGTCCTCGGCTGCTTTTTTATGAAGAGTCATCCCCTGTGCAAAGAAAGGGAGAGCCAAAAAAGAGAAGTGTGTTAGGATTACTTCATCCAACCAGGCACAGCAGACTGCTGAAATGTCTCCAGGAAGGGAAATGGAAATGCCGGAGGGAGGCTGAGGGGTTTAGCCTGGAGAACAAAGACGAAGGCACAAGGCCATATTTAAATACACATAGGCCTGCTTTGCAGAAATCCTCAGATGTTGCTGAACTCTCCTTAGCTCCAGCCTGCATGATCCATGAATCAAGGTGAGGGGGAAAAGCAACCTGTCATCGCCTAGAGGGCCACATGCTTTCAACTCCTGATCTATATACTGTACATGAAGAAGCCAATGCCTAGATATAGTAGGGCGAGATGGTAAATTCATAGCTGGGATGGGGTAAGAACTGAGTGTTACGGTTTAGATCCAGCTGCCTCTCTGTGGAAGCATGTAAGGTTTTCCAGAGCTGGGTTGAAACTTGCTCCCTGACCCTTCCCTCCTGGGAACTCCAAGGCAGAAATGAAAGTGTGTTACGAGGCATAGCTTTATTCCTGTCTCCATCTTTCCTTCGTACTGATTAAGTGATGGAAAGCAGCAGAGAAGTTGTTTTTAAATGCCAGACTGTGACAACAGTAGCAGGGCAGCCTTTGTTTCCTTAGGGAATTCCCAGATTAAAACCTGTCTCATCTAGGGTTATCAGAAAGAAACAGATTTTCACAGCTCATCTCTGCCGGATTTCTTCCGATACTGCTGACTTCCACACAAGATTTTAAATTGGGGTGGGATGCTGGGGAAGGAGAAGGCAAACATAGCATTATAGCAGCAGCAATATTGCTACACCGTTCTTTAAAGTACATTTGCAGAAGTGCTAAATATTTGCCCACATCCATCTCAGCAAAGCCTCCACCTTCCCTATCATCAAACAGCTGAACTAGACAAGGTAGATTAGTTGTGTCTATATATGAATGTGTCTGGACTCTCATAAAAGACAGAGAATGCAAAAGACTGTACGAGGTGAATGAACAGAAACTTGTAGATTGTTTTATTTGCAGCGTTACTCCTTGGAGTAAGTAATACATTACTCTTTGATAAAACTTTCCCATCTCATTCCAAAACAATAGGAAAAGGAATAGGCAGCACCAAAGATATATCTTAAATTCAAATAAAACCACAGCAATCAAGAACATTGAATTTTGTAATTTGTATTAGAATTGCACAAATTAGCAAATTCATTTGTATTCTTTATAATGTGTTCTTGTTCTGCTAAGCAGGTAGGAAGAACAAGCACCAACAGAAGGCAAAGTAGTTCATCCCATATTATTGGAGATCATACTCAAAACTATGAAAAAGAGAGACTTTTTGAAGGGAAGAAAATGAGGAAACATATGTGTATACCTATGTGTAGACATCAGCTCTCCAAGGATACTATTCATGTCCTTGGAGTTTACAAACGGAACAGTAGTTAGAAAAATGGGCGCGAATGTTACATCTACTGGATCTGTATCATCTATGGATGGCGGGCAATTTCCCAAGATCTGGTATCTACGCCCACCCACTCACTCACCACTGGATCTTGGAAAGGCACACCCACCCTATGACCTGTCCACCCCCAAAATATTTTTCATTTAAAATGGCGATATAAAGTTGGAAAAGCTCCATTATGCCCTTGCAAGGCCCATTAAATATAAAACAATTTTGGAGAATAAGGAGAGTAATGCTGGAGTCCCCCACCCCCACGCCCACCCAAAAAAAAACCCTTTGGCAAATCTGGTTTTAAAATACCGTTTTTAATTTTGGAGGCAAGGGTGAGTGAGAAGGGAACACTTTTTTTCTGATCATCCAAATCAGATATGAGTGACGCGACCCACAACTTTGTTACTGTGGGCTGCCCAGTGGCGTATAATTTCTTCTCATGGTCCAGAATCCAGCAGACTTTTGATTACCCAAAAGGGATTCATTACACAACTCTGTGTAGATGTCATGATGGCGACCAAGAGCCATCTCTTGGCTGACATCGCTGCCGCACAATGCAACACACGCATTCTATCCACACACACTCAGACTTATTGCAGGTTCTCTGCCAGCATCCTTTTGGTTATCATTCTACTAATTTCATCATACTTCCTCTGGTTTCCTAAAAGCCCAGGGTGCTACTAACAAGAGGACCTTCAGCAATGATTGTGTCAACTTCTTGGGTCATTTCTTCACTATGCAGCTCAAACAGGTTCTGAAGATTTCCAAGAGAAACCTGCTCAGTCCTACCAATCAGCCTCCGGGGAGTTTAATATCTCCCAAGTCTGGAAGTTATACTTGTTCTACAAAACATAGTAACAACTGGGATTTTAAGCTACACCGTTAACCCAATTTTGGGGCTTACATTTACTTACCATATTATACCAGGCACTGACAATGTATTTCTCCTCCATTTCTCTTTGACTCTTTGTTTTTTCATATTCTTTCTAATAAAAAAAGAAAGCATACGAGGGGTTCTGATTATCTCACATGCAATTTGATTACTACACCCAGGTATCCTGGCCAGTAATGCTAGCGGTAAAGGCTTCTGGGAGTTTTAGCCCAAAAACATTTGGGGACCCATTGATAGAACCAGTACATTATTAAGCAAAACTGTACCTTCCCATTCATGATCAGTTCATCTGCTTTGCTGCAGAATCAATGGAAAGTGACTTGGCTCTTTGCTTATTGAGAGTTCAATATGAAGAATATTTATAGTTTGTTACCAGATTGAACCCAATTTTATCTTTTTTAACCTTAAGGTTACTCTAGAAAAATGTAAGTTGAAAAGCTTAGGCAACACAGACAATGTAACTGCTAATAAGTCTGCAACCCAATGCATGCAAAACTTCTTAAGAGGCAACACTTGGAGGTCAGAGTAAACAAGCGCAGGCTTGCAGTATAAATTACCTCTAAAGAATGGAACATCCTTTCACGTTCTTGCAGTTGATTCTTCAATGCCTGAATCTCAGGAGCTGAACCTTGGTTCTGTTTAGGATCTAAAGTACGGATAACCTGTAAGAGGGGGGGGGAAACCCACACACTAAGTGTACAATGTAGTTTGCCAGGAACAGTAACAAGCTATCTTATAAGAGGTTGGAATTTTCTCTTCCTTGGAATGTTTGGGAATGGTAGTGAGCACAAGAGGGGATCCTGCAGGCCATCCTGACTGCTGACATTAGAGTTGTCAAGATTCAGGCTGGCCTTTGTCATGCTTGGTATCCTTTTTCCTGCAGGCACCTAAGCACAATATTACAAGGCAACTTTAAGCCATGTCTTTTTGTTTTGAATCACAAGTATTGAAGCAATACTCTACAAATCATAACACTTTTTGTGGGTGGGTGGAAGGAATTATTTATCTTCAACCCACCTGATCATTTTCTAAGACAGCAACAGGAAGACAACTGTCACCACAAACGTAACACAGAGCACAGAATACTCACACTTTTAGCCTTTTCCAAGTATTTTTTGTAACGTTCTTCCATTTGCTTCATTTCTTCCTCTTTTTTACGTAAAGCTTCTTGCAATTCTTCTATTTTGAGTGCTTGATGAGGAAAAAAAAATTCTACATTTCAGTACATTGCAAATGCCGAAAAGATATGATACTATGCTAAAATTGAAAAAAAAATGTATCTTATTTAGAGACCTGTACAGATTATTTTATAAAGGAAAAAAAAATGGAAGAGAGTTTCTGGCTGGCAAACATGTGCTTCCAATAACACGGGCATACTTTTCACACCATCTCGACGTACATATCCCTCATTTTTCTGCTTATTAATAGCTTAAAACACATATCTCTCCTTGTGAAATACCACTAATTTGAATGCCAATATTTCTGTAAGCCACTCTGAGAGCTGACAATCAAATTAGATACAATGCTTTCTTTTGTATCACTTACGACCTATCACTCTTAAGACCAAAAGTTGAAACCCAGATTCAGAAACAACAGTGAAAACTCTTCTGCGGGTTTCAATAAGAAACATATGACCACTATTGAATTCACATACATTATAAAAGGCTTTAAAGAAACCTTTTTTTTAGTAGCTATAACCAAATCTGGCCCCATGAAGAAATGAACTAGACATCCAAAATCATGTCTGCAATGGCCATTCAGTGTTGATAACTCTTCTACATGCACTGCCTCTAAACTCAGCCAAAAGACCAAGAACACTACTCCAAGGACTTCTTCAGAATACAGTACTAGATTTTCTTATTGTTTCTTATTGTTTTCAAATAAAAAGCATGCACATAAGGCAGGATGGCGGCAGGATGTAACAAGAGTTTCTAGCTAACTACACCCAAGGATTTCATAGTCAACTACAGGAATACCTTGGTTTACAAGCATAATCTGTTCCGGAAACATGCTTGTAAACCAAAACACTCTTATATCAAAGCAAATTTCCCCTTAACAAATAATGGAAACTCAGACGATTCATTCTGGGGTTCGATAGACCACATACTACACACAAAAAATGCCAAAACTCACAAAAAAGTTGGCTAGAAGTCCACATTCACACCATGGTTTATATTATACCTGGCTGCAGAATCTGCTCCGGTCGGGACTAACTGGATTTTACACTGTGTTTTAATGTGCCAATAATAAAGTGCAATTTGTAGCCCTATATGCACTTGACTAGCTGTCACGTGACTAGAAGTGGTTTGAAAAATCAGAAAGGATGTGGAAAACCAATTACATAAAAATAAAAATATAAACAAACCCCTAACTTGCACTCCCCCTTGAAAATGTTCCTGGCAGTTCCCCAAAGGAAGCCTCCCTTCCTCTTTCAGCTTTGGAGGCTGCCTGAGATCACCCACAATCCAATGGTGGGCGGACAGAGAGCCACAACTGGCTCACTTATGATCATGTGACCTGCTCCATTGCTTGTATAGCTGGACACTCCTTGTTTATCAAGGCAAAATTTAGAAGAAATGTTTGCTTGTCTTGTAAAACACTCTAAAACCAAGGTACAGTTGTACCTCAATGTGCAAACACTTCAACTTACGAAAAATTCAACTTACGAATAAAAACCCGTCGGTGTATGAAAATTTCAAGTTATGAAAAAAGGTATGGTTTTTTGAGTTACAATTCCCCCCCCCCCGAAATAGGCTTCTCCCAGGGTGCACTGCGTCTGGGAGGCTTTAAAACGCCACTGCCATGTTTCTAGACATCTGTGGGTTGCACATGGCTTGCAGTGAGGAGGTGTGGAGCAATGTTTGAGAGAGAAAGAGAGAAATATTTGGAGTTATTTTGGAAGGTGTCTGTGGTTGTTTCAGAATGCTTTTCCTACAATTCTCTACTGTTGGAAAGGTAGGTGGATTATTATTCTGCCTTTATGAGGGGGAGGATGTGGGGGTTTGGATTTCTGTGGTTGCATTGTGGATTTCTGTGCATGTTTTAGATTTTTTTAAAAAAAATTCTGCTCTTTGGATTTCAGCTTGCTCTTTGGATTTTAGCTTCTTCATGTGGTTGTGGAGTGGATTTCTGTGTATGTTTTAGATTTTTTAAAAATTTCTGCTCTTTGGATTTCAGCTTGCTCATGTGGTTGTGGATTTCTGTGCATGTGGTTGTGTTTCGTGATTGTGGTGTCATGGCACCAAAAAAGGCAGCAGAGGCTGGAAAGAGTAAGGGGGAACTGATCCTCTTGGAAGTCAAGAAGGACATCATTAGAAAACATGAGGAAGGCACATGACGAAGTCCTATGAATGAGGCTTTCTCCCTGCCCGTGAGCAGAACATGTGACATTTCTTGTTCTCTTGCATGGCAAAGAGATCTATTTTCGGGGCACCCCAACGAAGAAGGAGGGATAGAAAGATTTATTGTTCCAATTCCCACTCGTAGGAAGTCTGTTTGGACCTGCTGAGGGATTATGCCAAGACATTTTCCAATCCCGAGAGATGGATCGCTACTGGAAAAATATGGTGTTGCATGCACCATTCCTAGAAGTGAACCATCAGAAAAAGTAGGCCTTGTGAGTGAGTGCCACCCTGCTTGTTGAGGTAGTACATGGTGGTCGTGCTGTCGGTGACCACCCGTACTACAATGCTGGAAAGGAGTCGGTGAAACACCATGAATGCCTTTAAGACTGCCAGGAGTTCCAGCTGATTTATGTGTAGGGATTTCTCCTGGACAGACCACGTGTTGTTGATGCTAAGGCGTTGACACAGGCTCCCCAGCCGTGCAAACTTGCATCTGTTGTTACTTGTAAAGTAGGCTGGAGTGGAAGAAAAGGATGTCCCACGAGCAGATTTTGCTCGTTGGTCCACCACTGAAGCTGTTCCAATAGCTCTGACGTCACTTGCAGGAGTTTGGTCTAGGGGTCTATTAGTGGATTGAATAGGGCTAGGAACCACGCCTGTAGAGATCTGAGTTTCAGGCAGGCATGAGGCAGAACAGATTTTGTAGATGCCATGAGGCCTAGCAGACACTGAGTGACATGAGGTGGTAGAAACAAACCGGGTTTGAAAAGGGATACCACAGTGGAACTGTCTTGAAGACGGGTGAGAGGTGGAAACGCCCTTGCTGCCTGTGAGTCGAGGACAACTCCTATGTAATGAAGTTTCTGGACAGGTATCAGTTGAGACTACTTTACATTCACTCCGAGACCCAAGGTGTCTAGGGTGTAGAGGACAAAGTGAACGTCTTTTTGTGTTTTTTCTTTGGAGTCTGCTACCACGAGCCAGTCGTCGAGGTATGGGTAAACCTAAATCCCTCGGGTTCTCAGGTAAGCAGCTACTGAAGCCATATATTTGGAGAAAACCCTCAGAGCTGTGGCCAACCCAAAAGGAAGGGCAATTAACTGGTAAGTTTGGTGGCTGATGGTAAAATGAAGGTACTTTGGGAAGGACTGGTGGATGGAGATATGAAAATATGCGTCCTTGAGGTCTATGATCCCAAACCAATCCCCTTTTTGAAGAAGAGGTAGTAATTTTTCCAGTCACCATTCTGAATTTTTTGTACACCATGTAATTGTTTAGTTGACGGAGGTCCAAGATGGGGCACAGACCATCATCTTTTTCTGGTACGGTAAAATACCTTGAGTAGTGACCTTGTAGATGATTGACTTGGAAAATAGGCTGAATTGTGCCTTTTTGGAGAAGAGATGAGACCTCTTTCAGCAAACAGTGGGAAGGTTCTGTGGAAAGAAAATTGCCAGTAGGTGGGTCCAAGTGAAACTCTAGCTGGTAACCATGAGCCACAATTGACAGCATCCAATGGTCTGAAGTAATCGCCCAACAGTTATCCAGAAATGGTGCCAGGCAAATGTCAGAAGAGTGTCAGAAGTTGTGATTATGTTTGTCCTGGCTTTGGGAGGATTGGGTGGAAGTTGACTTGGATTTCCTGGACTTAGAGGAATTGTAGGTGCCAAAGGAAGATTGCCTAGATGGTCTAGAGAAGGTAGAATGAAAAGGCTGCCAAGGGTAATGAAAAGGTTGCTGGTGAGTTTGAGAGACCAAGTTCAGATACTTCACTGTGGTCTGTTTTTTCTGATGGTCCTCCATGATGCCATCTGTAGACTGATGAAAAAGACCATCATCCTCAAATGGAAGCTGCTCAATACGGACTTTGTTATCATCACAAAGTCCAGTGGAGCGCAACCAATAATGCCTTCACAGTGCTATTGCAGATGCTAAAAGGCTTGTGGAACAATCCAACATGTGTCAAGCAGACCACATTTGTTGATGTGCTAATGCCATGGGCTCCTCAAAAATTGCCGAAGCATCAGCTTTTTTATCACCAGGCAACATGTCTAGAAAAGATTGCAAATGAATGAGGAGTTCTCGTTGATAAGCCCCCATGGCACCTTGTCAGTTTGATATTTTATATATTAAGGAAGAAAAGGAATAGATATTCCTAGCAGCAGCGTCAAGTTTCCTGCCTTCTTTACAAAGTGGAGCTGGGATTTGTTGAGTTCGAGACTGAACTTGAGAGTGTGCCACCACTATAGAATTAGGCGTAGGGTGTTTTAGAAGAGAGGCTTTATTGTTAAAGACTTTGTAGATAGACTCAATTTTCTGTGAGATCTTACAAGGGAAAATTTTTGTAAAGGCCTCTTCCGTCATCTGAAGAAGAAGATGGAATCATCCGAAGGTGGACGGGAGCACTCTCATCTGAAGTGATTTGTCCAAACAAATGGTCGGTGTATTTAAGGCTTCAGATGGTGAATTGGCAGATCATTAGTCTTAGCCGTGCACAAAACAAAAGAGGCGTAATTCCTCATGGCATCAGAGGAGGAAGGTGGAGAAAACTCTATATCAGAGTCAGGCATTGCAACACAGTGAAGGCTGTCCAACTCCTGTTCTGAACCCAAAATAGATGGCGAATCCAAATCCGATGCTATTGAAGTGGGAGATAAGGGTTCGCTATGCTTGTAAGTTGCAGGTGGCTGAAAAACGCCACTGTTTCCCATCAAAATGCACAGGGAAAGGTGTTAGAGGTCACCTTGGGATTGAAGATTCCGACCTCTAGAAGAGGTGGTTGGGTTCGAAATGGAACGGTGGTGGTCGAAGGGACTGTCTGAACACTGGCAAACTTAGCCATTGCTGGTGTTGAACCCGGAGGCACAGACTTCTTTGTTGCCGACCCAGAGCCTGACTTAGACTTATGATGGCGCTTGTTGGAATCCTTCAATTCCGAGGCAACCAATGTCTCTGTCACTTTGGAAGTGACTGATGGCTCAGACTTGAGAGGGGCCCGTTTGGAATGGTGTTGAGTCGAGCCATGTCTCTTACTTGTCTTCTGGGCAACTGGCTCCGGATCGGGTTGGGGAGGCAGTGACAGCTGCTGCTGATCGACCGAAGTTGGCTGAATTGTAACAGCCTGGGTCAATAAATCCTCTGAATCAGAGAGGACGACCGTCAGAGCTGGAACAAAGAGATGTTTGAGACGCTCAAGTGTAGTTGGTGAATTGGCCACAAACAACGAAACCCGAGATAGCGAATCCGAACACTCAGATGGATTTAGCTGCTCATGCTGTGAGCGCTGTGAGGGGATTGGAGTCAACATCGATCGTTGCTTGGGTTCGACAGAGACCAAAGGAGAGATGGAAGGTTTAAGCTTTCTTACCGAAAGCTTCTCTGTCGCGTTCGATGAAGATTTTGAACCCGAGATGGAGGACTTCTGTTGGAGAAGTGGCAGCTTCTTTAAAACCTCCCAAGCAGTTGAAACCAATGACTGTTTTGATTATTGTGAGGCTGGAGAAGACACTCGGGAAGACTGAGGTTTCTCCATTTGAGGGCCAAGAGCCTTCTCTAAAAGATATGCGTTGAGGCGGTTGCGACAATTTTTCACTGCCTGTGTGCTACAGCACTGGCAGAACTTGCACAAGTATGGGCGGTGACCCTCCCCAAGGCAATATAGACACTCAGAGTGCCTGTCTGTATGGGGACTTTCCCCCAGCAAGTAGCACATTGCTTAAAGGGAGGCAGAAATGCCATAAAAATTGTGAAGAACTCCAAAAAGAAACTCTGTGAAGAAAAAACAAATGAGGAGACTAACAACAGAACATTCTAACACTGCAGTTAGAGGGAACTGAGCAGGGAGCCTCCTACTCATGCACAGTAGGAGAGGGAGGAGACTAATGACCTTTCCTGTTGCTAGAAAGGTCCAGAGCCTTGCACAGGCGCATCGGGAAACCCACCTGTGATATGCGCAGTTTGAAATGTTTATTCTGGATAAGTAATGTTCCTATGCAGTGTGCATGTCTTTAAAGTGCACTTTATAAAGAGTTTTGCACCAAGAATTGGATGTTTCTGTCTTTTTCTTAGCCTTCAGGACTAATTAATCTGTTTCCAATGCATCCCTATGGGAACCCGTGTTTCGACTTAAGAAAATTTCGACTTATGGAAATGCAATCAGAACAGATTAATTTTTTAACTTCAGGTACCACTGTATTGCTGTATATAAATTAGGGATGAGTGATGGTACAATAAATATTATAGTATGTTACCTAAATGAAAAACAGAACAAAATGGTGTTTCATTTCATTTCATGTAAAATGGCTAGCTGTTATTTGGTAATTAAAGCGAATGCTAAGGCCCAAGTTAACAGCTGTGTTTCAAACTTTTTACACATTTGGGGGTGGGGGGAGACAACTAAATGGTTTTACTATTAACCCAATCAGCAATTGCAATTGTATGTTAGCATCTGAAACAGAAAAGTACTCACAACTATTGTTGTATCGAGGTTCCAAATCTTCAAGTATAGCTCGTTTTTTCTGAAGCTCATTATTCGCTTCATGCAGCTTCTCCCTGTTAAAAAAGTTAGAACCATAGTATACACAATTGCTACACTCTTCTTCACTGACTCAACGGAAAGGTTGGAAAGAGGAAGAAACAGTGATTTCAGTGGCAGTCACAATTATCTGGCCCTTTGGGTCTCTGAGCATGCAATACTGCACAAGGCCACACTACTTCCCTTTTGTATATGTTCCTGTCCTTTTGTTATGCATATCACCCTCCAGTAACAGTTGTAACAAAATTGGAAGAAGCAACATGTGTGTGTACATCTGTATGTATGTATCTGTATCTGTATCTGTATGTATGTATCTGTATCTGTATCTGTATGTATGTATTAGTTATGGGGAACATTCAGAACTCCAGATGTTTTGGACCGCAACTCCCACAGACCAGTCATTGGCAATACAGGTTTGGAATTCTGGGAGTTGTGGTCCAAAACATCTGTAGTCCTGAAAGTTTGCCACCACTGGTATCTATCTATCTATCTATCTATCTATCTATCTATCTATCTATCTACATGCAGTGTATTACATACATACATACATACATACGTGTGTGTGTGTGTGTGTGTGTGTGTGTGTGTGTGTGTGTGTGTGTGTGTGTGTGTTATA
>JAHTLZ010000237.1:9434037-9459567 GCA_023846285.1 Phrynocephalus versicolor | reverse complement strand
GTGTGTGTGTGTGTGTGTGTGTGTGTTGTGTTGTTACAGTCGTGACTGACCCTTCGTGACTCCATGTCCATGGAGTTTTCTTGGCAGGAATACTGGAGTGGTTTGCCAGTTTCTGCTCCAAGCGCTTACAGCACCTGGTATTCCCTGGTGGTCTCCCATCCAAGTACTAACCAGGGCCGACCCTGCTTAGCTTCCAAAATCAGGCGAAATCGGATGTACTTAGGACATCTAGGCAGCTCACATACATACGTACATACATTTCTCATGTGTGTGTGTGTGTAGGAGTAAGAGAGCTTTGGAGTTCAGGCCCCTGGGGAAATATACTTTCCCCTCCCTATTCTAATAATTCTATACCAGTGATGGTGAACCTTTTAGAGACCGAGTGCCCAAACTGTAGTTCAAAACTCACTAATTTTTTTGCAAAGTGCCAATACAGTAATTTAACCTGTATACAGGTGGCTGTGAAGGGGCGGTGTCGGGTGCCCATAGAAAGGGCTCCAAGTGCCACCTTTGGCACCCGTGCCATAGGTTCGCCATCACTGTTCTATACATTTCTTTTAAAATATTGATCATTTCCAATCCCTCTACTGAAATTCAGCAAGTATTTGGTCCAAAGAGACCTGGCAAAGAATCAGTCACAGCACTATTAGGGCTGGATTTTAAAGTATTTCGGACTTAGACTAATGGGACACGCACATTCTTTTTTGAGTTCTTTTGTTCCGTTATAGTAAGCAGCTCTGGTTAGTTCATTCTTATTTTTCTTGGGAGAAGTGCAAGCAATATTTTTATTACTCTTAGATGAATAATAGGAAATAGTTTGCTACTTACAGATGTTCCTCCAGCTTCTTTTTCAGAATGATGGACTATAAAGAAAACAAAAGAAATATTATTATTGAAACATCTATTGACTGAATGGTGTGGAACTAAAACATTTCACACAAACTTGAAGAAGCCTCCAGGAGTACTTCTGAGGAGATGATCTGCAGTGGAGAACAATGAAGATGAGGAGAAGAAGACACTTAGTCCTTCTTCCCACTGCATGACTGCATGCACATGTATAACATTTCAGCTACTTCCTTCCCATGATGTTCTAGTTTTCACAGATAATATATGTTTCCACAGACAATATTTAGTTCTTTTGAAAGAGCATTAAGCATCCCGCTACTCTACTCCATACGAATCCTTTGTAAAAGCTTTTTCCTCTATGAGAAATAACCAATGGTGGCTTTGGCTTACTTCTGTAATTCCTATATTTATTTATTTTTAAATTAGAGAGGGGTACAAACTACCAAACTGGTGGTTCGTGCCTGTTCATCCTTGGGGCGATCAAGTGTTCAGTGTTCACTGCTCCCCAGCTCCACCTCCTCTGGTGGGAGCCCACTCAGAGGCCAGGTGCCTCAGCTTCTGTGCCCTATTTCCTCTGGGTGAAAGGACATGGGGTTGAGAAGTAGCAAACTCTTTCAGCTCAACAATGAACTGGCACAAACTAGTGGTTCTGCGGTTAGCATCCATCTCTATTATTCATATTTTCAGATCATTCCCCCCATCTTTTTTAAATTTACCCTTTAAGAACTTTATCCTATCTATCTATCTATCTATCTATCTATCTATCTATCTATCTATCTATCTATCTATCTATCTATCAAAGATACACACACAATATAATGTAATTCCTAACCTCGTCAGGAAATTCTTCTAAGCAAAACTTTACAACAAGCTTTCTGTGAGTCTTCAGCAGTTAGTTTCTGAAGATGCACATTCACACACCCAACATGTGAAAGGAACTGTTGAGGCCCCATAGAGGAAACTTGCCTACTACAACTCCCATCATTCTTGACAACTTGTGTAGAGGAGGTGTGCAACATATCTGCATGGGCCAATCGTTCCCCATCCCTGCTTTACACTGTGGAAAGACTGTCCAACGGTAGCCGCTATCTTCTACCGCTGTGTTTCCCAACCTTGTGTATCCCAGGTATTTGGGGCTGCAGCTCCCCCAAACCCCAGCCGGCACAGCTAGTGAGATGCAGTTCAAGAAACAGCTGTCCTCTGACACCTGCTCAATGATGGTGCCAAACAGAAAGCGTGCCACACCATCAGCCAGCAGTGCCGAGGTATTTTTTTTGGGGGGGGGGGCTCCCCAAGAGACTTCTTCTCTGCTCATTAAGGCAAGAGGATGGTGTCTTTTGGCTTGCAGGCCTGCTGCTTCTGCCTCTGCCATGTCCTTCTTCTAGAGTAGTATCTTTGGATTATAGACCCCTCTCTCCCCCCACCCCCACCCCCGGCCCCCCTTTTCCAAAAAACGGTTCGAGAAAGCTTGCCCTGTTTTTCCAGGGACAAGGGTCCTAACACTCTAAAATACAACTGCTGGCACCTCTGTTGGGGGTGCTGCTGCATGTAGTGGAAAGTGGTTTGCCATTGTTCCCACCACCACCACCACCACCACCACCACCACCACCACCACCCTGTCCTCACTGCTACCGCTTAAGACCCACTGCCCACTGCCCAAAAAGACCACTGAAATGTCCTTCTCCTTTGTCCACAAGGAGGCCAATTTGCACTGCAGCAGCTTCTTTAGCTTGCTGGCTTCCATAAACCTAATGCTGGATAATATTCTGCTACAGCTGAATACAAGCCGTTCCAATGAAAATCACACATGTACACACACAGGCACAAAATGTACTAACTTAATATGTTTATCTGTATAGAACAAATTCGTATTCCTAGGCCTAAACCTAATATTACCCTGTTTATCTATTTATTATTTATTTTATTCATTTATTGGGCTTATATACTGCACCATCTAGCAACAAGGCCACTCTAGGCGGGTGGTATTTATAACATCCTGTTTTTATAACATACCTGTATTTATAGCATTTTTATAAATGCTTTATAACGTGTAACACAGTATTTATAACACAATGATTGGGTGTTCAGAAAAGGCACAGGGAAAACTGCTGCAGTGCAGGATTGCACCAGAGCATTATCCAAACAGCAAATGCTCAGGGCATTTATAAGCAGCTAGGCCCATCTTGCAATTGGAAAGAACCAATGTGGGGGGGGGGGACCCACCTCCTGGTATCTGTGCCTGTTTCTGGATTTCACTGGAACAGACAAACATCATTTGCTGTATTTCCTTTCACTGCAGCCCCCCACCTCCATTGGGAAATACCAATCAGGAGACGCTGTGGTCTTTGCCCCCACTGCCCTCGTGCCAGAGTGTCTCTTAGTTTAATTTCTCAGGAAAACCTCTTTGGGATGCCTGAGAAATACTTTTCACTTCTTCCAACAAGCAGGAACCTGGCCTTTTGCATTCTAATTAATAAGAGTAAGTGGAATTCCAAATAGAGTGGTACCCGACTTAAGAGCAGCTCAACTTAAGAGCAATTTGACTTAAGAGCGAAAAACTATTGGAATTTTAAATACCGCCTTACAAATTTTAGATATGGTCTGCTCGACTTACAAATATTTTTTTCCAGTTTTAAACATTTTTAACTTATTTTTTTCAATTTTTAGATAGGTGCCCCAACTTAAGAGTAGTTTGACTTAAGAACATGCATTCAGAATGGATTAAATTCGTAAGTCAAGGTACCACTGTATTAGCAGCTATTATTATAGGTATTTGGAACTATCGAATTCAGACTCCGATACATTCAGAACGATCTGACTGTGTCATTATTTGTTGAATTCCGAATGTTTCTGAATCTGAAAGCACATCCCTATTTCTAAGGGGGGGGGGGTGCAACCAATTTGCCTCCCACAATGCACAAATGACAACACTCACAGAAGTAGCTGGGGCACGTTTGTGCCCCCAGTCTTTTGCTAAGCAAGTGGATAGCACACTGTATGTGGAAAAATGTAACATGAATAAGAAATAAAAGTTGATTCATTTAAACTTCTCTGAAAAGGTCAGAGTCACTTGGGGGGTACTGACTTATTCAGAGTGATCATGAAGTAAATAGGAAGCCATACTCACAATAGCCTTGAGCAGAAACCCATGCCAAGAGACAAAGACGACAAATTAGTACGAAGCAAAACAACAGCCAACAGGAGAAAACGGTTTAGTATCCTTCTGAAGAGACACACTTAAAGCAAGGCATTCACAGAGAGCATGCATATTTTCTTCTCTTTCTATGCTGTCTGGGGTTTCCTCCTCCTGACTCCTTCTCTAGAAAGCTCTGAAAAGCTACCACAAATGTGCTTCAGGTACATGAATGGTTGTTCTCGCTAAAAACAAACATGAAAGACAAGACACTTTTTTTAAAAGGTACAGAAACACAGCCTAGAGTTTCAAAAGGGGAGGGCTGCAAACACTAAAAGCAGATGACATGACTTCATCCCAGGTTTGTGCATGTTTCAGGTGTTTTTGGTATCACCAGGCAAAAGCCACCAAAACAAATGTTCTGCGTTACATATTAATTAATTAGTATTCAGATCAGCAGAGTACAATGCATTTTACTGAAGCCTCCATCTTTACACTTTCATTATTATTATTATTACTACTATTTTAGCTAAAGGATAACCTCTAAATAATGCAATCTACAGTGACTAGGTGAACAGCTTATAAGCAAAACATTTTCATATTATTTTCAAGTTTTGAAAAGGGGCATTTATACTCTGGCAGTTCTGGGTACATATGGTGGACCTAAACTGTAGTAACCACTTTCCTTTGAGGGGAAGGGAATGATCCCCTTTCCCTACCTGATTAAATTAGATAAATTGTCTTAGACATCATGGTGGTGGTGGTTTTTTTGAGCATGGAGCAAGAATTATTTTACCAAGTTAACTGCAGCAAGGTGGGGCATTCTAAGAGATACATACAACACAGACACACCTTGTATAACATCTTGCATTCCAAAGGATGGGTCTTTACAGCCAATAAATTACATCCAGAAGGCAATTATGCCAATTGGCAGCATCCCTTTAACTTCCTTCCCTGTAACCCCTTGGATATTACACTTGAGAAGTCTATGTTGGAGGCTGACTATGAAATTTAATCTTTCCCTTGGGACAGCTTCTTGGGCTTCACTGGGACAGGAAGGTGGGAAGAGCTCAGATAAGCGCTAAAAATGGCTAAATCATGTAACTTCCCTCTTACATGTTCATGTTTGAAAGAAATGATACGCAGCAATTTGAAACAACTGGTCTTAAAACAGCAGGCGTGGTGACAAACTGCATGTATTGTTGTGCATTTTCCACTTACATCTTCTGCTTTTGAGCCTTGCTCCTGTAAAGATTTTTGCAATTCTTCAACTTGGGACTGCACTTCGAGCAATCTCTGATTCACAAGCCTAGAAACGGGAAAGAATTGGCGACCGTTCAGAAGCGCTCGTCTTCTTTCACTTCTAAAAAAGCTAGTTTTCATAAGCATGCATTTGTGATTTGAAATCCGAAGGTATGCAAACAAGTGGCACATAACATTCATTTATTGAAAATACTTATAACCAGCCTTTTCTGATATGCTGCCAGGTAACCAACCAAAATAATAAAATGCCATAAAAAGCCTACAAATAAAAGATGAGAAACGGGGACAATTATGACAAGACAAGAGCACTTATATGACAGCTTCTGGAAAAGCCTAAACCTTCTTAAAGAAAGGCAACCCTATTACACTGCAGCTTCCTTGTTTGGCCATGGCAACCAAAAAGCTCTTTCCTTTGTTCTTCCTTTGGAATAGACAAGAGGACCTTTCTAAGCTTGCTACCAACATTTTAAGCCTTATAAAGCTGCATGGTGGGATGATCGGAAAGGAGGCAAAAGATCAATAATAAGCACAACACGTGGCGCCTCTTGCTGTACTTCATATATTACAAACCATTTTGAAAGCAAAGGTCTAAGGAAACGTTAGCACATCACATGTAAATTCACCTGGTTCAGAACATACGGGGACATTCTTCCCTTTGTTGCAGATATGTCCTGTCAAGTCACCTCAGAGTTACGGTGACCCTGTGAATGAGCCATTTCCAAAACATCCTGTCCTCAACTGTCCTGCTCAGCTCTTGAAAACCCAAGGCTGTGCCTTCCTTTAGGGAGTCCATCCATCTTGTATTTGGCCTTCCTCTTTCCCTGCTACCTCCCACCTTTCCCAGCAAAACTGTCTTTTACGGCAACCCCAAGGTAGTTCAGCCTCATTTTTTGCTTCCAGAGATAGATCAAGCCTGACTTGATCTAGGATGCATTCTTTGTCTTTCTGGCCATCCAGGGTACCTGTAAATTCCCTGGTGTGTGTGTTGTGTCGTTACAGTCGTGACCGACTCTATGTGACTCCATGTCCATGGAGTTTTCTTGGCAGGAGTACTCCAGGCGCTTACAGCACCTGGTATTCCCTGGTGGTCGCCCATCCAAGTACTAACCAGGGCGGACCCTGCTTAGCTTCCGAAATCAAGCGAGATTGGATGTGCTTAGGGCATACCAGGGCATTAAAAGTGTGTTGAGCTTTGATGTCTCCTGAAACCCTGACTGAGATTGTGAGAACAGCATCCTAGGCAGCCCCCTGGAGGCCTATACAGTGGTACCTCGACTTATGAATTTAATCCGTTCCAAATACATGCTCTTAAGTCGGGGTACCTATCTAAAAATTTAAAAATAAGTTAAAAAAATAAAAAATATATCTGTAAGTCGAGCAGACCATATCTAAAATTTTTAAGGCAACAGTAAAAGTGCCAACAATTTTCTGCTCTTAAGTCGAATTGCTCTTAAGTCAAGCTGCTCTTAAGTGGGGTACCACTGTATTGCAAAACACTGGAACGTAGCAGTGTCTGATGAAGTTCATGGTCTCAGAGTTCTAGACGAAAAGAAAACAACCTCATCCGTTGAGCACTTGGGCATTTCAGGGAATGGAGAGCAGAAAAGAGAACTGGTCTTAATGATTCCAGATTTTGAGAGCCAGCTCAGAATACCTAATATCAGTGTGTAGCCTGCATACTCCAATTTAAAAAAAAAACTGTAAACTGTCCAGAGATTACTTGAAGTGGCATGGGACGGAATATAAGCAGAACACTTTGCTTTGTTTACTCTGCTGTTTGCTTTGGACTCCAGTGCCCAGAAGCTACAGGCACAAGAGCTGAAATTGCATCGAGGACTGAATACTGAAACGTACTGACTTTCAAAACATAGAGAACACAGAATGAGGTCACAAACCTTCTGCATTCAACTTATACTTGAATTATAGGCCGTTTGCACTTGCCTAGGTTTAGTCCTGCAGCTCCTAGTAAAAACACACGTGCCTGCTTCATGTCCACACAATTTCCCCACATTGAACACAGCAGATCTGGAGGCAACACACAGCTTTCCACAAGCATGCAATGAACAGGCCCTTGGGCCTGGTATTCTGTCATTGCTTCTAGGCATATTTACCAACTCCTTGTTGACGTAAGTGTTCTTATTTAAAGAGTTTGCCATTGGGACATTCTTATTCCCTACACATTTTATGGTGCAATGTAGATACTGTACATGTCTGTGAAAACGCTCTGGCAAAAAAAGGTATTTTTGTGGCATATGATCGGTGACACAGAAACCTGTAGCATGGCACGAAGCAAGCAGCACCAGCAAACAGTTTGAATGATGCCTTGATAACCCCTGGAAGAAAAACATCCCTTTCCTACCTGTTTTCTGTCTCTAGTTCATTCTTTCTGAGATTGGCATCATCCAAAAGGCTCTGCAACAAGGCAATCTTTTCATTATCAGACCCCTCTTGGTTAAGCTTTAGCATCTTGTTTTCATGTTGAAGACGAATGAGTTTTTCCCTTGAGAAACAAGAGGGGCATAAATGCATCAGTTTTGTGTACCAGGGGAACAGATCAGCATTATCATCTTAGAAAGTGTCATCCCTAGAGCAATCTATCGTTTAAAGTCCTGGCTAGACGAAAATCAACTGGCCTGAACATTTATAGGGGTTTTAAAGAAAAGTAGGCTTTGTTAACATTTTTATATTAATATTTGTTATTAATTTTATTTCATAGTAAGGAACAGGAGTGGAGTAGATGGAGGAGGGAATAAGGTTCTGAGGAGAGGGGTGGCACATTAATATATCATTAATCTAAAAAGCAGATTGTTGATATGATATCTACAAAATGTTGCCGGACATAAAAACTATTGGAGTACTTACTTGATTTCAGGGGTAACAATTTCTGCAGCTAAGCTATCTGAGGACTCCTGACCTCCCAATGGCAATAATCCTGTGTTAAAGATCGTGAAAATAAGACAGTTTATCGCTGCTATTCAGGGCATGAAGAAACTTAAATTACACTTTTTAAATGTTTAAGGATATCAGTGGAGGGAATGGAAGAACATAAACACTGTGTCATGCAATCAATAAGATTGGGATGGGCCGTTTGCTTGGAACATGCCTTATTTCTTTGGCCAGAGTAAGAGACACAGAACAACATAAAATGCTAGAACAAGTACTCCCTTGTACACAAAACATGCATAAGCCAGGCACACAACAACATCAATGAAATAATTGAAGACTTTTGTAAAATACATGCACTGATTATGTATAAAGAGAAGAATAGTTCAGAGAAAGAATTTAGAAAATTCTCAATTTACAGAATTTAGCTTCGTCTTAAATTTGAGACTAGAAGTCTCTAATGTTCCTTAATTTTTTACGTGGCAGAACGAGAGATGGACACAAAGCGTGGTTCAAATGTTCGGTCCAGTGCATTGTTTGCAGAACAGTTCTGTGGGCACCATACACTTCCTTCCCCTGCCTCCTCCAGGCAACTGCCCACTCAACGGCAACAGTGTGTACAGTAACCCCCCGGCGATCGCGGGGGTTAGGGACCCACACCACCCGCGATGCAAGAAAATCTGCGATATGCGAAAGCGGGTGGGGGCGGGGGGCAACCTTACCTCCCTGCGCCGCCCCTCCCGGCCGCCCCGAGGCTTCTCGGGGGAGCCTGGTTGAGTGGCGCGGAGTGACCTGATCGCTCTGCGCCGCCCCTCCCAGCCGCCCTGAGGCTTCTTGGGGGTGCATGAGAGGGTGGCGTGGAGCGAACCGATCGCCCCCTGTCACCCCCCCGAGGCTTCACGGGGGTGCCTGGGAGGGCGGTGTGAAGTGAACCGATTGCCCCCCCGCCCTCCCACACACAGCCGAGGATTCTTGGGGGTGCGGGGGGGACAGCGCGGAGCAACCCACCCCCGCCCCCCCCACGGTGCAGGTACTACGATCCTGCAATGTAGTTGGGCCGCGGTACCTGAGCCGCGAAATGGCGGGGGGTCACTGTACTTCCTTCCTCTGCCTCCTGCCCACTCAGATGAGGAGGCGGGGCAGGAAAGCCCACAGCATTGCCTTTGGTTGGGCAGCTGCCTGATGAAGGGTGAGAATGGAAGCACACTGTTGCTGGTGAGTTAGCAAGGGAGAGAAGCATGTGGGTCCCCTGGAGGATCTATTGGGAACTGTCCCGAACCAACTACTGGTGCATGTTAAGCTGCAATTTAGGAATTCTGTAATAAAATTACAGGCTAGTTATAATAACTATAGGAAACTGGAAGAATGTAGATGAGCACACTAATTCTCAAGCTAGAAAGGGATACAGGTGTCAGAAAATCTCTGAAATGGCCAAAATCCATCCCAATTTACTATAGCCCGGTAGTGAGCACTATGACCAGGGTTGGTTAACTTGTTCGTTCTGACATCCACCAGCCCCTGAAAGACTACTCTATGCAAGCTGGAAATCATGCAGAACTATGTTGGGGGTGGCATTCAACAGGGTTCTTATCACTGAGTGCACACTGGTTATGTATAGCCTGAGAGCTATGGCTTCAGTGTAATAAATGGAATACATGAGAGTTGGAAAAGTTGTGGGACAGAAATAGGAAGTCTGTAATGACTGAAGAATACTCATTGACTATAATATCATAGTGTTTTAATAGGTGTCAATTACACAGTAGGATATCAGCCACAGATATGTGTTCACAATCTGTCAGAACACAGCATCAAGTTGATGTATTGTCAACTTTAATTCAAAATAATATACATCATGCCCCTCAGAAAAGGCTTCAAAATATGATTTTTCAGAAATAGTTAGCCTTTGTTTAACTATTTTAAAATAATATGGTCTTCTTAAGAAACAAATGTTACAGCAATATTTGAAGTCCCTCAGTGAGTTTATTCTTTGATACGGGAGGGATTTAGTTCTATGTCCAGGCACATAGGGCGAATTAGCTCTTTCCAAGAGAACTGAAATATTTATTTATTCCAATGAAAATGTTCTGAAAGTCCAAAGAGAAATAAATGGAGGTATAATTTGAAAGTAAGAAACCCAACACAGAACAGATGCTGGCTGGAAAACATATTAATTTAGAATCTGTTCCTGGACAGGCAAAAAGTTCCATTTCAGCTTTTCTCTTGGGATTTTAAAGTGAAAGTCCCTTCTGTCAGTTCATTGTATTTACCTGAAGTAGTAAGTTGTCCCTCTTGTGCTTGTACACATCGAATCTCTTCAATGGTTTCTTTTAAGGAATCTCTCTCTGTTCTTAGCCGCTAGATAAATGAGAAAAGACAAATATTTGACAACTCTTCTCTCTGTGTGTGTTGTGTCTTTACAGTCGTGATTGACTCTTCGTGACTCCATGTCCATGGAGTTTTCTTGGCAGGAATACTGGAGTGGTTTGCCAGTTCCTACTCCAGGCACCTAGAGCACCTGGTATTCCTTGGTGGTCTCCCATCCAAGTACTAAACAAGGCTGACCCTGCTTAGCTTTTGAAATCAGGTGAGATTGGATGTGCTTACGGCATATAGGCAAGACAACTCTTCTAGACAGTTGCTAAAACATGCAGTCATAATGTGAGTCGCCTCTATGAGTAATCAAATTTTACTACTTCATAAGCTTCTAGAGTCTCCTATGGATATACAGTAATGCAAAGTTCTGAATAATTTAGAATAACTATCAGTGCCAACTCTCATTTTATTTAATTCATTAATTCATTTGTACAGTCATTCACTCACTCACTCTCTAAAATATTTCTATCCTACATTACATACGGAGATTTCATGGCAAATACAGACAACAAAACAATTTTAAATTTCAAAACTAATTAACTTGTTTAATGAAAAAAGGAATATGTTTATTACTTTTATTTTTTTTATTTTTAACTGCTTATTCTTTCACAGGTTAACATGGCTACTTCTTTGAAAACTAACATTATAAAAGGCACTGAACACAGCCAACGACATCCATTAATCTCAAATAGAAACTTGCATAGGTATAAATAGGTATAAGCTTTGTAACCAAATACAAATAGCAATATATTATCTCCAAGAGAGCGAAAAAATGTTTATGGTTTGTGTATTCCACCAATGTTAGTGAAAGAATATGCAACATTCTCTTCAAGAAATTGAAAAACCTTGATAAAGGAACTGAGAAAATAATTAAAATGTGCAATGACTGACGACAGAAAGAAAGAAAGAAAGAAAGAAAGAAAGAAAGAAAGAAAGAAAGAAAGAGTTATGAGTTACCCATCTAATCAGGACCCCTTATTTATCAAGAAAATTTCAGAAAGGAACTGCAGACTTACACAATAACATTTTATTTCTCCAGCCATGTACTAAGCCAAACAGAAGCACCAGCCCTCTCATGGGATCTACCATTTTGTCCCACATTTCTATGGTGTGCTGGAGACCATTTACCACACACTATGGTTCATAGAAGGAAACTGTAATCCACTCAAAACATCCCTGATAACTGAATACTATTTTGAATAAGGACACAGCTCACCTAGCCACGATCCTCAATTACATTATATCTGACAACAACTTCTGTCTCCAGATTAATGGAACCACCGGGGGTAGCTTTAGTGGCACCACAATATGCAGACCTGGAACATGGTTTCTTAGACATTGTGCCCCAAACCTATTCTTCTATCTGATACACCTTGATGGCATTTTTATTATCTGGATACATGGAAAAGAAATACTGGAGGCATTCCATCAGAACTTCAATCATTTGTCTCCAGCTTCCACCTTGAACACACCAATAAGCCAAGAAGGCCTATGCCCAGCTTTCTCTACACTAAATCGAGAACTGTTCTAGCAATTCCAGGAACATGTGAGGAATGAAAACCGGCACTGGAAAAATATAACAGAATATTCTGAATAAACTGCCCCTAGCCAAAGATGTTCGATTTAATCCTGTTTTATACTTGGAATCCAATCAGCAGAACTCATGAACGCAAAGGTAGACCTGCTTAAAAATAGCAGGGTTTGTTTGATTTATCCTGTTGAAACTAGAAAAACAACTGTTTAAACTGTCCTGAAAAAGAGATAAACAGACTTTCACATCATTTGAGAAAACAAGAGAGCTAAAAATACATAAAGTTTCTTAGGAATCTCAGCATAGCAGGAACAGGAGAATACGAAGGGAAAGTTCAATAATTCCCTTCTGAAATTTGATATGTTTTTCTTTCATGTTTCTGATTAAGTATTTCAAAATATTCCTATACCACGGCAAAAAAGAAACAAGGAACAACAAAAAGCAAAATATGACTATGCTGATTTAAGCTTCGAAGTAAGATTTAGAGTCAGATTACTTGAATGGATGTCAGTATTGAAGGATAATCTAGAGATGACATTTAGTTTTAGAATATAAGGAAAATACAGTAGTACCTCGTAAGACAAATGCCCTTTAATACAATGAAATTTCTGGGAACATGAAAACCTCGGAAGACGATTTTTTCCTATGCGATGCCTCACAAGACGAATTCAATGCATTCCTATGGGGACTGCGTTAAACCGCGTTTCGTAGGACAATTTTTTTGTAAAACGAATTGACCCGTAGAATGAATTAAATTTGTCATAAGAGGCTCCACTGCACATGCACTGAAAATGCTGATGTAAAATTTTCAGAGAGAGAAAAGATTAAGGAGAGCTTGAGAAGATTTCAATTTTCACCAAGTAAAGATTAAGATAGTGAATACCACATCTGGAAGGAACTGTCAAAAAGTTAACTAAAGAAATCATATTGAAGAGAAACAGCTAGCCATGTGAAATATCTGCACTATTAAATTATAGATAATTTGCATATACATGGCATTTGACTAATGTCTAAAAATAGTACCAGGTGACACAGTGATTTGATTTATACATAAATCCATAGTTTAGTGTTAACAAGAATAAGCCATTTGCTCACCAAATCTTCATACCAATCTTTGGAAGCTCAACTTAGTTACTTTTGGCTTGTAGAAAATCATACTTTGCTACAGTATTTGAACTGGCAAATAATGTCTTGTGCTTGCACCACAGAACAGTACATAACAGAGATTATGTGAGAGAAGAACATGGATGCCTGGAGGCCATCCAGAATTTGGCATTAGATGTGAACCGACATATGAAATAGAAACAGAACTCCCTCCCAAAGGGAGACAAGAATATAGTAAAAACATGAAAGATAAAACAAAGCAAAACAAAACAAAAATCATATGTTTCCGTATTTAGGTCACAGTAGATGCATTAAGAATAGCATCTTGGAAGCCTCAAATGAGAGAGGACATAAGGAAGACATGTATGGATATCGCAGGTAGATAACCAGACAAAGAGAGTAGAAGCATAGCGACAATTTACATTAGTTACATTTAGGAGATCGAAACATTTAATCTAAAAGTAAATGGGTAACAACAACCACCAACTCACAAGATAATAAGTCACTCCTTTTCAGGACACAAAAAAACCCTGTAATATTTACATACGTACATCTTTTTCTTTCTGCAGACTGTCTACTTTTTCTTTGAGCATCTTATACTCAAATTCTAATTTGTCTGCTTTCTTGGATTCTTCAGACAATCTATTCTGGAGTTCAACTACCTGTAAGAGAAGAAAGGGATCGGCAATCAGCACTAAAAATAAGACGCAGGACTCTACAAAAGCCAGGGTCTCAGTCCTCATTTGAAGTTGCCTTTTTTTGCCTAGTGTCAGGGGACATAAGAAGCTGCCACTACTCTCACGCAGACGTGAAAGACTTCAAATCCTTCTCCTCTCCATGTCAAGAGAAAGAGGGTCACACATGAGCCATGGCAACATTTGGGCTCAACTGTACATTTATTTGGGCGAAATGTTTCTAGATGTATATCAAGTTAGCTATCAGCTATCCCAGAGAAATTTCTGTCTATTTGTTTAGTCAAGCAACACTCAAGCCCTGCAAAATGAAAACTAGAGTGAGTGATCTGGAAATGATGCAAGATCCAGCGGCTGATATCAAGTAGTTAAGTCAAAACTCAAGTAGGTCTATTGAATCACTGGAACGTACATAGGTGGTGACTCAGCAAATTTCCACCAATTTAATGGGCCTATTTTAGTTGTGACTTAGTACAGCATTTCATCCAGTGGCTCCAAATCCTTTCACTTCTGGTCTCACCTGTCTCTTGTACGTTTCCAGCTGACCGCGGGCTGCATTGGCTTTCCTCAACTCTTCTTCTAAGCTTACGGTGTTCTGCATGTACATTGTGTTCTTCTCTTCCAGGAGTTTCACTTGCCTCCGTAGATCTCCAAGATCTTCAAGTTTCTTTTTGTACGAGTCCACCTGGCTTTCTAACTTGCCCACTTTGTCGGAGGAATGCCTGAAAGAAGAAAGAGGTTACGGTGACTGAGTAGGCAAAAATCCTTTCCAAAATGTCTTTTATTAAGAATGTTAGTTACTCCTCACACAGCTAGAAACAGGTCTATATTGCAAGGGCATAGCGAAGTGTGCTGCCTTTATTCCGTTCCATAGCGCTTAAAGCACTCTCTGGGCAGTTCAAAATTAAATTATGCTGGCTACACAATTATCCCTCAGAGAACTGGGTACTCAGTTTACCAACCTTGGAAGATTGGACGTTGAGTCAACTTTGAGCCAGCTACCTAAGCCCAAGGGGATCAAACTCAGGTTGGGAGAAGAGTCTACACCAGTGGTTCTTAACCTGTGGGTCCCCAGATGTTCCAGGACTGCAACTTCCAAAAGCCTCCGCCACTTGCTGTGCTGGAATGGGTTTCTGGGAGTTGTAGTCCAGGAACATCTGGGGACCTACAGGTTGAGAACCAGTGGTTTACACTGAAGTACTGAACCATGACAGCACCATGAGGCTTTGAGTCACACTTCCCCATTTTTCCACACTTTTCCACACTTCCTAACCTTTCCACTAGTTTTCTGGGAGCAAATGTTACAAAATGTGGACATTAAGGGAAGCATTATACAAGAAGGCGTATAATAGGAGAAAGTGCTAGCAAATAAATTTGTCCACTACAATGCGTACAGTTGTTATAATTTCTTTTCCTGTGTAAGCTAGTGCATAGACAGTGTAAAAGGAACTTTTTTGGGTGAAATGTGGATGTTACTTCAAACAAAAGAGACAGATTAATCCATCTCTAGTCAGAACCATTTACTATAAGAAAAAAAATTATGCGGAAAAATAAAATCCACCAATAAAACAGTAACAGAATTCTAAAACAACATAAAACCAAGCCTATATTCTATGATTCATGAATGGCAAGAACGTCTCTGGAGAGAGAGTGCAGCAGGACTGAGGCCCATTAACTGAAATGGTCTCCAGCTATCTTTGGAGTACCTGCCTTCAAAAATAAACAAATAAATTTTATTGGATGTTAGGAAGACTCGAGTCAGAACTGAAAAATTCATGACAAAGTTCTTGATCTGCCAGATACTACACTGCCATACCAGTTAAGGCTTTCAAAAGTCCAGATTCTTTTAAAAGTAGCCAAGGGAACAGAGTTAAACATTGGGAAGCTACGTCCTTTGTACCTGATCTAGAAATAAATATGCCACAGCATTTATTTATTTTTGTAATGACAGTGGTTGCCAATCAATCTTCAGCAGCAGGATTCAGGAAGCAATCATTGTGTTTTCAAGTACAATTAAGCCATATCTCTCCTGTTGTCAGTTCTGCTTCTTTATGTTTGAAAAAACCATTTAATTGAGGAAGCGATATTCTCAACAAGCATTTTACAATAAATTAAAAACCAATGGCCTGTGATATTGGTACTGCATCCCAAAAAGAGACATAACCATAAAGATAGATAGAGAGAGAGAGAGAGAGAGAGAGAGAGAGAGAGAGAGAGAGATGTAGTTGAAATCTGTATCAGCAATAATGACTCCAGAGCAGTAACAACAACGGTTTCCACCTGAGGACATCCATTTCGTCCTTCAGAGACTGAGCTTCGTCGGCCAGATTTGTCAACTCCTCATTTTGCTGCCGCAGTTCTACGATCTCCTTCTCCAGCTCCTCGCAACGAATGCGGTAGTCATCCTTTGCCGCCTCTAACCTATAAAAGAAGAGGAGGAGAAGAGATCATAAAGAAAGCACCTTCGCAGCCTTGGGCCACCAAGCGTTTCACTCAAGTCACGGGGGCACTTGCCTAAAGGTTTCCTCTTGGAGCTGTTCTAACTGCGTCTGTAGCTGCAAATGCCTGCGTCCTGCCGGGCTGTTGGGGTCCTCGATGGAATCGGACTGGTTCAAGCGCTCCATCAAGATCTGGTTCTCTGCTAGCAGGCTGCTTTTCTCCTCTTGCAGTGCGGCAACCTGTGACCCAAAGGGACAACACCATCATACCAGGCCATGCTAAAATCCTGGGGCCATAAGCTGCACCACGTAAGTTTGACGGCATCACTAGCTATAGTGGTTTGTTTGGGAAATTATCCTCCACAAATTCCAAAGCCCCTTCCCATCCCACCCCCAAAATAGTCCTTCTTGATGACATCATCAGTCTCACATGGTGTCCCTTATAAGAAAGGACTTCAGCTAATGTATGAAAATATATTAGTGCCATAAATATATTTAAAAAGAATCAAACTATCATATAGGAATGAATGGTTACGTCACTATGTAGTTTTCCCAGTACTGTAAAGCGAAGCAAAGTGTGCTGTTTATAGCACTTAAAGCATTCTCTGGGTGGTTTACAAGTAATTATGCAGGCTATAAATTTCCCCACCCACCCACCCAGCGAGCTGGGTACTCGTTTTATGAGCTTCGGAAGGACGGAAGGCTGAGTGAACCTTGAGCCTGTGACCTTGAACTGAACCCCAGGTCGTGAGCACGGGGTTACCACTGCACCCTTGTGCCATGAGGCTCAGGAGTAGTTTCTTCTCCAGTGTAAAGAGCAGTTTTCTGTCTGTGCCCCTCTACAGGACTTTGAAGAGGTACCAATGCAATTATCTTATCACACTCATTCTAAAAACACGTTTTAAAAACACTTTTTTTTAAAAAAATAACCCCTTCACATATGCTTTTCAGTGACCAGTTTCCCCAAAAAATATTGTTAAAAAATGGAGTGATTTGCATGAAAGGGACATGGATGTCCTCCAAAAGCAAAAAGACTCCCTCCGCAAGCCCTTTGGACACCACATGGTAACTGTCTGAGAAAATACATATATACCGTATATCAAGTTGTGTGTATGGCTCCGTTTGGGATCCTTGGAAGCTCAGGAGCACTTATCCACATTCTCATATACCTCAATAGCCCACAGCCCTCATTAACCCGCCCCCCAAGTACTGAGCCTCACAAAGGCTTTGTCAAGGCAAAAGGGATCTCTAGGGAGCCTCTGAACCTGAAATGAAGAAGGGGGATAAGAGGTTCTAAATGAAATTAAAAGAAAGAGGATTTCATCCACAATACAGTGATACCTCTTTAAAAAACTTTAATTTGTTCTACAGGTCAATTTGTTTTAAGAAAATTTTGTCTTATGAAACATGTTTTCCCATAGGAAAATGGATGAATATGTTCCGGAGGCAATGGGTCGCTTTGTTTTACAAAAAAATTGTCTTATGAAACGCGGTTTCCCATAGGAATGCATTGGGAGTGCATTAATCCTTTTTTGGATGCTAGAATAAAGACAAAAATAACCGTTTTTTTTCCCCCTGGGTACATGCGGAATGGTTTTTCACCTTGCGAAGCATCCCACAGAGATTTTTTTTTTTGACATGTGAAGCATGCCTATTCCTGGATATATTTTTTTTATTCCTACGAGTTTCTTGTCTTACGAGGCATTTGTCTTAAGAGGTACCACTGTATTCCCATTATTTGCTCTACAGCCCTATCGAGGCAGGAAGGATATAGATGAAGTCTACTTAAACATGTGTTGATAAGAAAAGCAGCTCTGTGTGTGTGTGTGTGTGTGTGTGTGTGTGTGTTGCATTGTTACAGTCATGACCGACTCTTCGTGACTCCATGTCCATGGAGTTTTCTTGGGAGGAATACTGGAGTGGTTTGCCAGTTCCTACTCCAGGCGCCTACAGCACCTGGTATTCCCTGGTGGTCTCCCATCCAAGTACTAACCAGGGCCGACCCTGCTTAGCTTCCGAAATCAGGCAAGATCGGAAGCCTCATTTCGCTTCTCAAACTTATAAACTTGCATTGCTCTCCCCGTGAATTGACCACTTAAAGCCAATCACCGGTTCAACAACACTGGTTTGTTGCAGAAGAGCAGGGTAATCACAGGAATTCTGCAAGCTTCATCTGCTTTTGCCTCACACTAAACAATGGTAATAGTGATAATTTGGTATTCTGCCTCAGCCACTGCTGTTTAATGGCTGCTTTTTTGAATGCGTAAAGGTAAAGGGTCCCCCCACACATGTGCATTAGTCGTGTCCAACTCTAGGGGCAGTGCTCAACTCCATATTCAAGCCGAAGAGCCAGTGTTGTGCAAGTCCATGGCCACGTGGCCGGCATGGCTGCAAGGAAACAGTGTTTTACCTTCCCGCTTTTTACGGCGGTACCTATTTATCTACTTGCATTTACATGCTTTCGAACTGCTAGGTTGGCAGGAGCTGGGGTTAACAGTGGGAGCTCGCTCCATTGCGTGGCACCTGGGATTTGAACCTCCGAGCATCCAACTTTGCAGGCAACAGTTTTCAGAGCCTTAGTCCACTGAGCCATTACATTTTTAAATGTGTATTTTAAAAAAATGTACTTTTTAAAAAGAAAAAGCTAGTAGATGCCATCATGTATTTTGAAAGGCCTTCAAGTTGTGTCTGATATTTAGAGTCCTGAGCGCTTCCTTACCTGCATATCTAGTTCATGGCATCTCTGAGCAATTTCTTCTTTGGTTGCTAAGGCTTCATTCAATTCTTCTGTTGTTTTCTTCAACTGTGGTTTCAAAATACAATTAATTTTCCTTTACTGAAAATTGTTTAATGCAATAATATTTCCAGGGCTTTAATTCAAAGAAATCATTTATATGTGCAAGTACTGAGAAAGTGCACATTTGGATATACATAGTCGCCTTGGACAATGTATTTGCAAAATTCCCATAGGCACAATGGCAAAATATTTTCCTTCTAAGGCACAGGATAAGTTGAATGAAAATGAAACTACCTAAGTGCATAGGATCCTTTTACTCATAAACAAATGCTTTCTTCGAATTGCAGTACCAAAGTCTATCATTCTATTTACTTCTTTTAAAAGGGCACTTCGTGCCATGGTTCAATAGGAAGATTTAGATAAACAAGAAACAGAAATTTCACGCACAATACATTTGAGGGTGAACACTGCACACAATGTTTAAACTTTTTCAAAACCACTTTTCTTTATAAATGCCAGGAATGAATTGTGTCCATTTAAAATCTTTTTGCATGTGACACAAAAGACTGGGAGCTGAAACACAAGGAATAAATGACAAAGGTAAAACCTACATGGTTCCGTTCCATAGTTTTACAGTTCAATTCCCATATGGAGAAACTTCCATTTGCTCAATTAGGGGTATAGGCAACCACTTCTTTTTCCCAAGCTCCATTTTACCCATTGACCCAGTGTGCTCTACTTTAACTCCAGTGATGAGGGAAGGAAGTCTTTCCAAGCACTGCACTGTTAAATATATCAACATTCCAACCTGTGTGTGAACCTTGTGCACGAAAAGCGCAATGTCCAACAGCGAACTACAAGATAAATCCCCAGATCAACACAGAATGGTCTCAGCATTGATCTTAAATGGCTAGCATTCATTATAGTTATTATGAACACAGCCTCCTCTATAAATACTTTTTTTTTTAATCTTAGCAAGGATGGTTTAAGAATGAATCATAGCAATCTGGAAGGGTAGTGCAGTAATTTAGTGGCCAAAGTTTTGTTGCTTAATGTAGTAAATTGCACTAGAGCGATGAAAGTACAGCAAATGGGAATCTGGTGAGTCAACTAATTTACAAGTTCCATTCAAATGGGCTAACTTTGGCTTAGTAAATAGCAGTGAAGAGTAGGCCCATTTGAATAAATTGACCTTATGATGGAGTTCACTCAATAAATCTCCACTGATTCATTGGATCGACTCTAGCGCAATTTGCTATGCTATTTGGGCCACTGTGTCCAAAAACTAGCTATTACAGAAAAACATTAAGCCAGGAATACCAGTACAGTAAATATTTCTGTCATGCTAAACAAATTACCAGTGAAAAATTCTAGGGCATTCTAAACACATTTCATCATCTACCTGTTTCCGCTTATCTCTCCTTTATTAAACGAAGCCCCACACAATTGGGACTCTATTCTTTTCTTTTCTTTTTAGTATCAGAGTATTTGGGATCTTGAGACAGAATTACTCCACAATTACAGTATACCACAGAAATAATTACAAAACCAGTCTCATATGAGTGTACCATTAAGTTGTGCAGAACTAAATCATCTTATTCAGTTGTGCATAAACACATTTATTAAGCAAAACAGGCTGCATTAATTCAAAGCAAACATCTTATGTTTACACATACAATCTGAAGAGAAACTAGAATGTGTTTGTTTCAAAGAGTGTTCTGATGTGACTGGTGAGAATAAGTCATTATAATCACCTCTTGTTAAATTGGGTATTTTTTTTTCTTATATCGCATGTTGTAAAGGCCTTTGGTCAGAAACAATAAAGTACTGTAGTAGTATTGTTGACTGTGTAAGGAATCACGTTTACATATAGCAGCGAAAAATATTGCTCATGCAACTATGCCTGTGTAAGAGTGAGATCATCAATATTAAATGTATATAGTTGCATGAACTACTTTGCAGCTGTTTTATGAGATACATAACTCGTTGAAACTTAACGCCTTTTGTTAAGATAGCAAGAAGGCTTTTGGGTTTGTTTGTTTTTGACAAATCAAGTTCAACTGGTGAAGTCAACAATCTTGTTTGGTTGGCAGAAATCACTACTTTTCAAGTTTATTTCAGTTGTACAGCATGTGTGCCACTACTTTTGTCTTTTTTATTTTATCAGTTCTTAGAATTTGGTACTGGGAAAGAGAATATATTACAAAGAGAGGTTTCACTTTGATTGGAAGTCTGGAAAATAAATTCAAATAACAAAAAGGCTTCACCTTCTGCAAAGAAAGCATGTGATGTTTCATAAAAGTTAACTCTTTCATTATTGATCCATAACTTCTGAACCCTTTGAGTTTATTTATATCTAATATATTGATAAGAATGTTGCAACAACACTCAGGCATGTTTGATGTTTACTTAGAAGTTTCTCTAGAGATTTTTTATAGATACAAATAAAAAATGCAAACCAAAAAGGGGGGGGGAGAAAGAAAACAAAAAGAATGCTAAAGCTAATTTACAATACATCAGAAAATTCGCACATTGAGCTTCACTAATGAAAGGAAGAAGAAACATCTGTTGTTAGATACCTGACGGTCAAGATCAACGTAAGCATCATTTCCAGCAGAGACTGGAGATTCTTTACTCATCAACTGCAATTAGATTACACTGGATTAGAAAAAGCAAAAGGTTTATTTGTATTCGTTTAAGAAGTACAGCAGTCTAAAGCAAAAGGAAGCTTTCGGCAAGTGTGTGTGTGTGTGTGTGTGTGTGTGTGTGTGTAATTAGAAGTGAACAATCAAAGTAACTTACATTTACTATTGATTCTACTAAATATTTTGCATAACTTTGATTGAAAACAAGGAAGAAAGTGGGGTAACATCTCCATTATTGCAAAAAAATAAAATAAAAATGAACATGCTTCTTCTGTTTTGCATCATTTTGTTATCCCTTGCTGTGTCACAACTATATGGACACACAAAATTTTCAATGACAGAATTAAATATTCAGTTATAGAACCCTAGAGTTGGAAGAGGCCTACGGGGGCGTAGAGTCCAACCCCCCCACCCCCGATCATAATCAAAGCAGATCAGATGGTGGTCCAAGTTTCTCTTGAATGCCTCCAGTGTTGGGAGTGCTCACCAACTCCTGAAGTAATTAGTTCCACTGTCATACTGATATAAAAGATAAGAGGTTTCCCCTATATTTAGCCTAAACCCGGCTTCCTATAGCTTGCGTCCATTATTACTGTCCTGTACTCTGGGATGATCGAGAACAGATCTTGCCCCTCCTCTGTGTGACTATTTTAAGGAGTGGTTTTACTAGATCCATACCCCCCAGTGAGTTTCCATGGCTGAGTGGGGTATTTGAACCAGGCCTGCTAAGTCCTAGTCTATCACTCTCTCCACTACTGAATTTCAGTGGGTTCTCCTCTGCATATGGCAGCAGTCCTAGTTTATTCAACTTTCTTATGCAAAATCATGTCATATTTCACTACACAGAAATATATTCCCTTTTCATAACAAGATCAATTATGGGAAGCCACCCTTTCCTGAATTTATTAAGATGTTAGTAAGATCGGGGACTTGGGATAGCTGGAGCTGAATAATACTCAGAAATTTTAGCACACATGCAATTTCCCCAACTGACTTAGTGGAATGTAAAAGTTCCCAATGATTCCAATGATACAGCACAAACATTGATATATTTTTAGTAAATCAGAATTCACCAGTATGCTAATATACTGCACATACTACAGTACTACCAAACAGTAATACAGTAATGCCTTGAGATTTATGAATGCCTTGGCTTAAGAGTGTTTTACAAGACAAGCAACCATTTCTGATCAATGTTGCCTTGATCAATGAGCAATGCCTTGCAATATGAGCACTGGAACAGATCACATTATTTATTTATTTATTTATTTATTTATTTATTTATTTATTTATTTATTTATTTATTTATTTATTTGCCACCCATCCGGCACCTGGGCACTCTGGGCAGATCACTAGTGAGCCAATAGTGGATCTCTCTCTCTCTCCCTGCCTGCTGGATTGTGGGAGATTGTCTGGAACATTCTATCTAAGGCAAGCCTCAAAATCAGAGGGTGGAAAGAGAAAGGGAGGTCTCCCTTGTACCAGCCACAAAAAAATTCAAAGGAGAATGCAGGTTTGGAATTTGCTTTTCTTTATGTTTATATTTTTATTTAATTTGTTTTCAAATTATTTTATTGTTTTCAAGTCATGGGGCAGCTAATCAAGCATTTATGGGGCTACAAACTTAACTTTATTATTGTCACATTAAAAACACTGAATAAAATCCAGTTTTTAGTCCCAAGCAGAACAGATTCCATAGCCAGGCACCTAAATGAATTCACTCTAGTTCTCTCGAAAGTCACTTCTAGAGCAATAAGGATTTTACCATTTTAAAAGTATATTGGCTAAAACAAGAAACATTCCTTCTTACTGTACTCAAATACAATTTACTATCTTCCACAGTTTTTAGATGACTCTCTGTTTTAAGAACATCTAAAAGTTACATCCTGGTAAAGCACATCTTTTACCATGTCTGAACTTCGGTGACCTGCTTTGAAGAAGAGTTATATAGACTCAAAAGCTTGCAATGTTCCTTGTTTTTTTATTTTTAATAGTGGCCTATAAAGGTATCACCTGTAACCTATTTTTGCAATTCTATTCACTTAAGAAGATCTCTACAGCTCATCACTTCTCTGAAACAGCTCCCAATGACTTTGCTAGGACTTATTCGTGGAGAAAAACATACTGCACTGCAACCTTAGTGAGCCTCCCCACCTGTAGTTCTAAAATGTTATAGGAGCAACAGGGAATGAAAGAAAAGAAGGGAACTTAGTACCATCAATCCAGAAGATTCAATCTTCTCGATTTAAAGAAAAGTGGAATTATTGATTAAACATTTAATCTACATTAGAAAATGTGAGTAGGACAACAAATGTGGAGGTTAATCAGAAAGTTTCACTTATTCTATGAACTGTTTCTTTCTGCTTCACTGAAAGAAACAACAGTGATTTATGTTCTATATCTTCAATGTACCTTTATCCAACTTCTTACCTCCTGAATGGCTGTCATGACCACATGCTGAACCGACTCTTCCATCAGCATGATGGTCTGGATATACTCTGGAAGAGAGCAATTTGAATGTGTTACCATTCATATTTATAACAGTCAAAAGGATAAACAGCTTTATACTTCCAGGAGAGTCAAGGCGTTCATTTCTTCTTCTTTTTTAATGTAAGAAAGTTGACTTGTGTTTTGATTTGTAAACAAAGCAAAAGCAAAGTCAGGATATGAAAGGATATGTAGAAGGATTCTTCCTATACAATAAAATAGAGGAACCATCCCTATGGCATAAGATCTCACTCAACATTAGTAATCTGACAAATGCAAACATTTAAACAGAATCCTCTGCTACTGAAGAGACATCCTTGCTTGTCCTTGACAAAGCTACACTGAATATATTGTCTTGTTTTCCTTTCTATTCAATTCACACTCATGCAAATTGAGGGAAGAGAAATGGATTCAATTTGCAGTGTATTACAGACCAAAAGTGTACTTTCTAAACCTACAAGGTTATCAGAAGCAACCTTGCAAACAAGGCTGATACATTCTACTCCTGACAATTAAAAGAGTGGAAGAGCAGCGAACAGAACTGAAGAACACAGCTGAGAGGAAGAGAACTTTGTACCCACTCCCTACTTCAAGGACAACATGATGGATCCTGGCGATGATGCAGCCATCCTTTAAACACACACAAAAAACTCACAGAAACATTTTCAAAGCTCATAACACTTTCTGTTCATGCAGCTTTTCCAAAGGACAGACTGAAGCCCTTGGATAGTTCAAGATCGACAAGATGGCTAATGGTCCTGTTGATCTCCAGATTGGGAGGACATACTACTCTGAGACAGACGTGTACTCTTTCTGAAAGACTAAGCAGTTCAGGGGTGCCTGACCAGTCACTAACAGATTAAACAAAATCTGTGAGCAAGTATAAATGAATTCATTCTAGTTCTCTCAAAAGTCACTTCTACAGCAATATGGATTTTACCCTTTAAAAAGTATATTGGCTAAAACAAGAAATGGCCAGAATGTCTGGGCAGGAACTCAGAAACACAACCAGCACTGCGCACCCATTTGCCACCAAGTCTTATACAATTTCCCTTATGCGAGCATAAATCAGCAACAGAATTCCTGGTGGTGACCACCACAAAAAATCAAGTTCATTGCTACATAACCTAGATTCGTATTTCACAAGAGGTAATGTGAAGTCAGTTTCAACAGGCTGACGAGAAATATTTTCCATAATAGTGGAAAATACTGGCAGCCTAAGCAACTCACAAGACACACATTAAAATGTCAGGTGGGAAAAATGTTAAACCCTGGGGTGGCTGACAGTACTGGATCTGAAGCACTCCAAACTTCTTGATCTTTCACAGGGAGCAGAGTCCATATCACATTCATTCATTCATTCATTCATTCATTCATTCATTCATTCATTCATTCATT
>JAHTLZ010000237.1:9388600-9434027 GCA_023846285.1 Phrynocephalus versicolor | reverse complement strand
ATTCATTCATTCATTCATTCATTCATTCATTCATTCATTCATTCATTTTTAGGCTTATATACCGCCCGTCGTCCCGAAGGAACTCCGGGCGGTTCACAACAAAATAAAAGAAACAACAATCAATCAAATCAAACCGTGTAAACAAGCAGCAACGATTTAAAACAATTTAAACTCATAACATAAAGGCAAGGAGGCAGACAGTGGAAAAAAATTAATTAAAATTAATTAAAAGTCACCAAACGCCTCATGGAAAAGCATGGTCTTTACAGCTTTCCTAAAGGCTGGCAGGGACTGTGCAAGGCGCACTTCACTAGGGAGGTGGTTCCATAAGTTGGGGCCAGCCACAGAGAAGGCTAGGTTCCGAGTAGACGTTTTCTGAGCCTCCCTGGGCATGGCCACCTGCAGCAAGTGCGCCCGCGACAACCTAGTTGGTCGGGCCAAAGTTGACCGCTGGGGGATCCGCTCTGCCAGGTAGTCAGGTCCCAGGCCATGGAGGGTTTTATAAATTAAAACCAAGACCTTGAATCTAATTCGGGACGCAACAGGTAGCCAATGCAATTGGGCCAGAACTAGGGTGATGTGGTCATAACGACGCACACCCGCCACCAGTCTGGCCGCCGCATTTTGCACCCGCTGCAGTCGCCGAAGAAGAGTCAAGGGCAACCTCATGTAGACAGTGTTGCAATAATATATTCTCGGGCTCTACTTCCAATACCAGGTTGGCTCTTCTACCAATCAACAGGACCACTTCCTTGTTCACATTAAGCTTCAGTTTCTTCACCCACATCCATTTCCCCCCTTTCCCCAGAAAACCTATCAGGACTTCCACAGCTGTTGTGGCATACATAATTCAAAAAACAGATAGAGGATATCAAAATACTGATCTGCCATGTAATACTGTCCTAGTTTCCTCCTAGTTTCTCATAAAACAAATAGCCTAAAAATAAATAAAGGCAGTTTTCAATATGGCCAAGGTCATCACCAGCCAAGCTATTCAACAATCTCTAATATATACGCATCACTGCCAAACACTTGCTGGTCTCCGAGGGACACACAAGCAAAACAGGATGTCTGTTTCCTCAAGCAACATGTTTGACCCAACAATACTTCAAAAAGTCTTCTGTGTCAAACACAGAAAACTTTGAATTTAGGTTGAACACACCTTAAATTCAAGTGAACTTGCCTTGTTTTTGCTCGCAGTTGACCGCACAACCTAAAATAAGCTGAAGCATTCTTCCAAGTTCAGCGGCATCTGAATGCTCCCCAATCAGGTTAACATCAGGAAGGATGAAATCATTGATTTGCTGCCCCAGAATCTGTGCACAGACAAAAATACAATTATAGCAATATGTAAATGTATCTAGGAGAGTGAGAACACGTTTCCAATGTTTGAGGAGTTTCGAAGGCTCAAGACCAAACTAGTCCAAGAACAGGAAATGTGTAACCCTCTAGATATTGTCTGATTCTAATTCCCATCATCACAAGTCAACGCACTGAATGGATGGGGTGATATGGGTTTCCAGGAAGGGTCACATGTTCAACAGCAAGCCAAGGTCCACCAAGTAACTGCAACTGAACAAGAGGGAGGTAAAAGAACTGTACAGTAATTGGGAGAAGAAGTGTAATGGGCTAAATCCATCCTTTGCTTACACATGTTACTATACATTCTGCTCTGCAAAAATATCTGCTAATTTCTCCTTCCTTTTTTCATGAGAATTTAAAAATGATGTCCTTTCCTCAAGGATCTAGTAGTTCCTACCTCAGCTAAAGACTTGAAATGAAATTTATTTAAATTATTTAAATATTTTACCCTGCCTTTCTCCTTTAAAAGGACTCAAGGGGGTTTACATAATTAAAAGACAATATTTAAAGCTAAAAGCTGTAAGTCCGCAAATACTAAAAAGGATACAAAGGCACATAAAGCCATTTCGAAAAATCCCTCTCAGGCAGCCAGTCACTAAAGGAAAGCTTCCCTGAAGAGCAAGGTCTCTGCCTGCTTGAAGAATAAGAACCAAGATGGGGACAGCCTGGCCTCCTGTGGGAAGGAGTTCCATAGTATGGGAGCAGCAACAGTGAAGATCCTCTGCTGTGTCCCCACCAAACACACCTGCTCTTGGTGATCATAATACTAGGCAGGCTCATCAAGGGAGACATGGTCCTTGAGATGCATTCAATCGAAGCTGTTTAGGGCTTCATAGATTAGATAGTGGTTCTCAACCTGTGGGTCCTCAGATGTTGCTGGACTGCAACTCTCAGAAATCCTGGCCAGCTCAGCTAGTGATGAAGACTTCTTTAGACAATTACTGCCATAATCCCTTTAAACTGGCCATAGCATTCTGAAGAAGTCAAGATTTACTGCCCATGATTCGAAGCAAGATTGATATGGGTTCCCTACACAGTACTCCAAAATATCACCATAATACTAATGGCAAACAAAATGAGGTTCAGTAAGTAAATCCCTTGATCATTGTTTTCCATAGTATACTGTATTTGTTGTAACTCGGTTGTCTTTACGAAACTAGAAGAAATGTTAAAATAAAAAACCGCCCAGTGGAAATAAACAGGATTGCACTTTGTTGTTTTTGGACTAAAAAAATGTCATGAAAATCAAATCCTTAAGGCCCATTGCTTAATTCATTTTTTTTTCTGCAGAGGTAAGAAATATGATTTTGGTAACCAAGAAGTACAGTGTTTTTGATTCAAAATAAGGAGAGATTACACACAGAATACAGCTTAGCCTTTGTTTATAATGATACATCATCTCCAAAGCAATTTGACTATAAAGACATATATTTAATCTAAACAGACTGTCAAAACCGTAAAGACCATAACTGAAATAGATCTAATAAAGAAATTATGTGATAAAGCATCTGTTATAGTTTAAAAGTGGAAATCTTGCAAGCAACATCTGATAGGAATTTATAAACAATGGGGAAAAACAGTGGCGAACACAGATTCTTTTATATATATATTATTCTTGATAAAATAAATTAGTTACATTAAACAAGTGAACTTTTATCCTTAATTTTCATTCACAAATTACACAAAGAGAATAATGAAAACTGGGATGAAAGTTGAATGAACTACATGATAATGTAGTTCATCCAGGTAATGGAGCTAAGCAGAAAGCCTTTTACCTCATGATTGTAGTCCAAAATTCCTTTTAAAATTTTCTTCAGATTGCTCACCTTTCAGAAGGGAATAGAAAAAGGAATATTCAGAAAATGAGACAGAAAGTCACACAGAAGCACAATCATCAACTGCAGTCTGCCAATAAATATATTTGTAGCTAGAAGCAGATTTTTTTAAAAAAAATTGGCTAAAGCAACCAATCATTAAGATCACAAAATTATGATTATGTGATTGAATTATTTTCCGATTTCTAGATTTCCGTTCTTATTTTCAACAAGGACACAGAAAGGAACAAAAATCAACAGACATGGGGACTATACGCCAATGGATTTGTGTGTTGGCTCTATACTCGCAAGTGCCTCCCATATGTAAGGATGATTTCCTTCGACAAGTTAGAAGTTAGCATGTATTTTGTCTCACACTGTGAACTCGATGAAAAACAAGCAAGGTTCCTTATTCCTTGCTTTGGCAGTATTTGCCTGTCTGAATTGGCACAGCTTCAGAGACAGGCTCGGAAACAGCGTAAGAGGCTGCCTGAGAATGGGAGCAACTTATTCCTGTGCACATGGAAATCACTTATTACACCTCCCTAGATGTTCTTGGACTGCCACTCCCAGAATTCCTGGCTGGCACAGTTAGTGGTGAAGGCTTCTGGTAGTTTTAGTCCAAGAACATCTGGGGACCCAAGGATGGAAGACACTGCACTACAGATACCTAAAAGGATACTATGGGTAAGAGATAGCACTTATCTTACATTATATTCTTTTCTAGAGATGGGCACGACCAGAAAAAATTACGTTTCGAGTTGTCGTTTGTTGGGAAGGGCCCGTTTCGGGTCGTTTCCGTTTGTCGTGAATTTTTCAAAAATTTGTCGTTTCCGTTTGTCGTCTGTCATTTGTACAGTGGTTTAGGGGGAGGGGTGGGCCCTGGGAGGCACCTCTCTGGGTGCCTCCCTCTGAGTTGACCCAGAAGGGAAGGGAAGCGTAACGCGTAGCCGCTGCCAATTATGTTGGGTTGTTAGTGTGACAGGAAACCTCATCGGCACTTCGCTGTCTCACTAAGAACATTATAGCCATTAATTAATAGCTATAGCTCAGCCATATTTAGCCAGGGTTGCAGGTAGTGTGTCAGAGGCACCTCTCTCGGCGCTGACTCTGACTCACTAAGAAGGAAAGCATACTGGCGTACTGGCGTACAGGTTACAAGGGAGGGAGTGGGTCTGGAGTTGGAGGCACCTTTCGATGCACCACTCTGACCCACTAAGAAGGGAAGTGTACTTGCGTACGAATCTGGCTTAGGATTGGGGTAAGGGCTAGGCTTAGGGTAACGGTTAAGGTTAGGGTGGGTTAGTGGGCTGCACCTCTGGGTGTCTCTGACCCACTAAGAAGACAGTGTACTGGTGTATGGGTTAGGGTTAGGGTTAGGGTTAGGCTTAGGCGTGGTGGGCTTTTTATGCCCTCTCTGGCACATCCAGAAGTCTCAGCAAAACCTGGCCATGCGATTGGTGGAATGGTCCCAAAAATTTGCATGGTCCCATCCCATGGCCAGCCCATCATTGCGCGTGCGCAGGTGTAAAAAAATAAAAAAAAAAATAAAAATAAAATAAAATCAATGGAGGCATTTTATTGCAAGAAAAACCCACTGCTGCTACTATAAAAAAATCAGGCATTTAAAATACCTAATTTTCACATGTTTCTTTGGTGCTTTGGTGGGTTTTTTGGAGCACGATCGCCGCGATGCCATGAACGACAACGACAAATCAGACCCAATTTATCTTTATCGGGTCGGGTTCGAGCTGGAGCGGAGTAATTGTCGTTCTCGTTCCTCGTTACGTAACGAGAACGAAGAACGAGAACGGAAACGAGGATTTTGCCGATTCGTGCCCTTGTCTATTCTTTTCTATTCATTTTTTTAAAAATTATTTGGCCATTCCTAATAAAATTTCATGCTCTTTTTACTTAAGGGGCGGGGGTGTTTCCTGCATCTCAAATGCTTAAAAATATCTCATTAGCTAATATAAACTAGTATATTTGCTGTTTTCCTAAAATTCCTCAGGAAAGAAAGAGCAGACAGTATTTTTTTCTTACACTCAATTGTTTTGCATGTTGTGCAAATACATGTTCAACTTGAAGATGAATGTTTTTACTGAGCAAACGCATTTCAATGTAAATGTTGGAGATATTTTCCCTCAACCTCACAGGGCTACCAAGCAGAATTTAAGGAGAACAGCTCAATGGGAGGGCATGATTGACTGAGAAAGTTAAACAACTCACTGCCAGATCACAGGGTATGTTGTTTTGTTGTGAAGAAGCATGTTGCAATAACACCTGAAAAAAGCAAGCACTGTGCCATGAGCAGATACAAGGTTCTGGCAATTATTTTCAACATGTTGTATGTTCCAAACATATTAAAAAATATAAAATTAGTACCAACACAGGCTATGGCCCTGATGGCAGTTCTTCATATGGGAAATTTATTTCAGTGATGGCATCCATGAATTTAATATTTTAAAGACTATTCCTTTTCTTGGGGCATGATATTCAATTATTACAATCATATACTATTTTTTAAAATAACAATGTTTCAAATGTTCACACAAAACACTTAGTATGTTTAGGTTATAATGAAACATCTTTCCCCCACTCTTGAGTTCACCCAAGAAACAAGCACTGAGTTTTTGATATAGTCCCATAAATAGTGTACTGTATAACACACAGCCTTGGGATGAACTATTGGCAGAATGCCTTAGGTGGCTCTAGGGACAGATTCAAACACTCTTGAGAGGACCTATTGGCACCATTACTTCCATGGTTCTTTTTTGTAGATGGCAGTATTTCAATTGTGTTGCAAGTGTCTTCACTTGATGGAAAAATCATGCAATTCTCTGCCTTTAATTCTTCAGATGTGGGGTAGAGGGAGAGAAAGATGGCGATAAATCACCTGCAGGCAACAGGAATCCTAGGATACATCTGAATTATGCATTTGTATTTGGTGACAGTCAGCACCCATTTCTTCTCAAGCTGCTTTTACATTCACTAGCTTCTACAAGGACAGAGACATTTAAGGCATGCAAACAAGAACCATCAAGGACTCAACAGATCACTTATGAATCACCACAAGACCAGAGAAGCAAAAAAGAGGGAAAAGGTAATTTATAATGAATTCTATTTTGTATAACAATACCACCAAGAAGCAATTAAACAACATTTCAGCAAGAGCCTTTGAGACTTTAATATGAATAGACATGGAGTAATTCCCTTCCCACTGCTTGATTTTAAACAGCCTGAGAGGACCCTGAGACTCAAGGGCAAAGGTCCTATTTTACCTCCAGATCAGCAGGTTAGATTGAAAAAGAGTCCCAAAGAAAGCAACTTTGTTGTACAGCAAATATAAAGATTAATGCAGTCTTTTCAGCAATGCTGTAGAGCAAACAGATGGCCAACCACATGTTTACACCTGAAGATAATGGAGGGAAGTCAGAAAGGGATAGGCCTACAGCAGAGCAGAGCGATAGAAAGTTACCACAGCCCCTGCTTGCTCTACTCTTCTGCAGTACCTTTTTATACAGTACCTTTTTATACAGGTACAGGATTGCATTTCTTTCTTGATGTCACCCAACCTGGCCCACTCAGTTTAAATGTGGTACCTCTCCCTCAATTCCTAAACTAAGCTGCAAGTAGGACAGACCCATTTGAATCATTGGAACTTCGGGAGAGGTTGCCTTACCAAATCTCTACTGATTCAGTAGCCCCCTCCAGTTGCTCTCTCCCTCTCTCCCAATCAATCAATCAATCGGTCCACCCACCCATTCAGCCATCCATCCATCCATCCATCCACCCACCCATTCAGCCATCCATCCATTATTTATTTATTAGACTTGTACAGTATACCGCACCATCTGGCAACAAAGGCCACTCTGGACAGTTTACAGGGTTAAACAAACAAATACATCCATTAAGCATAATAATATATAAAAATATAATACAATACAATAAACAATGTAACAACACTAAGACAATCAAGATCAATAAAAACAGGCCAGAAAACACAATAGAGAAAATGAGCAGCGAGACATTACAGCTGAAACTAATAACTAGGGAAAGCCTTCCTAGATAGCCACGTCTTGAGATGTTTCTTAAAAACAGATAGCGAGGGGGCCAAACAGATCTCAGGAGGAAGTTGGTTCCAAAGTTGGGGGGATGACATTGAGAAATCCCAATTCCTTGTCAATGATTTGTGAGCCTCCTTCAGTGACGGTACCCTCAAATGTCCTGCCTGAGACGTTCAGGTACAACGGGCAGTACTCTGCAGTAGGAGCTGCTCTGACAGACAGCATCATTAGTGTGATGCACTATCACTCCATTAGTGTGATGTTTTCCCCCTAATAACAAGCCCTGGGTAAACAGAGAAGAGTATCTTCTATTAAAAGCTAGGAACACTGCCTTCTGTTCTGATGACACACTACTGTATAGTGAAGCCAGAGCTAAATTAAAGAAGGGTATTAGGGAGACTAAAGCTATATTCCGACAGAGGATTGAGCATCATTTTGTGAGCTCTGATTCTTGCCAGATATGGCAAGGTCTGTGACAAATTACGGGGCAGAATAACAAAAATAGTTTGCCTAGTGGTAGTGACTCCTTGGCTGAGCAGTTAAATCAAATTTTCAGCCATTTTGAGGTGGAAACAGGACCAACCATTATTCCAGCATTTACTACTGATGGTGCATTGCCAGAATCTATCATTGACAGACAACCACTTCTACTGTGGACCTCTGATGTGAGATACACTTTCTGGAATATTAATGCCTGAAAGGCAGCTGGACCAGATGGAATTATGGGATGAGTCCTTAAGGATTGTGCTGCAGAATTAGCTGGAGTATTCATGCACATTTTCAACCTATCCTTGCTGCAGTGTTTTGTCCCCACTTGCTTGAAGACATTCATTATAGTGCCAGTTCCTAAATAAGCAGTAGTGGTATCTCTCAATGAATACAGACCAATAGCCTTAGCATCTGTTATTATGAAACGTTTTGAGAGACTGGTGTTAAATTATATTAGGGTCTTCCATCTACTTTAGACCCATGTCAGTTTGCATATAGGAGCAATAGATCAACTGATAATGCTATGTCCATTGTTGTTCATACTGTATTTAGTCATTTGGAACAAAAAGACACCCACGCAAGGCTGTTATTTGTGGATTATAGTTCTGCCTTTTAATACCATTCTACCAAACAGGCTGTTTTCCAAAATGTTAAACTTGGGCATACATCAGAAGATTTGTTTGTGGGTTAAGCCTTTTTAAATAGCCACGTCTTAAGATGTTTCTTAAAGACCGGGAGGGAAGATGCCAAACAAATCTCAGGGGGAAGCTGGTGCCAGAAACGAGGAGCCACCACTGAGAAAGCCCGATTTCTCATCAAAGATTTATGGGCCTCCTTCAGCGATGGCACCCCCAAATGCCCTGCCTGAGATGATCGGGTGTTATGGGCAGTATGTATTTTGCAGCAAAAGCCGTTCTGTCAGACAGCAAGGTCCTAAACCGTTTAGGGCAGGCCTGCCCAAAGTCTGGCCCGGGGGCCAAATCTGGCCCGTCAGGCCATTCTGAGTAGCCCATGGCTGGCTGGCCCACCCCTCCCTCCCCCTCCTTCGCCGGGAAGCTTGAGGGGCTGGGAGGGCCGGCCGGCCGGTGAGCAGAAGCTTGTGGGGCTGGGTGGGCGGGTGAGGCGGTGGGCCACTACCACCAGCACCGCCGGGAAGCTTGTGGGGCTGGGTGGGCCGGCTGGCCAGCCATCGCATGGGCTGCTGCAACTGGCACCGCCGGCAACCATGTGATGGGTGCACGCACGGGCAGGCCGCCACCACCTGCAACACCGGGAACCTTGTGAAGCTTGGCGCGTGCAAGGGGTCAGTGGGTGGGGCTTGCAGTGGGGTGGCAGGGTTGGGGAGCAACCGGCCCCTGACACATTCTCAGCCACCAAATCTGGCCCTCCTTACAAAAAGTTTGGGCACCCCTGGCTTAGGGGTTTGTATGTCATCATTAAAACCTTGAAATCAATGCGGAAGCGAATTGGCAGCCCGTGCAGTGCAGCCAGCGAGGGGGTGATATGTTGATATTTGTTTAACCCCGTAACTAATATAGCCATGGAATTCTGCACCAGCTGGAGCCTCCACATTAACTTGCAAGGCAGCCCCATGTAGAACGCATTGCAGTAGCCTAACCTCGAGACTACTGACTGCCTGGGCCACTGTAGTGATAACGCTAGGGTCCAGGAAGGCAAGCAGCTGAGCGATCCGCCTAAGATGAAAATGGGCAGCACAGACCACTGATGCCTCATAAGAACATAAGAACATAAGAAGAGCCATGCTGGATCAGGCCAAAGGCCCATCTAGTCCAGCTTCCTGTATCTCCCAGCGGCCCCACCAGATGTGTTTGGGAGCGCATGAGACGAGATATCTGTCTCCTGATACCACTCCCCTGCATCTGGCCCTTGAAGTACCCTGGTTTAAAGCCTGGAGACTACACATCTCCATCATGGTTTGTAACCTGTGATGGACTTTTCCTCCAGGAATCTGTCCAACCCCCTTTTGAAGGCATCCAGGCCAGATGCCATCACCACATTGTGTGGCAGGGAATGCCTCCTGGGCATCCATGGAAAGCATAGGGTCCAATATTACACCCACACTACACCCCTCATCCTGCGTGGAGAGAGTCCCCCCCCCAAAAAAATGAGGGAATTTCCCAAACCGCCAACCGCCGGTGCCCCCACCCAGAGGACCTCCGTCATGCAACCAGAGGATCTGAACCTCTGCAAACTGCAGTTTGAATAAGATATGAAGGCCTGGAGCAGGAAGTTTCCTTTCCTTACTACTCCCAAACTCAAAAAAGAGAGGAGAATGCTTATATTTTCCCAGAGTTTTTGTTTTGTTTGCCAGAACTCCGTTTCTCCCCTCCCTTCAGGCTGACTCAGAAGCTAAGGTAACTCTATCTTCAAAAAGTTTAATCTGAACCTGACAAGCCAGATCCAAGCACACTGGAAGAGCAACCAAATATTAGTCTCCAAGAAAGTTGTCTAAGGTATCTGGGCCCTTATGGACAACAAGGAAGATCATCTGGACCATTAGTAGTGAAGAAGCAATATAATTCTGTCTTGGTAAGTTTTCTGGAGGCCACAGCTTGCAACACATCAGGGGCAAATACATCCCAATTTAGTTCAAGAAATTAAACATTTCTAATAATATCTCCCACTAAACCCTCAAGATTAGTAAAACCATAGTGTAGGTATACAGGGTTGAAATGTCACAGAAAATCCATTATTGTAAGAGAATATATCGAATATGAAACGGCAAAACATGTTGGAAGAATTTTCAAAACACAGGATTAAGAAAGAATTAATAATTGCACATTTAATTTAGCTTGATATTTAGTTGACATTTTGTTATTTTTTTCAGTCTGTAACCCTCATCAGCCCTTTGAGAAACACACCTGTAATCGTTTGTGACTTTAAAGTAAATATTGCTAAGCAATTAAAATACCTTCAGTCGCCAATTGTCTCCTACTTCTGTTTTGATTCTGTTCAACCAGTTTTCATCAAAATAGGCTGGGTCTCTGCGGGGAAAACAAAAGTAGAATATTTGCTGGCAATGTTTTCCAAAGCAAAATCCAAGTTAAAAGTGAATGGAAAGAGAAGAAGGGAGTTTTCACACTGCTTCTTTTTGCTTGCTCAGAATGCACTGTGTACCACATTCATAGAAGGCAAACAGAGCTTTTCGAAATTAGTTTAGAACCTCATACAGAAGTCTTATGCTGGTAACTACTGTCCTATAATTCTTGTCCTGTAATAAACACCAGTGAATTTCAGGGAACCCTAGAAGACCTCAGGGAGCTTACCACAAGGTTGTCAATTACAAGATCAAGAGTCATGAATTAGTTTCTTTGGAGAAAAGAATTTCAAAGTGCTTCTGCAACAAATCACTGAAGGAAATGTCCGGTGTGTTCTAGAATAAACCTCCCCCATTCTTGGGTGCAACAATGATATCCAGCAACCCTGGCCAAGACATGAGTGTGTCCCAGAAACCCGTACTGTACAGATACTTCTCTAGGGATAAGCCAAGTGTTGCTTAGTGGAAATGTTAAAGAAGCTGTTTCCTGAAGCTATAACCGTATGAAAATATGTGAGCTGTACAAGATCTTCTCATGGCATGATACTGCAGTGCTTTTAGTCTGTACACATTAACTCAGTTTCGGATTCAAATACTGTATGCATTTTAAAAAGCAAGATGTAAACGCTCATTGAAACCCATACATACAAAGACAACACATTTCCATTTTAAACATCTCCTATCTTATTCTGTTAACTTGGGAACCACAGGCAAAATCAGAAAGCAGAATCTTTGGTCTCCGGAATTTTAAATTTTTTTTGCCCTAAAACTATAGGCAGGATGTAAAGTACCATGAAACTAATTCAGTCAACTGTGGTGCATTTAACATTGTACTTCTTGGGAAGCAGTGTTCTCTACCTTGATCCCCTGCATATTTTATGGGAAAATTTTTTTTTAAACTGGAGGAGTTTGAAAAAAAATTATACTACAGTCGTCCCATGCCATTTCACAGTTCATATACTGTGGTCCCGGTATGTCACGGGACTGCAGTATATGAAGGCAAGGGCCTCTGGTGCAAGCTGTGTGAGCCTGTTTGGGGCCTCCTGGATTTACCCCAGGCCTGGCGCTGCCCTGAACGGGCCTCCGATGGGCTTCCTGGGCCTGTTAGAGGCCCCAGAAGTGGTCTCCTTCAAACCAAAAACAACTTCCAAAAAACCGGAAGTGCCTTCAGGATTGCCTGATAGCACTTCTGGGGCCACAGACAGGTCCAGGAAGCCTGTCAGGGGCCCATTCGGGGCAGTTCCACGTCTAAGGTAAGTGTAGGAGGCCCCAGACAGGCCCCCCAGTCCCAACACGACCCAGCATTTGCATACTGCAGATTTTCCTTTATCACGGGTCAGGCTGGGTCCCTAACCCCCGCGATAGGCAGAGGATTACTGTATATCTATGTAGAGGCAAGCATTAGAAACTCTAAGTTGCACTAGGTTATCTTACAGGCTTATCAGGAGCTACATATATCTTCAGCTTCTAGTCTTTGTGCACATATCATCATCCTCATCATCCTCATCATCATCCTCATCATCATCGTAGAACTGCAGAGCTGGATCATTGAGTCAAGCTCCTGTCAGATGCTACCCAGCAGTTCTATAGAAATGTTACCAAAGCGTTTTTTTTTTTTTTAAATACAGAATAGTAATCAAAGCAACATACTAAAACAAATTCTGGCTAGTGAAAGGAAAATTAAAAACTGGAAGAGGCAAATGGGGCTGGGAGTCAGAGGTATAGGTATCACCTATAGCCTAGTCTTGCATTTGCACTTTGTAATGGTCCCACAGCTCCCCCCTTTTTAACTTGAGAAGGAAATAGAGATGTGAAATTGCATCTGCCTTTAATATTGTTATTCACTCTTAAACAATTTATAAAACCAACACCCTTTGTTCTTAGACAAAGATTTGCTGGCAACTAGTGGAATGAGAAAGCACAGGAGTTTATGGCCTTGGAAGTATTCGAAAAAGAATTAAATTCTGGCAGATACTATTTACAGCTACAGAACACAGACTGCCTCCACAAAATCCGGCCACCGAAATACAGCTTCCCATCCTGAGCACCCTGGTTGCTCACCAAGACCTTCAACCTCACAAAGATGCACTGGCCACTATGCCTGCTAAATCCTAGACTCACAAAGCGCCCTTGTCACAAACAGCACTCAATAATAAGGATGGGACTTTTGGAAGGTGAGGACTTCCAGGTCCGTAATTCCACTAGAATCTCCCAGATGGAATTATGGAAGTGACAGCCCCAAACCAGAAGGAGGTAAAGCAGTCCTCACTACCTCCCTCAGACTCCTGCATGGATTTTTCTTTGAACTGAAGAAGTGCCCCCTAGATTTGGGATCCTGGCAGATCCTGCTACCTGTCTAGTAGCTGCTAGTAACAGTGTATTGTTACACAGTATAACCATCATGATCATCATCATGATCATCATCATCATCATCATCATCATCATCATCATCATCATCATCATCATCATCATCATCATCATCATCATAAATGAATGAATGAATGAATGAATGAATGAATGAATGAATGAATGAAAGGGAACAGGGGAAATCCAAGTGACTAAATATAATATCTGGAAGAAGAGTATATGGAAGAAGTGAAGCAACAGTATCACTCTTTTTTCCCTTTGGTCATCAAGCATACAGTATTCGGGCACCACACAGTTCAGGAAAGACATTGACAAGCCTGAACCTGCCCAGAGTACAATAGCCAAAAAAGTGAATGATCTGGGGGGTTGGGGGACCCAAGCCCTAGGAAAAATGGTTCAAGAAGATTGGTAAATTCAGTCTGCAAAAGAGAAGGTTGAGATGTGATAGAACAGCAGTCTTTAAATATTTGGACCCAACATAATGGAATCGAATAGCAAGAAAATAGCTTTTTTGACACTAAGAGCTCTTTGACTGTACCAGAAGGTGATAGACTATTTCTGGTCAAAATTAGTCTGCCTGTCTTGACATTTTCATCAGGTTTTGATTTTGCCTGTATTTCATGTGTGTCCATGATTCTGCAACATGTCATATTAGCAAAATGCCAACTCAGTGCTAGAACAATGAAAAGAACAATGCTTCTAACATTGTGCCATTGCTGAATGAACAGATAAGTAGTTGCATTAACATTTTTCACAGAAACAGCATTCTGGCAAAAATCAAAGGTGGGAAAATACTGTGGCATTTTAAGTATTAACAGATTTATTTCAGTATGAGGCTCCATAGAACAGAATCCACTTCTTCAGATATATGGATGGCAATTAAGCATTTCTTATATTAATCCCGACACTGATGAGAGTCAGATCCAGGTAAGGATACAGAGAACAAAATGACGATAGTTCATTAAAAATGAACTTCATTAACACAGGAATACAACTATCAAGCTGTAATTAGTAGACCCTAGCCAGGGGATAAAGAGAATGCCAGACAGATTTGAATTTCACTGCAATGGTAACAGCAGTTTATGGACAGAAACCAAGAATCCGTCAAGAGAGACAGCTATATTGTACAGCTTGTCTGGCATTCAGGAACCACTTGTTACAAGGAAGGAAAAAGAGAGAATGAGAGACATCATTAGAAGTCACATGCACCTGTCAACTGAGACCACTGAAAAGCACCATCAACTACCTGCAGCTCATTATGGACAACAATACTTCATTCTCCCTGGTTTTAGGTATCTATCCCTGAGTTGCCTATCGACACCCCTCAATCTTAAACAACTACTGATACACAAGAGGTAACACAACATGGAGATGGAGAGAGAGAGAAAGACAAGAACCTGTTGCAAACCTGGACACCAGCACTCTCAAGCATTCCAACAACATCAGCCACAATATATGTGGTTTATTCACTTATTCAGCTTCTATTGTGATTTACCTTATTTTTCTATGTATAAGACTACTGTATATTTTTGTCTAAAATTGTTAGACTAAAAATTGAGGGTCATCTTATCCATGGAAGTAAGCCAAGCAGAGAATTGTACAGTTGTAAAACTGACCATACTTTGTCTCTGCAAACAATTGTCTTATATATTATCTTATATAGGGGGTGTCTTGTGTCCTATAAACACCTAATTGTACATATGTGACAGCCAAGTACACCTGCTATACAGCTTATCATCCTGCCTAGGACCTGCTAATTATAGCCTGATGGTCCCATTCCTATGTTAATGAACCCTGCACACATTGTTATATATAGCCTCACCGGAACGTTACTTTTGCCACCACAGGGATAATGAGAGGGAAATGTACTGTATTTGTGTTACTTCTGTATGAAGAGATGGGTTTTGATCTACGAGAGTTCACAATCAAATGCATTTATCATTTTTTAAAGTGCTACAATACAGTGGACCCTTGTATAACAAACAGTTTGTATAACATAAAATCTGTACAACATAAAAAAATTCGGAGATAGGGGAAATTTGCTTAACAGAATCGCCTATGGGGAAAATCCGTACAACATAAAAATGGGATTACTCTGTTTTGAATGCATTCCTATGGGAAATTTGTATAAAGGAAAATCTGCTTAACATAATTTCATTTGGAACGAATTAATTCCTTTATACAAGGTACCACTGTAGTTTGCTTCCCGTTCCCCCTTTCATTTTTTTATCAATTTCCTTAGTAGCTCTGTTCCATTTTAGTTTCCTTGGGTTCCTCTTTTCTTTCAGTTTCCATGTCATAAGACTACAGACAGTTCCTTCTGCTTCATCTTACAGCAACCACACCCTGGGAACTTGCCCATCTGGCCACGTTATTCAGGGAGAAGCAAAGCACCCTTGTGTACAATCCCACTTTTATTTTGTATATCTCTCTCCCTTTTCCTAGATGTGATGACTGCATATTTCACACACACACACACACACGCACACACACTCAGTTGAAGGCCAAAAATGAAGACAAGGGAATTCTAAGGTATTCTCCAAACCATTTTAAGGTAAGCAAACATTTGGAATGGGGGTGTTACCTCAGCTAAAATGTTACAGAACCTAAACCAGTGGTTCTCAACCTGTGGGTCCCCAGATGGTCCTGGACTGCAACTCCCAGAAACCCCTTCCAGCACAGTGAGTGGTGGAGGCTTCTGGGAGTTGCAGTCCAGGAACATCTGGGGACCCACAGGTTGAGAACTACTGACCTAAACTATCTGGAATGAGGGGGTAGGCATACTAGGCTGAACATCTCCCTCCAGGTACAAGGTTTACTGGACATGACCAGAGAAAACCAAGGCTCTCCAGATAGGGCTAGCAATGCATCCTGCCTGAAATCCTGAAGAGTCGCTGACAGCAAAAGTTAATAATACTGGGCTACATGGACTAATGGGCTGACTCGGTACAAGGCAGCATCCTATGTCCCTATACTGTATATGATTACAGAAGATTTTCTAAGTGTTTCCCTTCTGTAACTCCTTTCAGATTTACACTCTTCATAGAAAACCTGAAAGATGCATTATTTAGTCATCCCCAAGCAATTGAATGCCCTTGATAGATGCTAGATTTAATACTACAGAGAACAGAGCCTCTCTGTTTATAAAAGAATGCATATTACGCATGCCACACCACTTTCCCTAACAGAGTCTTGGCAGAACCATGGTAGCAAAGAGGCTAACACAGAGTGGGGGGTGAAAGGGTAATTGACACAGTTTTCAATAAAGTTGTTATGAACACTATTTAGCAATACAGAGACGATATCAAATGAACATTCAGTGATAGCAGTCCTGTGATTCCCCCGTCCATGATTTAGACACAGATTGGCTTTATTGGAGATTGGAGAGGTTTGGCTTAGGAGGCCACAATTACATTACAAAATCCTCATTCCTCCTTTCCCTGTTCTCCTCCTGCAGAACTTCAGATTTTTATCTTGACTGTCCTCCTTCCTGACAGAAATCTGTCTTCTTTCCTTCTGTATGCTATCTTGCAACCAAGGTTCCCTATAAGATCTGCAGCGCTACATGTCCCTGGTGCTCTGCACAGGGCATTTCTCCCCCTATGCTCCCGTTGTGGCCATTTTTCTTCCACTTGTGATGGAACCCACACTGTTTGTGTGTATGTTGCTCACACACATGTGCCTATCACACATGTGCACACACAAGAGCCTGCAACACATTAACAGCACTCTACAGCCGAAATATTTCATCCTTTCATTTGAATTCAATCTGATCAACTTCCAAAATTATAGATATGTAGATGAACACCAAACTTTATAGTTACTTCATATATCCACAAAGTATATTTGATACGCTAACAAAACATATTAACGACATGAATACACAATTTAGTGCTAAATGAAACACACAGTTGGGTACTAACTGTACCTAACATTGAACACAGTTTAGCCGGAGTACACACACTGTTTGGATATCGGGCAGAGGTGATCAAATTTGAATGAAATGACTTATTTATTAAAAATGTTTTCTTACATCTTCTGAAGGACTTGAGCCATCACAACGCCATTGGTTAAATCTTCTACGGTCTGGCATGGTGCTTCCACATTAAACGTTTGGATCTGAGGAGGAATACAAACATTCAGTCAAGCTTAATCTATTTTAAAATACAGTATAATGCTTGTTATATATGGCTATGGCTCTTACAAGTCTAATGTCTGCACATCATGAGATTTCAAGAATGAGTAGCACCCAGGTACAATGTTGAATAGTTTGGCCCACAAAAGTAAACGCAATAGCACAGTTTGTAATGAAAATGTAAATAAAGAGCAAGTGGTTATCATTGCTGTAGATTGGAAAGGCCCAACTTAATGGTACTGTATATACTACAGAGTAGGAGAAAGTCAAGTGCTCAGTATAAGAAGATAAATCTAATTTAGCACTTGGATCACCATCTGCCAGGCTCCCAAATCCTTGGAGGAAACACGGCTTCCACGAGCCCTGGGACACCATTCTCTTATTACTATATATAACCAAGATCTTTACAGCACTCTTGCCTGATGTCATTATGCGACAGCAGCTTTTTTCTTAAAAATAAGCAAATCACCATACATTGGAAAAAAATCCATCCTTTGTAGAAAGATTGGGGGAAGTGTAGCAATAATGGGACACACTCAACAGCTCATCGTGTCGTAGATCTATGTTTTTCAACCTCAAAATCACAATGGGTTTTACTAGAACTCATGGTACAGAATCTTACAGACATTGATTTTTGTGAATATGTTTGAAATGTGTAGCTGTAATCTCTGTTACACACAACTGCAAACTACTAGGAAGCACCTCGAGTACCAAAGAATGTTTCCTTCCTCCTTCAAGGAGCAGAAGCCAAAGACCCTCATCTGAGAATTGATAAAACCTGAGGGATACAAGCCTATTTTATACGTACTGTATTAGAAACCAACTGGCCTCTCAAAAGACAACACTTAAGAAAACAGGACACCTTCCTTATTTTCATGCAAGTATGCTAATGATAGCGGGACTTTTTACAGGCTTTTTTCTCCCAAACAGAAGCACCAAGGGGTGTTTCCAGATCCAAATATCTCTGCTCAAGAATAATACTACTTAACCAATTCCTCCTCACTCTTTTTCTAACAACCTGGAAAAGGAATGGGAAAACAATTTCGGTTTGCCCAGCTTTACCCGGGTGTTGTACTGCTTCATATGGAAAAGTTTGAACTGAACCATCCTGTTGACCTTCAATCGTTTGATCCACCCTAACCAGTTATTAAAATATTCACAAACCAGTTAGAGCACTTGGGTGGACATGGAAAATTTACAAGCAGCTCAAATACAAGCTCAACGTGTTTTTCTTGCCCAGGCAATACAAACCAACTTTTGATAGAAGAATTACTCACCCAATTAGAGGTGAATTTAATTAACCTCTCTAAGAAGAATGTACCCCTACAAAATTGTCTTTAAGTTTTCACTTTCAATATCTGCAAAGTTTCCCCTTAAATATATATATACCAGTATGTATTTCTTTCAAGGAAATTTTGCTCCTATTTTCTACTTAGTCACTTTGCACTGTATGTCATCTGTTTTATTCCTTTAGCTGGCCTGAAATCAAAGCTCATAGTGGAGGCACAGTATACAGTATATAAAATATATATTACATCATTTGATATATGCTTTATTCCATCTCATTGATCATCATGTATCCAGCAAGCCTCATTATGCACCCATTCCTTTACTGAACTGGTTCAGACACTACAATCTCAGTACAATAAACTATGAGTGATTACACTACGGATGAACCTAATACAGTTGCACACACACCCAACATTTCATGGTTCATATACTGCAGTCCGAGTACAGTATACCATGGGACCACAGCATAGGAAGGCAAGAGTCCTTGGGGCAATTTTTCAGTTTGAATATCACTGTGGCTTGAGGTACTAAGTAAGATGAAAAAGAGAAAGAAACTCACAGAACTTAAGGCTCATTCTGTCAGATAAACCATGATCATCAAGAAACATCAATGTACAAACTAAGCCCCTGGCCTTCTGTTGTACAAAAATTGTTTTCTGTTCCTTACCCAGTGAATCCCTGTAAAAGATAATTTTTAGAAACACTGCAGAAACATTGTGATTTGAGCATGCAACTGGGTGTGCATGATGTTCAGAAGAAAGCTCTGCCGTACATCTACGACATCTGCCTCCTTGGATCCCAGTCCATAATTACACAGAGGCATGTCAGTGAAACTAGGAAAAAAATCTGAAGCAGTCTGCCCTAAGCAGAACTTGAGAATTAGAGAGTATGGAAGACACCGGATGAGTCAAGCTTAGACAGCAGTGCTACATATATTTCCTTTTGTAATTGCCACTGCTGCTGAACAAATAATTTTGGCAGAAAAAGTATTCACTTATTGCAAACTCATTAGCATATATCCTTATATACATAAAATTTCCTAATGAATTTAAATATCAGAAGAGTGTATCATGTTCACATATCTTGAGTTGTCATTACTATGTGGTGTATGTTTGTTAAGCAAAGTTTAACTGTTTCAGCTAAAATGCATGTTGTTATGTAGCATCAAGAAGCCTCTGATTTACAGTGACTCCATGTGATCTATTATTAGACAATGTAGTGGACTAGGACTCAGGAGATGTGGGCTCAAATCCCCCACTTGTCCACAGAAACTGATGGGGAAGGGGGAGAGAGGGTGCTAAAACCACTACTTACTAATCTCATGTGCCATGAAAGCTCTACTAGGGTTGTTGTAAGTTGGTTCTGACTCAATGGCACATCACAGGCACACACATACACACAAAGTAGTGAATGGCACTAACAGTCTTGCCCAGGTTTTGCAGATTAAAGGCCGTGGTTTGGCTTACTAAGTCCATCCATTTCATGCTAGCTCCTGCTCTTTTCCTACTACCACTTTTCCTAGTGTTATTGTCAGCGAGTCTTATTTTCCACTGTTTTAACTTAGTCATTCTCAATCTTTTTTTGGCCGCAGCCATAAACACTTTATGAAAGAAACAGGATTGTGTAAATTGCATAATGAACCTTATAAGGTGGTGTGCTAATATGTGTCTTAATATAGTCTGTTGCCCCCTTCCAATATGCTAAGCCCCCACCCCACCCCCGGGAGGTATAATGTCCCGAACAGAGAATAGCTGTGTGGTTTTAAATAAAACCTCAAGGGTCTTCTGATCTAGAGTTTATTAACTTATCTTTTTGGCGGCCCACAGTATTGGTACAGATCTCCAATTCCACTTTTCCCAGTGAGTCTCCCCTCCCATCAGCTTTCTTGTTTTCAGATCTATACAAAGTAACTACAGTATGACTAATCTTGGCCTTGGATCTCCAGTGACACATCCTTCCCTTGAGGATTTCTTCTAGTTTTCTTAAAGCTACCCTTCTGAGTCTGGCTCTTCTTCTGATTTCCTGCTGCAACCTCCATCTAGATGGGACGACTAAAGTATAGAGAATCTTCAAGAATTTCAATTTGCTCATTGTGAAGATTTTTTTTCTTATTGTTCAAATGTAATCCTTTTTTTTAAATGTTCGACTGTAATTTTCTTAAATGCACACCTTACTGTAGTATAAGGGTCAGAGTGTGTCAGGGCAGCTGAGAGCAATACTACCAGAGCACTAAACTCCATTACAAGCCTAGACACCTGGCAGGATCACCAAAAGGGGAATGGTGAAAGCACAGGCACCAGATTAAAATGAACCCATTTTCAACAGTATTTAATGGTCTTATCAGCAATAGATCCTATGAGGATGATTGGGGTAAGCAAAAAATTCTGGGACAGCTAATGCCAGCAGCATTGACATTGACACTGGTGAAGAATCTTTCACAGACAGCAGCAACTACAACCACTCAAGCTAACTCTTGTTAGTACTGCAAAAGAAAAGAAAGAAAAGAAAAGATAGCAATGGTAAACTGTTTCAAAACGCTTTATATACCCTGAAAACATTATGATAAAAACCACATATGTCTATACAGTAATCCCCTGCCTATTGCTGAGGTTAGGGACCCAACCTGACCTGCAATAATGGAAAATACATGATATGTGGATGATGATTCAGCTTCTGGACTGTGGGCCTATCTGGGGGCTCCTACACTTACCTGAGGCCTGTCAGCAGCCCCAGAAGTGGTTTTGGGCAATCCAGAAGGCACTTCTGGTTTCCTAGCTGTGACTTCCGGTTCGCTGGATACCACTTCTGGGGCCTCTGACAGATCCAGGATGCCTGTTGGAGGCCCATTTGGGGCAACGCCAGGCCTGGGGTAAGTGCAGGAGGCCTCAAATAGGCCTATGCAACTTGCCCCAGGAGCCGTTTGTTTCATATACTGTAGTCCCATGATATACCAGGACCGCAGTATATGAACCACAAAATGGCAAGGGATGACTGTATAAGTACACACATACAAAGAAAAACATACATATACACTCTAAAAAGAAAGGTCTGCTTCAAATGCTTTACATAAACTTTTTCCAAAGGCAGCTGTTGTTGTTGTGTTGTTACAGTCATGACCGACTCTTTGTGACACCATGTCTATGGAGTTTTCTTAGCAGGAATACTGGAGTGGCTTGCCTGTTCCTACTCCAGGCGCCTACAGCACCTGGTATTCCCTGGTGGTCATCCATCCAAGTACTAGCCAGGCCCAACCCTGCTTAGCTTCTGAGATCAGGCGAGATCAGATGTGCTCAGGGTATCTAGGCATGCAATGGTTCATAATGCCAAACTTCAGATAAGGAGAATTCCAACTTACAGGAAAATACAGTGGACCCTTGTATAACAAACAGCTTGTATAACATAAAATTTGTACAACATAAAAAATTCCAGAGATAGGGGAAATTTGCTTAACATAATCGCCTATGGGGAAAATCCGTACAACATAAAAATGGAATCATTCCGTTTTCAATGCATTCCTATGGGAATTTGTATAAAGGAAAATTTGCTTAATATAATTTCATTTGGAATGAATTAATTCCTTTATACAAGGTACCATTGTAATTATATAGTAATTAATAAATGTATTTCTTATTTACAGTTGTTAATAATCAATTGCATTTTATTCCACAGATTAGCAAGCTGCTTTCAATGAGCCTTGAGTAATTTCGCAACTGGTTCAAACATTGAAACTGCTGTGGTTATCATAAGAGAGAGAAGCATCCTACAAATGGCCACCTTTTCTAAACTCTCTGGCTGCTCCATACCACAAGCCTTCTCTGACTACACTTTTATTTTACTCATTACTATTAACACATTATACCAATGAGTTAATTTTGGGAAACAGTGAGGTCATGTCAAAACATTTCAATTTAATAGAGACACTGGGTCATCTGAGAGAGAGAACAGACTCATGGCAACACAGTATATGGTATCAATCCCTGCCTTTTCATTGTACAGAAGAAGCAAGACAACACTGAATTTCTGTACTACTGCTCCTTGTTTGCCAGGGAACCAGCCAGAACGAAAATTCCCATCAACCTATAAGGACTGAGCCTCCTGCAGTGGCCTCAAAAGCAATGAAACAATAAGTCTACTCTCCATATTACAGGGCTCACATTGCAGAAAATTCTTTCCTTTACTCCTAGGTACATACTACCGCTCTTCCTTTGTTCCTGGCATCATTATTCTACAGCAAAGGATGGGGAAATCAGCAGAGTTTCAACAACAATTACTTTTCACTCAACAGTTAAACAGCATCCTGGACCATCTCCTCCCTCAATGCCTTAATGTTGCACAACACTATGGACAGCTAAGCTACCAAATACACACATAGGGTATTCATTTATCCAACCTCCTCAAACTCTCCACTTCTTGCCAAAGTGTCACATCAAACAATGTGTGCCAGATCAACTTTAGGAAGAGGTACTCTCATTCTAGAATAATTCCTCAGGACATTTGCCTGATGCCATGTTTATGATATTTCCATCATTTAATAAAGACGTTTTACTCACTTAAAACTTTTTAACAACATAGTTTTTTTTTTAAAAAAAAAACTATTCACAGAATGCAATAGCAAGAAATTGAGTCAACCAACCAGTTCAAAACCTACTTGGTGGGGAAATAATTATAAGCCACATAAATATGGGTACAATAGGGAAGACACTGCCTAAGTGATACATTGATAAGCAAATGTGGAGAAAAAAACTAAGTGATTTATCACTAAGCATTTTTTAAAAAAAGTTTAAAGGGTACAAGTGCAGTGACTAGAGATGGGTGTTTCGTTTCGGAAGGGATCCGTTTCCAAAATGAAACACGGCAGCAAAATCAACCACTGACTTACCTTCCTTTGGGCCGCACAGAGCGAAACTCCAATCAAGAAGCAGCCTCCAACATGTCTTTTCTTCTCCCTGGCGCTAGCCAATCAGACAGGGAGGCAGGATGATGCATGCCCTTGCACAGCTTTTGATTGGCCAGCGGCAGAGAGAAGGAAAGATGACACGTTGGAGGCTGCTTCCTGGTTGGAGTTTCGCTCCGCACAACCCAAAAGGAAGGGAAGTCAGTGGCTGATTTTTTTCCTGAGGCTGGATCCCAGTTCCAAACATGTTTTGTTTTGGAACCGGACCCCTTCCAAAATGAAACGCCCATCTCTAGCAGTGACTAATGTCCCCTCTAATTTTTGGCCCCACTATGTCCCATGGCCAAGCACATCTCCTTCTCCATGGGGGTTCCAGCACAATCAGAACAAAAACGATTGAGGTTGGTGTGTATGGGAGGAAAAGCCCTGCACGGGAGGGGAGCAGTGCTGTGACCATGGCATCCAAACTTGCAATCCATTTACAAAGTAAATAAATTGACAGCAGTGTTCACATATGTCAAAATGATAAGAACAGAAGCGATTCAGGCATTGGATCATTTCAAAAAGAGCATGCCAGCAAGGTGGGGGGGAAATTTATGTTACATAGGTACCCAGTGAATGGAAATTTATAAAATGATACAAATAATGACAGAATCAATATAATTGGAGTCCTTTTGGGACATGTGATGGCACCAAGATGAGCACATGGCCTAAGTGCTCCCACTGTAGTCCTTCCTTCATGCTACTGAGTAAGCAGACAAGAAAGCTCAAGCAAGTAAAGAATCCTCCTAGATTTAAGACAGGGACTGCATTTTTTAAAAATCAGCCATGGAGCCTAACACACTCATTTTACAATAATCAGAATATAAAGCCCAGCAGATGGCCTGGCTGAATGCACCATATAACATTTGCTACCAGAACAGCCTAAGTGAAATACACTCTCTCTTCCATTGCATATCGGGAGATCAGAATTTTTAAAAAGAGTAACTCAGCTTTCTACCCTGTAAGATTCTAGTAAAATTATAATGTTCATAAAGCATTTATCATGCTGCCCTTTACTCTTATCTCCAGACCAATCAGAACCACTTCACGCCTCTGCCTGGAAGGCTACTGCTAACAACCCATATTTAATGGGTGTTAGGAAGGTTTGCACAGGTGTGACTTACATACACCCCAGGTCATTGTCCATCTAAAGAGCCCATTCAGACCAGGGTGGGGTGAAATCAAGGGTAACTATAAATTGGAAGCCCTCCCACCAATCTTCCTCAGACCGAAGAAGCTACTTGGATGAGTAGTGAAACACTTCTATCCCACAAGCAAGTCCACTCAACTCCCAAATGTCAACAGAATATTTATGCTACAAAATATTGAAGTATAAATCAACACAGTGAGAACACTTTTCTCTATCCTGCCTTTCTCCTTGAAAAGGGCCCAAGGTGGCTTATGGCAATCAAAAGACAGTATTTAAGATTAGAAACAATAAGTATACCATATCAAAAAACCTAACCAATACCAAAATACATTCAATGGGATAAGATACCTATTTGGCAGCCATTCTCTCGGGGAAAGGTTGCCTTGAAGAGCTTGAAGACAAAGGCCTTTGCCTGCTTACAGAAGGACAGTAAAGATGGGGCCAGTTGAGCCTCCTGCGGGAAGGAGTTCCAGAGTCCAGAAGCAGCAACAGAGAAGGCTCTCTCCTATATCTCCACCAAATGCATCTGTAAAGGTGGCAGGACTCAGAAGAAGGTCTCTGTTATTTTAATACCTGAGCAGGCTCATAAAGGGAGATGCGGCCCTTGAGATAGCGTGGGTCCAAATCATTTAGAGTTTTATAGGTTGGAACCAGAAGTAGATCAGCAGCCACTGGAGCTGCTGTATCAGGGGCTTCTGTGATGAATCTGTCCAGCTTTCAAAGCAAGTGAGAGATATACAGGAGTAGCTTCATTAATTCAACTTTTCCTGTTAGTTTCCATGGCTGAGCAGGGATTCAAATCCTGTTCTCCAGAGTCCTAGTCTGTCACACTGTCTACTACAATACACCACAATGACAATCCCACAAATACCACACTAATAATGATAAATGAAATTAACACCAAAAGACCCATCTTGGAAGGAGTGCAGTGGGCAAATTAGTTTTAACTGCACAAATGCACTCCTGAGAGCACCCCAAACCTAGGCATCTAGATTCAGAAATCAATCCATGAGTGCCTTCAGGATGTGCACCTGTGGTTTTTAAAGGAAGAACCACTCCATCCCATACACAGGCTGCATCCCTGTATCCTGAGCCGCCTTTCAAACTACCAGTAGCACCTCTGTTGAGTTTGGATGATGTCAACGTATATTAGAAATCACTAGGCCCAATAAGAACTGTCCATTTCTACAGAATTTATTCTACTAGGCCAATTTTGCAACACAATCCTCAGACTTCATAGTTCTAAAAATTCTCCTGCCCCCACATTCTTGGTTAATTGAATCAAAAATAATGTATACAGTAGCAGCATGAAGTTCATTCATAGCATTTAATGGCCCAACTGCAATCTGTGAAATTAAAAGTGGTTTAAGTACAAATGTACTTAATTTCTTGATTGATGTTATAATATTTATTTATTTGAAATATTTTACTCAACCTTTTCCTTAAAAAGGGCCCAAGGCAGCCTACATAATTGAAAGCCAATATCCAAAGGCTAAAAACAACAGTCAACATACAAATACAAAAGGGATCAAACAAATACAAGAATAAAAATGGTAAACAAAATCAATGCAAGAAACAGATTCAAAGCAACAAAGCACAAAGAGCTATTAAAATACTCTTCTCAGACTGCCAGTCAATTAAGGAAAGCCTGTCTGAAGAGAAAGACCTTCATCTGTTCATGGAAGGACAACAAAGAAGGGGCCAGACTGGCCTCCTGTGGGAAGGAGTACCTGAATCCGGATGCAGCAACAGAGAAAGTGCTCACCCATGTCCCTAACAAATGCACAGGTGAAGGTGATGGGTCTGAGAAGTAGGCCTTCCCTGATGATCTCAGCACCTGGGCAGACTCATAAAGGGAGACATGGTCCTTGAGACAGCTGGGACCCAAGCCATTTAATACTTTATATGTTAAAACCAGTGTTTTCAAATGTGCCTTGAAATGGATCAGCAGCCAGTGGAGTTGCTGCAATGGTGGGTCAGGTGATCCCTGTTAACCTACAAAAGAGTAAATTACTTCTACATATGCTTTAAAGCAGATTCTTGCACACAACAAGCACATCATGTCTATATTTTTAACATGCAGTAGCCCTCCAACCCTCCCCACAACCTAGACATCAATCACATCCACTTATAAGTTTATATCTGATTCTATACATATACTGTACTGTAGATTGGGTAGCCCAAAAGAACTACTGTATCAGATGTTTTGTGTTTTGAGGCTCATTTCCCGGATGCACTGTGCTCTCTAGGAGACACATAGCTGCAAGAGGATAGTCTCCATATCGTCTCAAGCCCTGTCAGCTATGATAAGAAATAACTTAAATACCCATGCAAAGTCGTCTTACAATGGAATGAAGATCTACTGACTTGAGATACAAAAGACATTACAACAGGGTGTGGTGTGGTGGTACATTTCCATTCCCTGGTTTGCAAAACGGCTTAGAGAAGACCTCAAATAAAGATGAAAGTCACAATTAATATTTGGCTTTCTCCCATGCTAATAGATTTTAAACAGGGGTATGGAGAAGCCCCCGGACTCACTCTGTACCCAAATTGGGGTTCAAATCTCCATGGTAAGCAAGGTCAGGCCTTCTGAAAAAAATGTTGTCTGCTAGACAACAATAATGCTGTCAGAAAGCACAAAGCTGGGACAGACTGGGGGCAAAAAGAAAAAGAAAAAAAGATTACAGTGCAGCTGTACAAAACAAAACACAGTAAGGAGCCCACGTGGGGTTATTTTGACAAGCATACCTATCTTATGTGAAACCCTGTGCTTTTCAGGTGACTTGTCCCTGCTGATTCCTTACCAGGTTCGGCACGCATTAGGAGTAGGTCCCGCTGAATTCAAACAAAGCCCATTGTGATTAATAGAGGTGAGGAAGTCTGAGGGAGCCCAGGAATAAGACAAAAGGACGAACTACTCCATTTCCAGGAGGTGTTGGGAAAGCAGGCAAACGAGCGGGGGGAGGCCCTTGAGGAAAGAGAAGAAGGGCTGGGAGCCAAAACCCGGCTCAAGGCATGGCAGGGGACCCCCAAAGTGAGAAAGACCCCCACACACACCCACACACGCACACACGCGCACAAACACACACACAAGGGAAAGAGCAAGGAGGCTGCCAAGGGGAAGGGGAAGGGGAAGTTACGAGCCCCCCCCCCCCCCGGGCGTCAGGCATTCCTCCTCCTCCTCCTCCTCCTCCTCCTGCCTTGGCTCGCCCCGTGCGCTTCTCCGCCTTCTTACCCAGGTCAGCAAGCTCTCCCCGAGCTCGGCCCGCTCCAGGCTGTCCACGTTGAACATGGCGCAGGCCGGGCGGGAACGCTCTCCTTCCAGCCAGCCGCGGAGCTTGCCCGGTGGTGGTCGCCGGGGGTGGGCTGGGGGCACAACCTCGGGAGAAAGAGCCAAGGAATGGGAAGGGAAGGGCGAAGAAGAAGACCAGGAGGCGCCTCCTTCCTCCCTGCTGCGCCCGCCGCCGCCGCTCTCCTCCTCTTCTCTCGCCCAACCCAACCCAACCCCAATCCAGGCCGGCCAAGCCAAGCCAAACCAAGCCAAGCCGGGGCTAGGGCTGCTGCTGGTGGTGGTTGCAAACGCCGACCGACACGTCACCGGGCGCCCCCCCCCCGCGCGCCGGGATCCGCCCGTGGTTCCGATGGGGCCCGGGCGAAGGACGACGACGACGACGACGGCGCAGGCGCCCCCGCCCAGCCCCTTCAAGGCCCGCCTTGCTCAGTCACGCCGGGGGCGGAGCGCAGGGAAGGAAGCGGGCGGGCTGGAGCCAGGAGGAGCCGCCGCCGCCAACGCCGCTGGGGCTGGGGCTGCTGCTGGTGGTGGTGGTGGTGCTACTACAAGGCCTGGCCTGCACCCTTCGGGACCGGAGGTAATTGAGGCGGGGGGGAGTCGCCGGCTGCGCCCCCCTCTCGGCCCTTTTTCCCGCCCAGGCGGTGTCTGCCTCTCCCTTCCTGCTTCGTGAGAGCGGAACCCTAACCCTTCCCACCCTATAGATGCCCCAAATAATGTCCTTTCGGTCTGGCCAAACCTTCTCCCCCCCCCCTCTTCCTCGCCCAACAGGGCTTCGTTTCCCTCTACCCTTGAAGCCCAACGGCTCTTAGGTGAAAGGTAAAGTCGCCTCTCCCCCCCCACCCCCGCACCTACGTGTTAGTCGTGTCCGACTCTAGGGGCGGTGCTCATCTCTGTATTCAAGCCGAAGAGCCAGTGTTGTGCAAGTCCTGTTGTGGCCGGCATGGCTGCAAGGGAACGCTGTTTTTAACCTTCCGGATTTTTTCAGCGGTACCTATTTATCTACATACAGTACTTGCATTTTACATGCTTTTGAACTGCTAGGTTGGCAAAAGCTGGGGGTCAACAGCGGGAGCTCTCACTCCGCTGGGTGGGCACCCGGGATTCGAACCACTGAGCTGCCGACTTTGCAGCTGAAAGTTTTTCAGCGCTCTAGCCCGCTGAGCCCCCACGCGCCCCCCCCCCCCGTGAAGGCTCTTAGGCTTTAGGGTCAGCCACCGAAACCCATTTTCTTGGCTTTTGGGTGGGGGTGGGGGGTTTAACTTGGTGCCCAACCTTCTCCTCCCCCGGCGGCCCTCGGGTCCTCCCGTGGTTGAAACGTGCCTTGCGAAGCCCCGAGAGGGCAAGAGAAATGAACCGGACTTGTGCTCCAAGGGGTGGCCGACCAGGGTCTTCGGGTGCGTGTACCCTGACATGTGAATGTGGCGGAATACGCGGGTGTGAAGAGAGGAAAGGTGGTGCGAATGTGGGCGTGTGCCTGGGCTGGGCTCTTCCAACGACTTTTGTGCTTAATCCCTTGAGGGTAACTGTTAAGCATTTCCCTTTGGATGTGCTGCCTTGCTTAGTCAGAAGAAGGGGGAGGGAAGGTTTGCCTTGGGGACTGATAAGGCCTGGAGTCACACCTCCTCCTTGCCTAAGGCAGGTAATATTACCTGACACACCTTCCTGGGGCTTCAGATCTTCCTATTTTTCTTTCATGCCATCGTGGTTTCTGATTTATGGCAAACCTTCTCCAGGGACAGAGTCCTGTACTCAGAAGTGGTTTGCCACCCCCTTCATTTGTGGGCACCCTGGCAGATGGACTGTTTTCCCACAGGAGGCACTGGGAGCAATTTAATTCCCAACTTCTTGCTTTGCTCTCTCACATAGTTATCCAGCATTATTTGAATTTAAGAGAGATTTAACCTTAGAACACTTGGACGGAAAGCATTTATTGGCCACAGAGTTGGAGTCTTCACCCCTTAGGTAAAGGAGTGAGTCTGCCTCTCCAGATATTGTTGAACTCTGACTCCCATAAGCCACAGCCAACATTTGTCAGAAATGTTCTGTGTTGCAGACTAGTAACACTGGAAGGGGGCAAGAATTCACCACTGTAATCCTATACAGTAGGACTCCGGTATCCACTGGGGACTGGTTCCAGGTCTTCCTGTGGATAATGAAAACCGTGGATAAGGGAGAACACCCCCAAATCCCCAAAACTGCTGTTTTGTGACTGTAGCTTGCTTTACAGCTGCTGTTTTGTGACTGTAGCTTGCTTTATGGCTGCTGTTTCATGACAGCTTGCTTTACCGTTTTTAAATGGCTAAGACCTAGATCTTAGATAAAATAATTAGCACAGTTTAAATTTCAACTGAAAAACAAGGGCAATGGTCAGTGAGAGACAAGACACAAAAGTAAAAGGGGAAAGAAATAGTAATAGCATTCTAAGTTAAATTATTCAACAACTTGACATAGACACAAGGGGAACAATAGTAATAATTTTGATCAAGTAAAAGAGACCAACGGGGGTGGGTGGGTGAAATTCTTTCTATAATATCCAAGAAAGGTCAATGCAGTCCTAAGATTGAGCTCTTGAAAAAGCACGAATCAATTGTTTAAACAGGATAAAATAAGAAGTTTGAAAAAGGATATAGAAGAGTCACCCACAGGCAGGGTATGTTCAAAATACGTTACAGTTTTAAAGAAAGCAAGTGCTAAACTTTGCAGTCTTATCGAACCATAACATTTCCTATGTGAGGCAATATCCAAGATTTTACAGCAAACGCTTTTGTCTTATATGGAAAAAGAAATGCCAGGGTTTTAAGCTGGATCAGAAAAAGAAAAAGATGAAAGAGCAAATGTATGTTGATTTCAGGAACAAAGAAAAATTGAGAAGAACATTAGTTTGTGTTTTATCAGTTATAGCAAACTGCAGAGTGAATCATGAAATGCAATGGCTTTTTCTTTTAAAAAAAATTAATTGCTCCAATGTGTAATGTATACCCTGGCTGTTAGGATGGATTGTGGAGAGACAGAATGGTTTCCAATTGGTGAAGGTGTCATACAAATTTGTTGAAGAACCATGTATTATTTGAGCAGTGGTATAGCTAGGAGGGTGGGGAGGGGCATCTGCCCCTGGGTGCAGCATCTTGGGGCACCAAATTGATGGAGACTCTCCATCTATCTGTTAAAAGCAGGAGCTGGGGTTGCCCTGGGCAAGGACAAGCAAGGGCAGTGAGCCTGACTGGGTCAGTGTACTCTGCAAAGCCTGCGTGGAGCCTCATTAACTCCAAATGAAGAATGCTGCCGCTGCTTCCCTTGACCTGGAGGGAAGGGCAGGCTTAGGCGGCTGGAGCAGTTCAGCACCCGGCTTCCCCAGCAACACTGTCACCCAACCCCGGGGAGTGGCTCCCATCTGCAGCTAGGAAAGCTCTCTGTGTCGCCTTCCCACCCCGCTTTCTGCTTATTCCCAGGAATGTTGGCTCCCCATCCTAAACAAGGAAGGGCCTGGCCACCGAAGAAGGGAAGAATTGGGATGGATCCAGGGACAGACACCCCCGACCTCATCCTCAAAACACTGGACTGACTCCCACACACCCCGCACTGGCGGCTGCTGCCTTGCTGAAGGGTGCGAGCAGATTGGTGGGGGCCACTTGGGCCAATGCACAGCACAGGGTCTGGGTAAAAAGGACGGATCACTGAAATCAAGAATCGATCCTCTTGATTTCATGTGATTTTTGATTGGGATCCTTCCCAAATCACCATCAAATCATACATCTCATTAATGTGCAAACACTGCACATTAATAACCATGGGTCCTTCAGTGCATGGCTGTGTAGTGGCACAAAAACATGGATCCAATGCACAGATCCTCTCAGATGTACCTGATTTTTATCTAGGATTGCCCCCAAACCAATCTCCCACCATAGACCCCATCTTTGTCCATAGATTGCATACCAAAAATCATGGGTTCATCAGTTCATGACTCCACAGTGGTGCGAAAACATGGATCCAATGCGCAGATCCTCATGGATCTACCTGATTTTTATCCAGGGTGAGCCCCCAACCATTCTCCCATCATAGACTCCATCTCTAATCACAGATTGCACACCAAAAATCATGGGTCCATCAGTGCATGGCTCCACAGTAGCACAAAAACATGGATCCAAGGCATGGATCTACCTGATTTCTATCTAGAATCACCTCCAAACCACTCAGCTTTCAATATTGAAGGACAATATACAACCTAGAACATTTGTATCGTATTCAAGTAAAAGAACAGTGAATTTGAAAACACACTTTATAACATTAAAAGACACTATTAAAGCTACAGCACACAAACTACACAAATGGGAACAATTCCATTATGAGAGATGGAAACTAACATGGAAAATGCACGTATTATTATGAATTCAGTCTAAGAAATCATGCATGGTAGTCCATCTTAAAGTCATATAATAGGTAGTCGATCATTCAGGGAAAGCTTGCCTAAAGAGAATGGTCTTTCCTGGCTTCCAGAAAGACAGCAAATATGGGGCATTCCTGGCCTCCAGTGGGAGTGATTCCAAAGTTTGGGAGCAGCCACAAAGAAGGCCCTTTCATGTGTTCTTATGAGACACACCTGTGAAGGTGGTGGGGTGGAGAGAAAGGCTCCTCCTATTTACTTTAGCATCTAGCCCAGCTCATACTGAGGGATTTGATCTTTGAGGTACAGTAGTTTGGACCCAGGGCATTTAGTGCGCTGTATGTTGAAGCCAACTTTTGAATTGTGTCTAAAAACTGATTGGCAGCCAGTGAAGCTGCTGCAATAGGGGTGTAATATGATCCTGGTGTGCCCTCTGTGGTCAGAGATGAGGCCTACGATGGGAGAGTGGTTTGGGGGTGATCCGGGATAAAAAATAAGGTAGATTTGCGAGGATCTGTGCATTGGATCTATGTTTTTGTGCCACTGCGGAGCTATGTGCTGACAGACCCATGATGATTATTGTGAAGTTTTTGGACATTAATGAGTTGTATGATATGATGGTGATTTGGGAAGGTTCCCATGCAAAAATCATATGAAATTAGGAGGATCCATTCTTGATTTCAAAGATCCACCATTTACTTTCTTCCCACAGCACACTGTTTCCCCTCCAAGTCAAGGGCTGTGTTTTAATACGTACAGTACCCCCTCCCCTGCCCTTTCGCGGTTCATATACTGTGGTCCTGGTATATCATGGGACCGCAGTATATGAAAGGCAAAATGTCCTGAGGTAAGGTGGGTGGGCCTGTTCCAGGACTCCTGTACTTACCCCAGGCCTAGTGCTGCCCCAAATGGGGTCTCCAAGGGTCATCTCAGGCCTGTTGACGGCCGCAGAAGTGCTTTCCAGCAAATTAGAAGGGACTTAACGGATAATTGACAAGCACTTCTGGGGCCTCTGATAGGCCCAAGAAGCCCATTGGAGGCCCGTTTGGGGCAGTGCAAGGCGTCAGGTAAGTGCAGGAGACCCCCCCGCACGCAGGCCCGATCCAACCCAGCATCCACATATCGTGGATTTTCAATTATCATGGGTTGGGTCTATGCCTCTGTATTTGAGATACAGAAATGATACTGGTGGAATATACCAATGACTAGAAATTACTGGGGGGGGGGGCATTTCCGCCCACGGAAGATGACGGCCGCTTGATCACGGAGGCTCCGCACCGAGATGAGATTGATTAGAGAGCTTGTGGGATCTTGGTCGGTTGTCACCCATGGACGGATGTCCTCCCTCCTACCCCTTAAGGGCACATACAAAATGTGTATGGTAGCTAGTGGGGTGGGAGAAAAGAATACAAACACAGGGTGGAGGGTTTGGAATAATTCAGTTGTTTTGTTGTTAGCAGTAGGTGTTAGGTTTTGTTTTTGCACAAAGGGACCATTCCAGAATAAAAAGTTAAATTATGGGAAAATTTATAAAATTAGGAACATTGACTGTGAAAGGTCTGGGGTCTGTCTTGGAGAGGAAAAGAATTGAAATGTTGATTAAGAAGCATAAAATTGACATTGTGTTCTTGCAAGAAACTCATCAAACAAAAGATGGGGTTAACGAATTAAAAATTCCAAACATTGATATTTATGAGAAAAGCTTTGGTTCATCTAAAGCAAGGGGGGTAGCCATCTTAATTTCAAGGAATTGTGAATGTACTGTTGAAAATGTGGTGAAAGAGTCTGAAGGCAGATATATAATACAGTGGAACCTTGGCTTACATGCTGCTTGACTTGCATCATATTTGACTTGCAGCAAGAAGGGGCCTGTTTGACTTGAGTCGCAGGCTTTGACTTGCAGCTCGGAGCCACGGCGCAAGACCCTGGAATCGGGTGGCACCCACGACCCAGCATTGCGGCTGCCGCCTCCAAACTGCTCCTGCCTTCTTCCGGCAGCAGCGGCTTCGGCAAGGCCAGCTCCGAGCACCTGGAGCTGGTCCTCGGCCTCCCCGAAGCCGCCTCTGCTGCCGGAGGAGAAGAAGGGCCGGGAGCTTGGGGCTGGCCTCGCTGGTTAGACAGTCGGCTCAGTCTTGTAAAAAATCTGGCTGCAGAAGTCTGGTTCACAATGGAAGCATTTTAGTTGGGGAGCTGTACAGTTATGGGACTCTAATGGTAAGCATAGGGTTGTTCAGAACTTGGAACGTCAGGTTAAAAATCAGTAAAACTTAAATGTTAGACATTGTTGCTATGAACATTAAAAAGTGGAGGCATATAACTTGTGGACTATAATTCTACTGCCTCCCCCTCTCTTTGAAGAGACATTTCATTTACATCCCCAGAAGGAATCTCCTATCCCAGTCAAATTTGTGTTAAATTGCTGTTTTCGGGGGTCTTTTTCATCATCTGGGATGGATTAATCCACTTTCCCATTACTTTCTATTGGAAAAGTTCATTTGACTTAAGTCATGTTTGACCTCTGGAATGGATTAATGACGTAAGTCAAGGTTCCACTGTACTCCAAGTTTTAATGGGCAAAGAGCAATATACACTGGTAAATGTATATGCATGATAGAGAAGAACTTAAGACAATTGCTAAGTTTGGGCTGAAATGCTGTAAAAGTATTAAATACTTAGGAATAGACCTTCACAAGGAGTTTACTAAGACTAAGGGAAAAATTTTAAATTAAAAGAAGAGATGAAAAGCAGATTACAAAATTATACTAAATTGAATTTATCTTGGTTTGGTAGATCAGCATTGGTAAAAATGAAGATATTACCTAAAATCAACTTTATTTTTAGGATGTTACCTGTTCGGTTTTTAGAAAAGGATCTTAAAATTCTTCAAGAAATGATAAATAGGTATTGCAATGGAGGTATAAAAACAAGAATAAATAAAAGTTTATGGTATAGAGCTCAAAAAGGAGGAGGATTAGGCATACCTAACCTAAGAAATTATTATATAGCTAATCAATTTGGTTGTTTGGGGGAAATTTGATACAGACCAGAGAGGTTAATATGGTGGGAGTTGGAGTCATTAGACTTAAAGGGAGATATAAATAAGCTTCTGTTTGCCAATCTTAAAAATAAGGTAGAGATTAAGATCCCCCTCCTGAATGGTTTAATAAATACATGGAATAAATATCGAAAAATATTATCACCGAAGGGATCCCCATTATGTTTAATAACACTCGGAAAACTTTCCTATGAATTTGAAGCAACATTTAAGATTATTTAAAGTAAGGAAAATGGTTAGGTTAAAAGACTGGTTGGGCAAAATCAGAACAAAACAGGATATAAAGAATACTTTGCAATCCAATGATTTAATATGGATAAACTATATTCAGTTAGCTGCCTAGATGCCCTAAGCACCTCAGATTTTGCCAGATTTTGGAAGCTAAGCAGGGTCAGGCCTGGTTAGTACTTTGATGGGAGACCACCAGGGAATACCAGGTGCTGTTGGCGCCTGGAATAGGAACTGGCAAACCACTCCAGTATTCCTGCCAAGAAAACTCCATGGACATGGGGTCACAAAGAGTCAGTCATAACTGTAATGACATATTAGTGACATATTAATAACATATTCAGTTAGAAAAATGGATGAAGAATTGGGTTAGAAGAAACACTCAGAGAATGTACAAAGTTTGAACACTTTTTGTTATCGCTCGAATCCGACAAGGAAAATATAGAGAGGATTAGTATGTAAAATATATAAAATAATGGGGGACTCTTTGGAAGTGAAGGAGTCAGACTCTTTGAGAGAGGTTTGGAAGCAAGCAAGATCTTAATATAGAAATAAAAAAGAAGAGTGGGGAAAAATTTGGAATATGAAAATCTTGAGATCATTATCTGTTAGGATAAAGGAAAAATATTTTAAACTGGTTTTAAGATGGTATCTGACACCACTCAGGTTGAATAGAATAAATGCTGAATACTCTAAGATGTGTTAGAAATGTGAGAAAAAGATAGGTACATATATGCATCTTTGGTGGGAATGCGAAATAGTTCAAAAGTTTTGGAAATTGGTTTTTTTAGAGTTAAGAGAGATGATTCAAGTAGATATTGATTGTAAACCAGAGACAGCATTGTTATCATTGTCAATTAGGAAAGATTACGATGTTAGAACAAAAGAACTAATAGCAAATCTTATGACAGCTGCAAGATTAATCATAGCAAGAAATTGGAAATCCAAATTAGATCTCAGGATAGAAGATTGGTATAATGAACTTTGGGATATAGCCATAAATGATAAACTGTCTTGTAGCTTAAAAGTTAAGTGAGGAGAAATGAAGGACATTTTTTATGATACTTGGGGAAAATTTATAAACTATGTATTAGTAGAAGGGAAAGGGAAAGAACCGACGAACATCTTAACACAGTTCTGGAGAAGAGGACTTTAAGAAGAACATCAGAACAACAGAAGATCGAGAAGTAAAGGAAGAATTCAAGGAAGAACTGGATGGTCCCAGGGGGTGGGGGTGCACCAATATTGTTGTTTGTTTGTTTGTCTGTTATAATTTTAGAATTATTAAAAAAGAAAAAAGTAATTACTGCTAAGGAAGGATAAAAAAGAAAGTGTAAAAGCAGGATTAAAGCTGACCATTAAGCTGACCAAAATAGTGACTACAGAAGAATTACACAATCTGTTGTTAATAATCAGCAAATTGAAATTGGTAAAGATTGTATATATGTTGGTTTAAGCATCAGTCCATCAGAGTGAAACCAAGAAATCAGAAGACTAGCTGTGAAAGGTAGCTGTGAAAGAAGTGGAGAAGACACTTAAGAATAAGCAAAACAAAAAAAGAATAAGCATACACTGCTTGAAACCAAAGCTAAGGTCATGCATGGCATTTCTGTTTATGGCTGACACCTGCACAGTGAAGAAACCTGATAGGGAATATTTAGTTCATTTGAAATAGGTTGGAGGAAAGCTTTGTGGTTATGGACAATCTGAAAGATAAATAAGTTTTTGATCCTATCCATTCTCACTCTCTGTTGACTTTTCTCCAGAAGGCTGAAAATGTAGACTGGACTTCTGCCTTTTTGGGCTATTCTCACTCATCGATCCAGCTCAGTATTGGCAACTTTTCAACTATTAGCAGCAGCTCTTCACAGACTTAGCATCTTTCTGATCTTTTGGTATACAAGTCCTTCCACAACTAATGCCAGAAACTGAATCGTGGATCTGCTGCATTGTAATGCCTGTGTTCTCTCTCAAAGTTGCATTCATGAGAAGCAGTTTGTTGGAAAATTTCCTGTCTCTTTCAGTCTCCACTGAAAGTAACAATTGTGGTCTTGTTCAAACGCCAGTTTATTTCAGTTGAACTTGCACTGGCAAACTTTGCTGTGGATTGTGCTTAGGGTCGTCTGTATGTATGTCTTGGTTTGCTCCTTTGCCTCCAAGCTGAGGTTCTGAATGTTTTATTTTGAAATGTATCCCTTGTTAAAGCACCATTTGTATACATGGTAGCATGTTTAAGTCAGTCCTTAGTTAAGTGCATGAGTGACTCAAAATAATAAAGATAGCGGTGTTTTTTTTAAATGAATTGTTTCACTTGTTCAGAATGTAACATATTTATTGAAAAATTCAGACCGTATTTACTTTTCAATAATTTTTAGGTACTATTAGCCAGCTCATTGGGAAGGATAACAGAGAATGATGAAAAAGAGGTTTAGAGCCATGCAGCCATTAAAACCATGTTTACTTTTCAATATTTTTAGATACGATTAGCCAGCTCATTGGGAAGGATAATACTGTACTTCTTCATAACTACGCCATGAGCAAATTTCTGTAATCAGAAGTTTGGAACTATAATCACACACACACACACACACACACACACACACACAGAGTCTATTCTGAGTTGCTCAATTATTCGCTGCACAAATGTACTTGATCCTACATTCTGCAGTGAGAGCTATGATTTATTTATACAACTTGGTCCTCTCTTATTCACTACTTCTTGAGAACTAATAGTTGCAGCTGGGTTTTCTTTCTGAATGACCTGCTTAGGAAAGAATGCTTCCTGGGATGAATCAGAGGAGTACAAGAACAGCAAGGATGTTCTATGGCCACAACTGGAGCTTTATATAAAAATGGGAATTAGTGGGAATTAATTAGTGCTGGGCTAGCAACAATGGCCATAGAGAGCTGCCTCCATGCCATGGAAATGTGTATGGATATTAGAGATCTCCCTACTCAACCACGTCACAAATGATACTACCCAACAGCAACTAGGTGTGGTATCAATTAGAGGAGATGCGAGTAAGCTGGCTCCACTGGTATGAGCATACGCTCACAGCAGCATCTTCTACTGTCACCCAAACTGCTTACCATCTGAAAACTGATGGCAGGCATCCACATGGGCAACCGGAAACAGAGATGGCAGAACACCGTCAATAAGGACATGCAAAATGTCGGGTTACACCCTGAAGATGCAGTTGATCAGGCAAAGTGGTGTTTGAAGATCGGAAAAGTGGAGCCCGTACCTGGGGTGGGGGGGGAAATGCTAGGAATAATTTTTTTAAAAAGTTTCTGTTAATAGATCAGGCATCTTATCTAAGCACAATGGATTTGAGATATATTGGTATTCTTTATGGGATTTCGGCACATACATTTCTGGTCTCTCATACTTGCTTTTCATCCTTGTGCTTTCTAGCCCGGTGTGTATCAGACACGTAGAATTTATGACTGGAAAGCTTATGACATAATATATTTCGTAGTCCTCAAGAAACCCCATAATTGCTTCTGCAATGTTTGTTTGTTTTTTCCTATAATAAATTGACATACTTCCTTTTTGGAAGCATTCCTGGTTGGGAAAAGACATACTGTATACTGAATGTCTTTGGTGGTCTTTCCTGCTGTTATTTTCTACATTGAACTGCTTTATTTGATTTATGTTTTGATTTTTGTGATTTTTGACTTGTACAGTATTTTACAAATTTGCATGTGTTATTAACATTTTAAATTCACAATTTTACTACATAGATATCATGCTGATAATGCTCACTCCTGTTGATACCTCCTGTAGAGTTCTCCTTATTGTTCTTTTGCTAGTAGGCATAATCTTTTTATTCAAGTAGTAGACAGCTAAAATGAGTTTTTAAAAAGGCTGATACTGTACTTTTTTAGTGGTCTGATTCTGTATTTAATTTAATAATGTTTGATGTTGCTTAATTGTGTCTTGGAATTATAGTTTGCTGTTTTTGTTTATACCTGCTTTTAATCTCATCATGAGTTATCTCAAAGCCCGATTTTGTGGGAATGGTGGGAAGCAAGGGCATAAAGAAGTTAGATACTCCTCATGGAGTTTTATGAGAGCTACTTGGATGACTCTTGAAATTTAACCAAATAGTTTGGTTACTTTCCAAACTACATTTGTATGTAGTGCTGGTTTCTTTGATAGAAATAGAGAATTATTTGGCAGGAACATGCTATGGTAGAAATCTAGTTGTAATCTGAATTTTCATAGTAATTTCTTCAAATTGGTTGTGAAGAACAGTCCCTTTCAATATGTGAGTAAAACTCTGTGTTGATTATTGGGCTGTTTTACAGTGGGAGTCCCATTATGTTTTCTTGGAATAAAATTTATTCTTGTTTTAAGAATAGCTATGAAGTCTGTTTTGAATGATTCAAGAGTACAGCATTGGCCTAAATGTACACAGCACTTCAAACTGCTTGGTTCTGTACTGGAATCCATAATTCACTCAAGAGACATTGTAATTGTCTCCTGAAATCTTAACTTGGCATTTATTTGAATGTATCCATGAAAATTATAGTCAGTTTAGCAATTCATAGGCATCAGTAATACAGAATTTGCCCCTACCCCTGTGCAGAATTGCAGTCTAAATGTCTACCTCTTGGTAGTGGGGCGGCTAAAAACCTCTTGTTAAATAAATAAATAAATAATCAGAAGAGGTCAGTAAATGTTGCTCTCGTCTAGGATATCTTATGCCTTTTTAAACAGTAACTGGTTTTGATTATCTATTGTTTATATTAAATTTTAATTGTATGATATGGAGATGTTGTTTGCCACTCAGAGTGGCCAGTGGCCAGTGGGGTGGGATAAAAATACAAAGAAATAAAATAAAATAAATAGCAGGAAATATCCTGTGTGGTGTAGTACTAAAGCGATGGATTAGGACTCAGGAGACTTGGGTTCATATCCTTGTTGAGCCATGGAAACTCACTAGGAAAGTGTAACTCATAACTTCAATTCTTAAAAAATTCATTTACCTTGAAATCCCAATTAAGGTGTCTGTTATTCATTACGGAAATTAATTTGAATTCAAGTACTGTATATAATTACAAATAAGCCTTTCATTTTATTGCATCTGGCCAATTCCAATTATTTGTTGTATTCTTTCAAGCACTTGAGAATGTTTTATCCTTCTGAAACATGCTGTTTTTCAGACGTCCAGCTTTTACTGTGTGAAAAACATTTAGCAAAGTCTTTACGACATCTGTCTTAATCGCTATCTATTTGGAAGTTCAGTGAGATAATGCATGCATATGAACAAGTTCTTTTGTGACCTGTAATTCAATAGTCTTTTTCAAATTTGCACTCATATTAATAAAGCCTCTGTAGCAATGAAATTGCAACTTTTTTTGGTGCTGCTTATTCAAGAACCAGTGGAAATCAAAGGGATTACCTGTGAAGAGCTTGCTGCCATACAAGCAGAAAATTAAATCAATCCTCAAATCTTTTACTTCTCTTAAGTCCAAAGAAAAGTTCCTCTCCTCATTCCTCTTTGCTGTGTAACACATTTTAATGATAAATGTTGGCAGCAAATGTCAAGATATAATTAATAACAAATTCTTCTACTTTCACCAGCATTCAGCTCTCCCTGTGTGTCTTATTTCGCAATTTTGCCCCTTGGTGCTTTCTCTGTTTGGTTTTCAAAAATTATTTGTTTAGTTTACTATGTATGCATGTACAGTATTTTTGTGCCATTTTGGGAGGCCTTTTTGTTTGCTTTTGTGGGGATGTATGGGCAAGGGGAGTGGAGTTTCTGATGGTATCAATGTGTCACTGGGTTTTGTGGACATTTCTTGTTGATTGTGGTGTCCTCATGTTGTCAATTGCTTTGGTGAATGGATTTCTCTGTGTGTGTGTCCGTCAGGCAGTACTTGGATGAATTACTGCTTCCTTTTCCAAAAGTGCAGCCCTGGTACACAGAGTGTATGTTGTGCTTGGTAAGTGGCCTTGAATTTTCTGTTTTCTGATTTGTGGGTGCTTTACTGCTTTTTGAACTGATTGATGGGCGAGTGACGTTTTTTGTTTGTTTGTTTGCTTTGCGCACAGGACTGGCAGTGGAGGGTGTTCTGCAAATCTAGGAGTTCTTTAGATTTGGAGGCAATGAGCACACTAGTAGAAAAAGAAAGAGGCTTTATTCAAACTATATATGCAGGCAAACAGAAAAACATATTACCTTACAAGAGTTCCCTCCCCTTCAGCTGCTAGGAGCCCCGAGTTGAGCAGTGAAAGAGACTCCAGCCCGCCCATCAAACACACAGCATCTGGTTCTGGATCTGTGCTGCATCTCCCACCTTGGTTTTCCAACCGTGGGCTTTTATCGCTAAGCTTAATGCTTTGATTTAGTACAGCTGGCCTGTAGGTCTACATCCAAGCTCATTCCCAACTCCTGGCCCCTTAGCTGAAATTTAGGATAAACAACTCCGAATACCAAAGCTATCTAGTACAACACTCCCTTCTTGTAAGGGGAAAAACAAGTTACATAGATAACAGAAATATCAGCATATATAGGGACGTGTCACCTAAAACTCCTTGGGATTACAATGATCTTCTGCATGGTCCCAATACACTCGGTATTGTGGCTCCAGCAGCAGCTTTGTGTGGCTTCTGCTGGTGGTATGCACAGCAGAGTTAGCATTTTGATCACATAAACGAATGGCTGCCTAGGTTTGATGACAATTATTCTTCCTTTCTGTCTCCTTGCTTTTGAAGTAGATTGGTTCTCTGTTGTCTTGCCTCTGCTGTTTTGAAGTAATTTTTAAGGATTGTTTAGGGCCTTTAGAGTGCCAGAAAACATGAACGGGGGAATGCAAATGAGAAACCCAAATCATGCTTTCCTTTATAAAAGCTCTGGTACATGGAAATATGGAAATAAAAGAGGTGTCCTCTGAAATTACCCAAATCAAAAGAAATACAAATATGTTTGTCATGCATGTCCCTAATGAGTTGTCACTGTAATACAGTGCAGGGTGAGTTTGATTTAAATTAAACTTACTCAATTCATGATTTAAATAGAAAAACAGATTTTTTTAGGATTTAAATTTAGAAAACAATTTTTATTTAAACCATTATTTAAATTGCGACTTGAATCAGTTTGCTTTTTATCCACCCTGATACAGTGTGACATGGTTTCAAATGTAACCACAAATCCTGACTTGAATAGGATATGTCTGTCTGTCTTCCATATTTCTGACCTGGCAAGCAGTTGTGAAAGTCATACATTCTGTTTGTGTGCTTAAGAGAAGATGACGTTCCAGTAAATATACAATAACAAATTACAGTAAGAAAAGAACAAAAAAAAAACCCTATGTGGAGAATAGTGAGAATTCAGTATTACTGTATAATCCCTGATTATAACGTATTTCCATTTTGAATATTTGAGAATTAACTAAAAAAACAAATTCTGAATTTTTCAGATGTGGGAAGCCAGGGAATCTTTCTGGTGCAGAGAAAGTCTCACCAGGTAGCTTCAGCATGGCAGGACTCCAAAATAACTGCAGAGCTGGAAGGGAACCTCTGGACCATTGAGTCTTCTAGCCCCTCCCAAGGAGGAACCGATGGGAACTGAACTCCCAACCTCTAGCCCTGCACCCAGAGGCCTCAGCCACTGAGATATTGAAAATACAGTGATCCCCTGCCTATCGCGGGGGTTAGGGAGCCAACCCAACCCGCTATAATTGAAAACCCGCGATATGCGGATGCAGGTCAGGTCAGGTCTGGGGGGCCTAACTGGGGGCTCTTGTACTTACCCCCAGTCGGGTGCTGCCCCGAACAGGCCTGTGAGGGTCTTCCCAGGCCTTTTGGAGGCCCCTGGGAAGGCCCTCACAGGCCCATTCGGGGCAGCGCCAGTCCTGGGGTAACAGCTTTTGGGCCTTACCCCAGGGGGGCTTTTTTCATATACTATGGTCCCGCAATATAGCGGGACCACAGTATATGGACCATGAAAGGGCAGGGGACCACTGTGTTTTGTGATCCCTAACTAGAAGCAACAGTATCTGATCTCCTCCTTTTAAGAATATTTGAGAAAGAGAGAGAAAAGAGAACTCAAAGGCCTGAAGGGGGTTGAGTCATGTGGCCATCACAAAACACAATTGCAAAAAATAAGTTACAGGTGATACCTTCATAGGCCACTATTTAAAAACAAACAGACAAGGAATATTGCAAGCTTTCGAGTTTACATAACTCTTCTTCAAAGCAGGTCCCAGAAGTTCAGACATGGTAAAAGATGTGCTTTACCAGGATGTAACTCTTAGATGTTCTTAAAATCCATGGCTACAGTAGATGGTGTTGCAGCCAGGGCAGACATCGTGTAAGAGGCAAGAAGGGCAGTTGTAAAAAGCTGCTTCTTAAGTCACACCCCCGTTCTTCAAACAAAGAAACCTGGGTCATATACAAGAAAAGCCTGAAACTCACTACAGCTCACTCCAATAATAATAGATTATCATTATACCTCAGCGTAGGCACTTGTTTCTAGAGCAGAAACATCACTACCATATTTTTGGAAGTTACTTGTCTTCTAATTTTTTTTAAGGCAATGCAATTATTTTCTGGTATTACAGCTTTCTAAAGCACATCACTCTAGAAAGCCTTCTGCGCAGCAGCACTGCATTCTGAGCATGCATTCATGACATGGAAGAAAAGCTGCGTAGAAGCATTGTGTCAAGTTCCGCATCACACAGATGAGCGACAATCATGCCCGTTGCAAATGTCCTTAATTCAAGCATACGACTTGCAAGGGGGCAGAATGAACTTCCATGAATGATACTAATTCGAAATAAGCAAGTGGGCTTTCAGTATAGCATACATTTCTCAACTCATGGGAAGAATAAGGGAAATTAAACAAAGAAGAAATGAATGAATGAGATACAGTACTTGCTTGTATTGTTACAGTTCTGGTTTTTGCAATCCTAACTGAAAATGAAAAGAATCCAGCTCGATATTGTAAAATATTGTTCCATTCCAGAATTAAACTTCTAACTTTCTAAACGTATTTATTTCAGTTCAGTATCTGCCTTCCTTGGGAGTAGATATGATTCAGTGGCTAGAATCTGGTTCGTGGCATAAGCCCAAACATAACGATAGATCAGTTCCTCACTGTTTAAAAAAAAAAGTGCTGCCATGATGCTGTGAATCACAGCAGCAGTGCTTTGTTTACCCAGTACGGATGGATGCATAGTTATGCTAGAGTTTATGCTACAGGTAGAATTTGATTCAATAGCATATTTCATCCATTCTCACTTTATTCTTCGTCCAGCTATGCTTTAGCATTTATGAGCACTGCCATTAGTGAAGCTTCTATCTGCAGGTCTCTAAATTAAATGATGTGCTTACCATAAGTGTGGATTGAGAGGAAGTCTGAAGATGTCCCTTTCTTTTAGGGTAGAGTCCAGAGATTTTCAGACTCCACTGTACAAAGCAGTTGTCCTGGATCTGAAGAGATGTGTCTGAGGGCACGGTGATGAATCTTCTCATTTCCAGCTGAGGTAAGTAGAGGGAATGGGCGCTATGAGAATTGTTACACAGTCGTCCCCCACTATATTGCAATTCATATACTGTGGTCCTTGTATATCGCGGGACCGAAGTGTTATGAAGGCAAGGGCTCCTGGGGCAAGCTGTGTGGGCCTGTTTGGGGCTTCCTGCACTTGCCCCAGCCCTGGCGCTCTCCGGAAAAAGCATCCAGCAGGCCCAGGAAGACTGTCAGAGGCCCATTTGGGGCAGTGCCAGGCCTAAGGTTAGTGCAGGAGGCCCCAAACAGGCCCCCCAGTCCTGACCCGACTCAGCATCCACA
>JAHTLZ010000237.1:9339649-9388298 GCA_023846285.1 Phrynocephalus versicolor | reverse complement strand
TATCTGGGAGTTGAGTCATGGCAACTGGACTTCATTTCACAAGAAAAGAAGTCTAGTTGCCATGACTCAGCTCTCAGATAACCTCACCTGGATGACTGAGAATCTTCACAGGCATTTCAGCTGAACTGTTCATGGCTGATTAAGTTTAATGGTTAAAAGTTTTTGAACACTTATTTTAGAAATCATTTACTGAGAAAAATTCTGTTGGTGCAACTTTGTACAGCATAACCCAAACCAAGCATCAGATGTGTTTAATCTAAAGGAAATAAAAGCTTCCTATTCCTCTTTCAAGACTGCCTGCTGCTTTCTTTTGCCCTGGAGAGCCCTTTGGGAGCCTTTGGAATAAGAATGAAAATTGCTGCTAGATCACCACTGCTGGTTCCTATCTTGGTGGTGGCAGTCCAGCAACATTAAAAATAATAATAAAGGATCCCACGACTTTTGAGTCTCCCAAAGGCTTTCCCTGGGCACAAGGGAGAACCTACAGAATCTCAGGATCTAAAATGGGGAAGACGAAGGTTTAAATTACTTTAAATTAAGTACAGTACTTTCAGTGCCTGGTCTAGGTTAAGTCAGGGCAAAGTAACACAGGATTTTTCCCATTGTTTTTCTTCTGGTTGGGCTTTTGCTGAGAAGTATTGTCAAGATGGTGGTACAGTACATAATCATGCGGCAAACTGGAATTAGAATTCAAGTTTAGAATTCTGCCTCAGAATTCTAGCCATAGAATTGTGAATGTGACGATGACGTCTAATTCTCTTCTTGAAGTGCTTGATTACTGTTTTCTTACCATGATTTCACATTGTTGTGTTTTTTTCCTTAGCCGAAATGAGCACCTGAATATTCATCCTGAAAACCAAGAGCTGGTGAGAGCAGTTAGACAGCAGATACAGTCGGAACAGGTAATGTCTAATTTTTTTTTGTTTTTAATTTTTCTTGTACCAATGCCAACTCTCCTTTAGAAAACATTATAAACTAATCGCTAGGCTATACATAAATGTAAGCATGGGGCATTGGGGCCTTCATCCATTCGCTAGTCCCAACTAAAATAGACCTATTGATTCCGTGGCTGTATGGTAGGTCAGCAAGCGCGCATAGGTACCCATGTCCCAGCCTAGGCTCTACAAGGTTTCTTCAGGCCAAAAGTGAGCCCCAGGGCTCCTTAAAAACCTGCAACAGGGACAAGTTATATAATGAACGTCACTAGTGCCAGATGATGACGTAACATATATACTCAAGTATAAGCCGGTATCCCTCCGCTGCCCTCCTCAAGCCAGCCAAGTGCTCAGAAGGCAGGCAGGACTTGCCCTCCGCCGCTTTCCCCAAAGCTGGCCAAGCGCTCCTCACCTCCCACCTTTCCTACTTCGCTGCTGCCGCCACCACTACCACCGGCACCGCCTCCCCCCATTCCCCCCCCCACCAGCTCTCAGCTCTCCTGGTTCGGCGCAGCTGCTAAGGCACCTCAATGGCGGGCAAAGCGGAGCGAAGCTGTGTGCCACTGGTTCTGCCTCCCCCCAGCTCCCACCTCTCCTGCTTCACTGCCGCCAGGCATCTCGGTGGCGGGCGAAGCCACACACCACCGGTGTCGCCTCCCCCCACCCACCCATCTGGATCCCACCTCTCCTGCTTTGCTTCTGCCGCTGCCACCAGACACCTTGGTAACTCGGTAACTCTGTATTGACTCAAGTATAAGTGAAGGGCCTTTTTTTAAAGCCAAAAATAAGGGTTGAAAAACTCGGCTTATACTCTAGTATATACGCTAATCAGCTTTTGCTGGCATAAATAGATGCAATAACCTTCCTGTTGAAACCACTCATTCTGTTTTGTATGCTTTAATTTGATACTGTTGTTCATTACAGTTTTTTCCCTAGTTGGCCTTTTGAGATGCTTTTAATTGGAGAGACCAGAAGATCAAGCTTTTTATTTATTTATTTATTTATTTATTTGATTTATTTGATTTATATACTGTCCATCTAGCTACTGGGCTACAGTGGATGGTATACAACAGTCAATACAACAAAGATAAATTAAATAATATAACATGATGCCACATAATAAACCCAAGTATAACAGCAAGTAAAACATAACAGACCTCATAATTACATGGTAAACCAAACCAAACCAAGGGGAATCAGATAATAACTGGGAAAGCAGAGGCGAATTGCATTTAATAATGTCATGCATCCCTGTAGTTGTAATCAAGGCTTGGGGAAAGCCTGCTTGGAAAAACCAAGATTTCAGTGCTCTTTTGAATATTTCCAGTGAGGTGTGGCAAGTAGATGGTTCCAAAGCCAAAGGGCGACCACCAAGAAGGCCTAAATTGTAGCTGCTGCTTTTTGGATCTCCGTTAAAGTTGGAGCCTTCAGTTGCCTGGCGTGGGAAGATTGAATGACTCAGGCAGGTCTTGGTGGGAAAAGATTCTGAGGATCTTATATATGAGTCCTACCAGTATGTATTTGAAAAACATTGAAAATGTGAAAATTAGTGTTAGAGATATGAATGTTTTCCGCCCCAGCCCCTAACCTTGGCCAGCAAAAGGTAACCCAAACAAAAATCTCACAAAGGAAATTTCAGTTTCACTGCATGTCAGTGGGTAAAGGAGCTCTCATGTTTCATGATCTGTAACATGTGTCATGATCTGTAACATGTTTCATGATCTGTAACCTGTGCTGCTACTGCATAAATGTTCTTCTGCATATTGGTACTGTATATGCTTTATCACATGCAGAACTGTTTTATCACTGCTCCTTTGTATTTTTGAACTGCAACCCCTCAAACTTTCCAGGAATTCACCAGGGGGAATTCTGGGAGATGCACCCCAGCAATATGGGTCTCCAGGCCAGCTTTCAAGTTGTTGGTATCTTCTGTGACCTGTCCTACATTCAGAACCATGGGAGCTATGAAGCTGCTTCCTGGGAGTCATAGTTCTTTGGGAGTTATGCTCTAGAGCAGTGTTTTTCAACCACTGTTCCACGGCACACTAGTGTGCCGCGAGATGTTGCCTGGTGTGCCGTGGGAAAAATTGAAAAATTACTTTATATATAGTCAATATAGGCACAGAGTTAATTTTTTTAACATTTTCTAATGGTGGTGTGCCTCGTGATTTTTTTCATGAAACAAGTGTGCCTTTGCCCAAAAAAGGTTGAAAAACACTGCTCTAGAGAGGTTACTGAGGCACAAAACTGACTCACTGTGTACTCTTCATCCAGATGGGTTTGGTCCTGCTGGTTCATCATGCGACAGTAAGGTGATTGACTGACTAACAGGGATGGAAAACACCCCCACCCCCGATGCAGAAGCCATATTCTTACCTCCCATTAGGCTGTTCAGAGGGCAGCTCCCAAAGAACTACCAACTCCCAGGAAGACTCGAGCCTGCCAGGTAGCACTGTGGCAGCTCCTTTGCTTCTGAAAGCAGAAAGCGGCCAGAGAAAGCAGCAACCATAATAAATAATTAGCAAGTTGGTCTGCATCTCCCAGAATTTCCCCTGTGGAATTCCTGGAGAATTCTGAGAGTTGCCGTTCCAAAAATATAAACGAACACACCTCCCTGTCACCCAAAGGAGAATATAGTAACATTTTATTCTGATATTGCAAACAGGGTTAGTTTGCAACCTCTCTTCTTCTTCAAATGCCTGTCCTCGTATAACGTTGGTGATCAGTAGTCTGAACTGGTTTCTGTTCTAAAGCTATTCTAAACAGAGCAGCTGCGCTCACTGCGGATCATTGGCTCAAGTTCTTAAGCCAGAATGTTCTTCTACGCCCCGAGCCACGCTTCCCGTCTGTTGTTCCTTGAAGGATAACTTGCAGCAGATGGTATTTCTTATTGTGCATTATGTGTCCGAAATACTGCAGTTTTCTTTTCTTTACAGTATTGACGATTTCTAACTTTTTATTCATCTTTTATTCACATTCAATTGAATTCCTAAAACTTTTATTAATCAAGATGTAATTGCAACCTCTAGGCAGGTAAAATAACTAGTTCTGCTTAAAGAGGTCCGTTTTCCCCCCCCCCCCCCATTTCTTTTAGGAGAATGCCGCTGGTGATAGACACCGATTCTACACGGACATGTCCTGCCCAGTGTGCCTGCAACAGGCTACGTTTCCGATCGAAACAAACTGTGGGCACCTTTTCTGTGGTATGCCAAAGCAAAACAAAACATTCTTCTGCCTCACTGTTTTGCATTCCATCAGACGGGTAGGATGGGCCGAACACGTGCAAGGCAGACAAAGGGCGCCTTAGAAAATGCGGATTGATTTACAGAGGCCGGGCATTCCACTTTTTGTTGACTTCTTTCAGCTGACTTTCTCTATTTGAACTCAGCTGTTTCTAATATGTATGCCATGACTTTTAAAAACAAGGTTGATAACTGCCGCTTGAACGTATCGGCTAAGCCAGTATGTCACAGTCACATTCCACTTTTAGTCTTTTAACTTTCTGCAAGATATTTTGTGTGCATTTGCCTAAGACAATCACAAGAAGTCTTTTGATGCCGGTTTTGTAGGACAGAAGAGGCATTATTCATGTTTCCGTTAGCTGTGGTGTAATACCGACAGCAGAAAAGACCAGTCCTCCAGATGCTTCTGAACTCACCACTGACTATGCTGGCTTGAGTATTGGGTTTTGGAGACCAATGATATATGGAGGGTCCCAGATGCCCATCCCTGATTTAAGTAGAACTCTTATTTCTGTGTTTATGAGTTCTGAAGTTACTGCTTTGCCCTAAGGATTTAATATTTTTATAAATTAGCCCTGCCCCCCCCACCTCCACCCGTCACTTTTGAGATTCCTTGCCCTTTGGATCAGCTAGTCATTTTTTTAGAGCTTAGTGTCTTTATGTGTTGCCTTGTGTTTGGATGCTGCCCATTTATGTAACTCTAATGATATTATTAATTTTGTTTAGGTCCCTGCATTATTGCATATTGGAGGTGTGGATCATGGCTAGGTGCAATACATTGCCCCATCTGCAGACAGACGGTAATAAGTGGATATTCTGATGTCACATTTCAAATTTCGTCAGTAAGCTGATAGCCTGATGCCTAGTTGTAATTCTACAGACATTACTCTGTTCTTTTTGTTCAATTCAGTGGAAGTGACATGGGTTCTAAGGCTGGACGTTTAACTTGAAATTTCAAGGCAACTTTAGAAAGTCCCCATTACAACTTTGTAAGATCACAAAGATAAGTTGCTTTAAACCTAAAACAGGACGTTCTGCGCCTCGTGGCGCAGTGGTTAAATGCCTGTACTGCAGGTAAAACTGTGCTCACGACCTGGGTTCAATCCCCGGTAGCAGGCTCAAGGTTCACTCAGCCTTCCATCCTTCCGAGGTCGGTAAAATGAGTACCCAGCTTGCTGGGGGGGGGGCAATGTGTAGCCTGCACACTGTAATTAAAATTGTAAACCACCCAGAGACCACTTGTAGTGGTATGGGGCGGTATATAAGCAGAACACTTTACATTCTGAATCACAAATCTGTGGCAAAACCATACTGTCATCACACATGTATTGTAAAAAAAAGTTTTATTGATTAGAGCAATATGAACAGAACATAAACAGTATGAACAGCCCCAAATTGTTACTAATAAAGCATTTATAGCACTTCCAGATTCCGATAATAATTTATTGGCCAAAATCCTCTTAGGCAGCTGTGCACATGGAACAACTTTTGGAGGCAAATTGCCTGAAGTTAGTAATTGCCACAGATACCGGAAGGTGTTCTCTGAGTCAAGAACTCAGTCTGAGTCAAGTAATGGTACATTTGGAGGCAAGTTGCTCCAAGCTTGGAGATGACTACAGGTATTGTAAATTGCATGCATCTCAGTATGCAAGTTTTCAAACTTGAGTCAGCTTACCTCCAAATATTATGCTCTTTGTGTTACACCAGTGTAATTAGGCAAGAAGGTTTGTGTCAGTGATTTTAAGCCATTTCCTTTTAAGCATGCAGTTGTATGTTTATAAAGAGACACAGTATTTTGCTTTTTGGTTGGACTTCCTGTTTGGACAAGAAATAAATGCTGCTCTTCTGTCTTGGTCTAATCTGACAAGGGCTTCAAGGCATAACAGGTGGGCTTAACATTTTTCCAAAGTGTTATGTGCTGGCCTTCCTTGAGATATAGCCCAGGAACATCAGTTAATCAAAAAATAAGTGAAGTAGGCAGTTGTAAACTTGCTCTGACCAGTACAATAATATTGATCCAACTGCTTGTTTGCTCATCTGCTGTAGATGGAAGTGTGTTCCCAGTGGCTACAGCCTAGTATGAGTAACCCTGTGATTGTAAAAAAAAGATTTTTTAAGAACATATCGATGTTGTGTCCTTCTCAAAACAGTGCAGTGCTCTAACTTGAAAAACTGCAGTATTTTCAAGTACTAAATACGTGGTCTTCCTTTGTCTTCAGGTTACTTTATTTTTACCACTCTTCAGTGAGAGGCAAGAGAATGCTGCACAGGTACTTCAAGATGTCAATGATTACAACAGGAGATTCTCGGGACAGCCACGATCAGTAAGTTTTTTTTTGGGGGGGGTGGGGAAAACGCTTCTGCATTCCTCTTCACTTTTACAGATGCTGCTCTTCTCCACAATGGTCATGACAACCTCCAGCCTTGGGACCTCACAAAAGGAATAAATGGTTGCCCAAGTGCAGTTGCATACAGCACCCCAGATACACAGTCACTCTTCTTTCTCCCCAAGTCTATGCCTTTGAAGGAGATCAGCTATCAGGGCTTTCATGGCATTCATGGAGTTAAAAGGACAAGCTAGGGGAGGCATGACCAAACTTTGGCCCTCCTGATGTTTTGGACCACAACTCCCAGAATTCCAAGCCTGTATTTCCAGTGGCAAAGGACTGTGGGAATTGTGGCCCAAAACATTTGGAGCGCCGAAGTTTGGGCATGCCTGACTAGGGTTTATCTTTCTGCACCCAAGCCAAGTTTTTCTTATTTTGGAATTGGTGATAAGCTTAGATTGTGTCTACATTGTGCTAAGGAAGGAAATCTATGCAGCTAACATACACTCTGCTCTATCTGTGGGCATAAAAGGAATACTGGATTTCTCTCTCTCCCTCTCCCCCTCCATTCCTTTGAATATAATGTGCATAGTTGTAGAAACAATCAGTTCCTGTCCTTAGTTTTGAAGAAGACTGCCAGCCCCAAGACCTGATGCTTTGGGGAAAGGACAAAAAAAAACACTTTTTTGATTGGCCAGCAAGGACACGCCAATTTGACGTACTGTAATCCATGTTGATATGTTGGATTTCACTGTACAATTCAGTGAATGTACATTGAATGTACAGTGCAGACGTTTGAAATGTCCATTATTGAATCTAACCTTCTGATGGAAGAGGAGACATACTTAAAAGTATATCTGACAAATCAAGATCCAATCTGTGCTTTAAAATGTCCAGTGACAGTGAAGAAGAGTTGGCCACCTTCCAAATTAGTTCACTCCATAGTTGAACAGTTCTTACTATTGTATCAGAAAATTCCTCCTAATAGTGCATTGAAATATCTTTTCTTGTGATTTGGATTCCTTACCTTGCCTCTTAATTTCCTGAACTATGCAAAAGGGGATTGCTTCATTGTCCATGTGGCACCCCTTCAAATATTTAAAACTGCCTATCGTACGTAACTTTTCAGCCCTCTTTCCCCCACAAGCTATATCCAGTGCCCTCCTCTGCTTAAGAAAGGGGCCTAGTTTCCAAGCTTTTTGCAGTGTTGATCAGCTTCGTCTACGCAGATTCTGGCTTGTTGATATCGTTCTTGTGATGCCCAGAAATAGAGACAGTTTTCTAGGTGAGGTCTGTCGAAAACAGTAGTACTATTACTTCCCCTGATCTGGTGGTTATGCATCCTTTGATGCAACTAAATATTCTCTTTGCTTTTTCTGCTACCCCATCATCCTGCTGACTCATTTTAATTTCTGGGCTCCTAGTTTCCCTGGATCGTTTTTATACATACTGTTTCCAGATGATGTTACTATCTATTTGTGCATCTGGTTTTTCCTGTGGAATGATAGAACTATATTTTTCTGCAAGGGATCTTTATCCTGTTGGATTTTCTTATGTCCTTGTAGCTGTCCTCTCACTACTTTCCTCTTAGTAGCTATGCTCCATAGCCACCTTCCCAACCTGAGAGGTAACTGGGTGTCACTTACTTCTTTGAGTTCCCTGCCCTGCCAGGCCCATATATGTATACTGAGATTAAATATGCCTAATTGCTGGCCAACTATATTCTCTCCTACCCATAAGAATGAAATAAACACAGAAGACTACATGTTAAGGAACTGAATGTCCTGTAGTAGGAATTTTAGAAATCTTTTGGACAGAGGACACAGAACCTGTGACACTGATCTTTTTTTTAGAAAAAACAGCTCTTCCTTACTTGCTTCTCTCTGAATAATTCTGACAATGGGCTCTCACCCAGTTTCCTTAATTTGATTAAAATCATAGAATCATAGAGTTGGAAGAGACCTCGAGGGCCATCTAGTCCAACCCCCTGCCATGCAGGAACCCCCATCATAGGACTCCCAACAGATGGCCATCCAGCCTTTGCTTAAAAACCTCCAAAGAAGGAGACTCCACCACCCTCATTTGTGGCAGCATATTCCATTGCTGAACAGCTCTAACTGTCAAGAAATTAGATCACTTGATACACTACTCTCACTTTTCTCAGTATAACAAATCTCAACAGGCAGGACCACCCCTTCCCTTCCCTTCCTACTGTTTCCAACTTGCTGACCAGTTTTTCCCTGCCCGCAAGTAGCAGATCCAGAGTAGCTGATGCCTCTGTTGCTTCTTCCACCTTCCGGAAGTTGAGTGAGGAATGTAGTGGATTGTATTTTTTTGTGTGAAGTTGGACTTCCAGCAAATACCAGGATAGTTGAAAACTACCATTAGCACTGTATCTCTCCTCTCTGAATATTTGGTAATTTTATCCAGGAGAGCACCATCCAAATCTTCAATCTGGTATGGAGGCCTTTATAAGATCCCCACCATTATGTCACTTGCTCTCATGTCTGCTTTTTACCCAAAAGCTCTCCACCACCCTTCCCAAGTGCAACTCATAGTCCTCAACAAAAGTTTTCACACATCCTTTATATACAGTGTTTCTCCTCTTCCCTTGTTTAGTCTGTTCCCTTTGAAGAAATTATATCCTTTAATTACTGCATTCAAGTAAGGCGTCTCATTTGAGCAGCTTCCCATAATGCCTTTTACATCATGTTTCCTTTCATGTACCAAGGGAACAGGTTCATCTTGTTTGTTTCCCATGCGGTATGCGTTGATATTCAGCCATTTCCTCCACCTGCTTCCTTACCATCTTTTTATGGGTTCCTGTTCTACTGTCCCAGTTTCTGGTACATCACTGATTCTCTAGTCCTCAATATTTTGTGTTTACGAGTCCTTTTAGAATACAATCTCCCTGCCTTGCAAAATTTCATTTAATGCCTTGCTGGAAAAGTTTGTAAGATTCCTAGCAACCACATTCCCTGCCCCTATAAGGTACAACGTGCCTGACATGACATGTTCTTTTACGGAAACACAGATCACAGTGCAAAGAAGCCAAACCATTCCCTACAATACTATCTGTCCAACCTGTTGTTTGCTTCCAGAATTCTTACTTCTCTTCCTGAACCACAGCCATGGGCAAGAAGGGTAGGGGACAGGGAGGACCTGTACTGAAGTGCCCTTCACCTTCCTACCTAGAATTTCATAGTCACTTTAAATAGATTGAAGGCATTGCAGAATTCTTAGCAGCAACTATTGTTCACCCATGTGGATCAGAAAGAAAGGAGACTTGGCAAACTTTTTGCTAGACACTGCATCTTTGTCCCAGAAGATAGCACACCTGCTCAGGCATCCTGTCAAGCCCACACGTTGCTTCCTTTGGTTGCCTTAGCAAGGAAGTCATCTGTGTCAGGGAATTTATGAGGAGTTAACCTCAATAAGCAGAGTTGCAGCAATGTCAAGGATTAGAGGCAAAAATATGACAGACTCCGTTGCTGGTTTTCTATTGCAGTCTATTTACAAAATATATACAGGTTCCATTAGTTTCCAGAGACTTACATCCAGTAGCATAAATAATCCAGCTACTCTTCCTGATTACAGCCAACACATCAGGTTTACTGGCTTAACAGCCCTGGCTAAACAGCAAGATCATATTGCAATACATAAGGTATATATAACATCTCTTTCCAATCAATTCTTTCCTTTCACATCACATGTCCCAGTGCTTCTCTCATCCACACTTCTGAGCTACGCTCCACTGTCTTTGGACATAAGCCTTCTTGTCGAGGCCACTTTACCGAGCTTGCTTCAAGTTGAAAATTGAAAAACTCACTCACACAAGAATATTCTTGACAATCTGCCACCACCCCGTGTCCTCTTCTGCTCTAGCAAGTGGCAAGAGTCCTTCATCCAGAAAGATCTTCTGTGGCTCTTTCCATGCTCTTTTTTCTTTGCAGCCCATGTTCTAGCAGCCCAGACTCCCTGTCTGTGGGGAGGGCCTAAAACTGATTCTGCAGCTGCAAGGACACAGCAGACTTCCTGATGGCAGCCGACCTCTGTGTGTCCCATTTCTTTACATCTGCCAATTTCCCTTCTTCTTTCCTCTCATCCCCACTGTTCTTCTAGTAGAATCTGCTTTGCTTTATCCAGAGACATTCCTTTGTTTGTGATGAAACATTTGGATGGGTGGGCTTCAAGCTTCTGTAGGTTCTCTTTTAGCCAAGCGCTTGGCATGCATTGCAGGTGTTTCCTGCTTCATCGGGCAGGGGGGTGGAATGAGCCACAATGCAAAAGCTCATTGGGATGTCCACCTCTCTGGTAGAAGCTCCTGTTGGTTCTCTTCAAACTTCCTTACTAGACATCCACATGTGATGTCCATTTTCTCACTGTTCGCAACACAGCAGTAGACTGGCAGGTGAGAGTTCTTCCCTCAGTCAGCTTCTTCCCAGCTTGCACTTTCTCATCATCACAACCCCTCATTGCTGACAGGCTGGAAGATCAGAGGAAGGCGACAAGGACGATCAAGAGGGCTGCAAACCAAGCCCTGTGAGGAAAGACTGAAAGAACTGGGCATGTTTAGCCTAGAGAAAAAAAGACTGAGGAGCAACGTGACAGTACTTTTAAATATTTGAAGGGCTGTCTTACAAAGAAGGGGCAAGATCTGTTCTGGATCCTCCCAGAGTGCAAGAGGCAAAACAATGGGCTCAAGTTAAGAGAAACCAGCTTTCAGCCGAATATCCAGAAAAACTTCCTAAATGTTAGAGCAGTAGGACAGCTGAGTGTTGCAGCCCTCAAGAGGTGGTGGAATGCTGCAACAATGGAGGCCTTCAAGAGAAATCTGAACAACCATCTGGCACATATCCTTGGGTTGGTATCCCTGCATGGAGCAGGGGGCTGGATTTGACGGTCTTGTCAGCCCCTTCCAACTTCACTATTCTATGATTCCTAGCACCTCATTCTTGATGCAGATTGTACATTTGTCATATATTATTATGTTTAATGGATGTATCTGTTTGTTTAACCCTGTAAACCATCCAGAGTGGCCTTTGTTGCCAGATGGTGTGGTATACAAGTCAAATAAATAAATAAATAAATAAATAAATAAATAATGGCTACATCCAACCAATGGGTTATAAACAAAGCTTTAAATAGTTCATGCAAACAATCAGTCTCAAGCTAAAAGACACAGCTTTCCACTTTGGTCACTTCCACCAATTCCACACTAAAACACCCCATTTTCTCATACTGTTCACCCGTATTTTTTTTTGCAGAAAATACATAGGAGGCATTTTGAAGATTTAGAACTAATGTAATGTAAAAAAATTAAAGACTGTATGCAGTTGTTAGTCACAAGTAGAGATGGGCACGAAACAGAAAAATGGCGTTTCGGTTTTTCGCTTGTCGTTGAGAGGTCTGTTTCGGTTCGTTTCGTGAATTTTTTGAAAAATTTTGTTACAGTTTTTGGTTTTTTTGTTTGTCGTTTCTACCCGCTTTTTGCGTGATTTTTAAAGCATTTCCGTGCGCAGGCATCCCTCAACGCCCCAGACCATAGGGAGAACACTAAAAAAATGGATGCTGGCAGAGACACAGTATAGACTAGGTATGCAGGGAGGCTGCAAAGGCAGTGGCGGGCGTTGCCCAGGGTGCAAGGCAACCGCAGAGTGACTGTACTGCTGGGAGGGTACTCACCGAGAGGTACGCAGCACGCACACAGGGAGGCTGCAGGACTGAAGCTAGAGTCGCAGCAGAGACAGCAATCCCACCCTAACTCCCACCAGAGACTGCAAGGAGGACGGGGGCTGCCAGAGCTTTTTATGCCCTCTGTGGCTGCCAGACCTGCCCGCCCAGTCTGCAACCTGGGCATGCTATTGGTTGAACATGATCCCATCACATGGCTTGCCTCCATTTTGTGGCTGGTGGCGACATCCATTTTAAAGGGAAAAGAAAAATACATCGCGTTGGGAGAAGACAAAAACAAATGTTTTAAGGACCCCAACCCCCCTGGCAGGTATTATCAGACAATATAAATAATTATCGCTGCGTTTTTATGGATGTCCAGGGCGTTTTTTAACATTTAAAACAGCTCATTTCATTGCGCGTCGCCATTAACGGAAACGAAACGTAACGACCACAATTTCCGTGGTTCTGTTCGTTTCGTTGCATTTTCAGCACAATTTTCGTTTGTCATTTCGTTATGTAACGGAAATGACAAACGGTAATGGAAACAAAAATTTTGCCGCTCCGTGCCCATGTCTAGTCACAAGTAAAGGAAGTGGTTTGAATCAACAGAATCTGTTTTACTTGACAAGACTCTTTTGTTCAATTGGTTTACTCTAGTCGGGACTAATAATACGATTTACTTTGGTGTCTCTAAATAGGATTCAGTTAATTTAACTTTGAAATATATTTACACTAGGTGCTTAATTAACCTTATTCATCTATTCTAAATAAATTTGGATGCAGGTATTTGTTTCATACAGCTTGGGTTGCTGAGGAAAGGTGTCACGAGCACACTCTGAGCTGAAATTACTATACAGTGATACCCCGGATTATGAAATTAATTAGTTCCCTGGGACGCTTCGTAAAATGGAAATTTTTGTAACCCAGATCTGAATGGGTCGCAATGTGCCCTGGGAATGAAGTCTTCGGAAAAAAAATTAATAACTGGGATTTTCTATAGAAAAAAACTTGTAACCCGTGTTTTCATGGAAATTTTTTTGGATAGTTTTCAGGCAGACTTCCAGGCAGACTTTTGGAATCCAAAATTTTTGTAACCTGAGGCATCCATAACCCAGGGTGCCACTGTACATGTTATTTATTCAGCTTGTATAATGTGTATCTATAAGTTTGTTATAAATTGTTTAAAATGAATGATTTGTTAGTAGCCCCTGTGTTTAGCCATGTATTGTATGCAACATAAACCTAAATTTGATTATTATTTTTTTACATCTTCTTTAGATTATGGAAAGGATTATGGATTTGCCCACATTGCTGCGCCATGCGTTCAGAGAAATGTTTTCTGTCGGCGGTCTCTTCTGGATGTTCCGCATCAGAATATTCCTCTGTCTTTTGGGAGCTTTGCTCTATCTGGCATCACCTCTGGATTTTCTACCTGAAGCCCTGTTTGGAATTCTAGGATTTTTAGATGATTTCTTTGTGGTTTTTCTGCTCCTTATATACATATCCATCATGTACCGAGAGGTTATAACACAGAGGCTGAACAGATGAAGGCAATTGTCAGGGACCGATGTTTATGAGCATTCCGTGGGAGGCCAAACTAAATGACCTCCCATGAAGAAAAACAAAACATCTTGACACACTTTCAGTTTCTGCTGTTGAATTTTTTTTCTAGCCAAATGTCTTTTGCAGGCATGAAGAATTGAAACTATTTTGATCAATGAACTGGAATTTCCAATGCGTGTGATATAAAAGAGATTGAATTCAAGATATAATACCTGCCTACTTATGTTTACAAATATATAAAGGCTTTCCTTTACATGGCCTTCAAGGTGTCGCCCATTGTAAAAGGGAATTTATTTAGGAATGTGCTTTTTTTAAAAAAAGAATTTGAATGATTGTGCGAGACATGCACTGAAGGCACCCTATTTTTATGTGCAATGTCATATTCGGTGTGCCGTTTGCTCCATGTGAGTTCTGAGGTGGGGAGGAGGGAGGTTGTGGTTGGCTTTTTTTAAAAAGCAGAGTAATTTAGCATCTCTGCAAGTACAAGTAATGCTCAAGCAATACAGTTGCCAAGATAAGCTTGGGCGGCAAAATAATACTGCACACATTCTGCGCGATATTAGTTCAACTTCAGCTCTGCAGAAATTCATGATTTTCTCCCCATACTGTTATTTTCTGCAGTGGAATGTGCACTGTTCATTGGGGAAGAGAGATCTTAAATGCTGCCACTCCATGATCAATGATAGTGCATGTAAAGATTTCGCATTTTGTTTTGGGGAGATAAAAAGCTCACCTGGGTTAATGAGTTGACATGGCTATGCTACAGAGATGGGGAATCTTCAGCCTTGCTGAGTACAGAGGGTCAATAATTTGGACCCCATCAGTCTTCACCAAGCCGACTAGGGTTGCAATGAACTAGATTTCAACAGTGTCTGGAGGGTCACCTGTTTTCCCAGCCCTGATAAACATTGTGATGGGAAAGGAAAGGTAATGTTCAGCTTAAAATTTTGGCAGGACTCCCTGGTCATGTGAAATACTAAACGAAACATTAGCTTGGGATTGAGGTAAAAATGAGCTGAAATCTAAAACCTAATCTTATCGTGAATATACAGTACTTGCAGGAACTTCTGGGATGAGGGCCATGGGTATCTAAAACATATTCTTCAGAAAAGCTTGTGCATATTTGCTTAGGGGTAAGCCTCATTTGAACAAGAGGACTTGCTTCTGAGTACTCGTTCATAGAACGATACGGTGTTATCTCTGGTGGAAGATGTCCTAGTGGTTCTGGCTTACCGTGGAAGCATGATTTGAACTGTTTGACCAGATTGAAATGGCCCTTGAAAGGAAGAGGAAAGGGGTTGAATGGATGTGAGAGAACTGTTGATGCAATTGGGCACATGTGGATGACTGAACATTCATAGAGGGACACACAAGTTCAGACCGCGGGCTTTTCAGTGAACATCATGTCACCACTGACAAATAATGGACACAAGAGAAAATAGGGTTATAAATACTTGAATATTAAAAGGTGCTATGTGCAAGGCTTGCAAAACATAATCTTAAAATATATAGAATCGATGTGGGGGCTTATAACAGGTATATGTGAAATCTCTGCTCCCATGACCAACCATTAAGAACTGTTTAGATCAGGCATGTCCAAACATCGGCCCTCCAGATGTTTTGGACCACAACTCCCACAGTCCTTTGCCATTGGATATACAGGCTTGGAATTCTGGGAGTTGTGTTCCAAAACATCAGGAGGGCCAAAGTTTGGACATGCCTGGTTTACATCTTGCTGGGCTAACAACTGCTTTCAGTATTAAAAGGAGAGTTAATGGCTGCATTGCTTCATATTCGGAAGACAAAAGCTTAAGAGGGTGTTCTGGTGAAAGTGAAAATCTTAAAATAGAAATACAGAGTTGATAAATCTGCCTCTACAACATCTCTACAACAATCTTAAGTCTAGTGACATTTTGAATTGGCTTTGGTTTTCATAGTGGCTAGAACTAACTGGTTTTATTCTGATCTTCTTTGACCCTTGTTTGACTCCTGTTTTGAAGGGAAACCTGACTAGTAGTAACCTGGGTTGTTCAGGGCCAGTGTATCTTTAAACTGGGACCCCTTGTGGACTATATTCACCCCAGAGGAAGGACCTGTGAGATGCATTCTGGTATCACTCATGTCACCCTGATTGAGAAGGGTGAGCAGTCTATGCTCATTTTGAAGCTCTAGTATTATAGAGAAAACAGTGTGTCCTTCAGCCGGGTGAAGTTACTACCAAAGAATATTCATATGCCATTCTCTAATAGTTCTTCCCCACACCCCAATAAAAGCTCTGCTTGAAAATGCCATATTTATGTACTCTTTTAAGGACCCGTTCTGAAATCCTTTTGTTATCCAGGCATCCACTTTGACAAAAAGAATCCTGTGTGCCAAAATGGACATATTAACATTAGAGATGGGCACGACTTAGCGGTATTTCCGTTTCCGTTACTTGGTTCCGTTACTCTACGGAAACGGTAACGGGAATTACTCCGCCAGACTTCGAGCTCGAACCGACGAACGAACAATTTGGTCTGATTTGTCGTGCTCGTTACTTGTATCGCGCGATTGTGCGCGATGCCAAGCGGCTCAGAAAAAAAGTTTTTAAAAGTTAAAAAACCCGGTTCCCGGCCAAAAAGCAGGCGGAAATATGCCTGCCGTGCCTCAGGGCACCTACCAGAGGGGTGGTTTCTGGAGGTCCCCGCCCGGCCTCCCCCCCTCCTCCGTCCTGGGATGCTCTGGTGGTGGGACTCGCCCGCCGCAAAAAGCCCAGTCTCGCCGCCGGCCGCCAAAGCGCAAGCAAGCGGCACGGGTGGCACAGGAAAAAACTTTTTTAAACTCTCCCGGGTCTCCCCCCCACCCATTCCCGGGCCAAAAAGCAGGCAGAAAAATGGCTGCTTGACTAAGGGCGCAGGGCACCTACCGGAGGGATTGTTTCTGGAGGGGTGGTCCCGCCTCCCCCCCATCCTGGGCAGCCGGACTCGAGTTGCCATTCCATGCGGTGCGGGCGGGGGATCCAAAATGGGGCGACGAACGCAATATTGTTTTTGAAATCGTGGTCCAAAAACACACAAGCACAACAGAAACACGCGGAAATTTATAAACTGCCAGATTTTTCACAGTAGCAGTGGGTTTTTTCTTGCAACAAAATGTCTCTCCTCTCCTCCTCTGTCCTCCATTGATTTTATTTTATTTTATTTTATTTACACCTGCGCAGTGCGCAATGATGGGCTGGCCCAGTGGCCTGGCCAACCATGTGGGAGGGGACGACCATGCAAATTTTTGGAGCCATCCCACCAATCGCATGGCCACTTGGCCACTGAGACTTCTGGGATGTGCCAAAAAGCCCCCTAAAACCTGCCCTAGCCCCCTAGCCCCCTAACCCTAATCCTTGACTCCTTACCCATACGTCACAGACTGTCTTCTTAGGGGGTCAGAGAGGCACCCAGAGGTGCAACCCAATAGCCCACCGTAACCTTACCCGTCATTAGCCTAACCCTAGCCGTTGCACTAACCCACCTTAGCCCATAGCCAGATCTACTTGCATTGCACTACACACGCAAGTACGATTCCCTTCTTTGTGGGACATGGCAGGTGCGACACACTCCTTGGTGGTTCGTACCAGAGGACCAGGTGCTTGAGCTGGTCTCACTGCCTGCAAATGTTATGCATATCCATATGGTTATGCATGCCATTTTGCAGCAGCAGCAGGTGAGGAGGGGAGACCCCCAAGTTGAGGGGTCTCTTGGAGCCTGCTGCTGCTGTCCCTTCCTAGTGGGTGAGGATAGGAGGCACCCACGGGTGCCTCCAGGAGCCCACTTTCCCTTTATAGCGGGCCGGCGGAGGCACCCACCCCACAGAGGTGCCTCCAGGAGCCCGCTACCCCCCAAAAAAACCAGTATAACGATAACGAAAAAACAAACCGACTAATTTTTGCGAATTTTCGCGAAAAACGGAAACGAGCCGACACGGGCTGCCTCCGACACACGTCAACTCGAAAACGTCATTTTCCCGAGTCGTGCCCATCTCTAATTAACATGTTCCTATGTATATCTTACATGCATTTGAATACTGTAATACGTTTCATCCAGTGGGTATATGTTTTTGTTTTCTTCTTTGGGCCTTTTGTAAGAATAAGCCCATCTTATCTTTCAAAGATATACTAGTTTTCATTCTCACACATGTTAGATATGTCTATAAATTTAGTCTTTCATCTCCAAAAACTGCTGGAAATGTTTGAATGAGTAACGCAATATGAGGCTTCTGTTACTTGTTGTTGATCTGAATCATTTTTAGGAACAACTTATAATTTAATGCAACCATTCTCAACTTTTCTTTCTTTTCTTTCTTTCTTTCTTTCTTTCTTTCTTTCTTTCTTTCTTTCTTTCTTTCTTTCTTTCTTTCTGGCTCCAGCCATAAACACAATCTGCAAGAAATGTGGGTTGAATCCGGATTCTGGAAGTTGCATAACAAACCTTATAAAAGGTGGTGTGTGAAGAGTTATTTCTAGTCTGTGGCCCCCTTTAGGAGACCACCCTGTAGTCTCCCTGGAGGCTATACAGCTCCTTTGGAGAAGAGCCGATTTAAATAAACTGTTCCTAAAGAGCTTAATGATTTTTAAGGCTCCTTGCTCACTTTCTCATCCTGTCATCACTCATATGTGGTGATGACTAGTTGGCTACTTTGGGGAGAAAGCCTGCATGATGTCACTGTGTGAGTCTTGCTTGATGTTGGGCCAACTCACATCCTGACTCACGGGCAGAGCAGCAAATACAAAGGCACTACTGCATGCTGACTCTAAAACTTCAGTCAAGTATATATGTGTACAGAGATTGCTTTTATAGTCTTGGATACTCTTTCAGAACCTCCCTCTGTACATCTGAAAGTGTTGTCAAGAACAAAGAGGTCAAGTCAATCTCACTTACAAATTGTCCTCTGCATTTTCTGGTTGCTGAATGCTGCTTTTATACAGACATTTTGCTTCGCTGTCAGCCAATCACGATAACGAGAAATCTTCAGTAGCCTTAATGCTGTGCTTTGTACTTGAACCGGTAATGTTCTCATTTGAGTCTCACCACCATCAACAGCATAACTGTAGAGTCTGAGTGGTGGTACCACCATAACCATAGTGCATATTTGTGTGAGCGTTCCCTACTCGTGTGTAAATGAAAGTAATGTCTTGGTCCTGAATTGGAAACTGATACTATTTTCCCCCCAAAATATTTATTACAAAATACTCCTGGTGGAGGTAACGCAACTTCTAGACTTGATTTGCTGGTATGGATCAACACAGATTGCAGTAGTTGTTGGACTTTTCTTGGGGGGCCCAGCTATGTAATTTCACACGGAGCACTGACCTGGGCTTATGTTTTATCCTTATTGTCTGTGTTCTGTATACTACTTCCATAAACTTTTGTAAGAATTCCTTCATCTCATAAAGACAGCATCATTGCTCCTGCTCTGTTCTGTCACTGGCCCTAACTTTTGTCCTGTATACATTCACAAACCCTTCATTATTTGAGTATTTTGCTTTGGAAGAAGATTTACATTGGACTTTCCTCACTGAACTTCTATATATGTATTTACAGAAGAGACATTTTGCTTATTTTCCTGCTTAGTTCATCTTTAACCCATGCTTAGTTCACTCATGGCTATATAATTCTGTTGACCTATTAGGTAGAGCCATTGTCTTAACATCCTCATTCAGTGATTCTAATAGAGAAACAAGCATATCATCTCTGTATAATCTCAGAAGTTGCTGTCAACAAGGAACTGGGAAGAATAATTGTTTTGTTTTCTAGTTTTTCAAGCCTGGGTTGTACTAGAATGGAACCTTTCCATCCAGAATTCCCATCACTGGCCTCAACTGATGGTTTTTGGCGTAATCAACCTATTATCTAGTATACAAATTAATATCTGTATTGCCTATATTTTTAATATACCCCATCAGAATGTGGATCTGAGTGTTAAGTATTTCATTTATTGCCTATAGTAATTTTCGCCCATTATATGGAAGAAAGTATTCTAGCATTGTGAGATGGCAGTGTTACAACCATAAGAGACATTTTCTGTTTATTTCATAATATTCAGTTCTCATTTTTGGCCTTTAATGTTTAAACACTTTCTGGACCAGAACCTCTACTTTCTATGACTTGTCTAATAGAAATGAGCTGGATTAAATGAATCATAGTTTTGGCAATCACAGCCATGCTTTGTAAACAGATTTACTGTGAAGACTTTGGCAAGAAATAATATCCCATAGAAAACTTTTCCCCTTTTTCCCAGTTTGTTAGCAAATGATCCCTCTGATAAATTATTGATGATTGCATAATGCTTTCTAGTGCACACCTACAGTAGGAACTGTTCTAACCATTGACTTGAATATGAGAAATTAACTGCAATATTGTGCCAAATTATCTTGGAGTAAATTCCATGTAAAAGAAATAGGTTTACCTCTGTACTGACATGTAGAGGATTGTACACAACTCATGACTCAACCTAGCGTGGGGCGGCTGCCCATGATCGATGGGGCTTCGGACTGCATGCTGCTGTAGAGCTTTTATATTAAACTGTAAATCAGATCTTGCTTTTACTAATAAACTTAATCTCAAACAAACATTCTGTTTTATTGCCATTTTATTCTCATGTGTATGTAGGTGTCATTTGAGATTTTATTCCCTTCTGAGGCATAAAACGCAGGCTAAAATCCTCTTCCATAAATTATGCTGCATGAGGATGGTGATTTTATTTATTTATTTATTTAAATTTGCGACACGCACCCCCAATAGGTCCTGAGAGTTACGTGGTACCCTTTTGCTGTAGGGAAGCTCATGGCTACTATGAGAGGCGGTGAATATCTGGTGCCGGAATGGCATAACGTTTGGGAAAGGATTTCATATATTGAGGACATACTCTGTTTAAAACAACTTCTGAGTGGCTCAATGAAAACACAAATTTTGCTTAGTTTCCATAACACTGTTAAAAATACATTATTTAAGCCTGACCTTTCACATGTTGAACTACAGTACAACTCCAATCAGCCTGGCCCTAGCAAAGTCAGTAGTGAGGAACGAAGGGAGATGTAGTAGATCAACATGTAGAGAAACATTTGTTCACCATCTTTGATTTAGATAAAACATTCCAAGTTGAACTGCAAATTTGTATCTCCTGCAGGGTTCAGACAAGTTCAATCATTCTGCTACTATATCACTGAATCAGAAATGTTCCTTAAAAAGAAGATTGGCCCCATTACTTCTATTGATTGTTTTCTGTAGAAAAATAAGATATAAACATCAAAGTTAATTTGGTGGATGGCATGGCTCCGTCTATTGATCCCTACTCAAGGTGGTGTACTAGCACTGTGCATGTAACTGCCATGTGGCTAGAAAAATCCACTGAAAGTTAAGATTTGGCTTAGACTAAGCAACAGGATTTCAGCCAGTTTGTTAGAGAAATCTAGTCCAACCATTGCTTAATGCAGGAAATACAGAGCTACTTGACTAGACAGTGATATATCCATAATCATTATAGATAAAGCTGTTTCATTCTTGAACTTGCCTCACTGGCATCAACTTTACAATTTATTGTAATTCATTGGTACTGTTTCAGTTCCTCATGGTTGTTAGTATTTATTTTTCTTAATTAGAGTTATTATAAGGGTGGGGGATTATTGTTGAATTAATTACAGTAGTCACTTCTTTTCCTAGCAGTTTCCCTGCCGTATCATAGACTTTGTGTTGATAACCACTTATGGCTTTGTGTTATTGCATTGGCACTGTGTTTTAAATATTGGTTTTCCTCACTCATAACTTTAGCATGGGGTTTTGCTCTCTCATTGACTGCTTCGTACTCCTATAGCATTAATGTAATGTCTTTTAATGCTGTAAGCTGTCCCTCAGTTACCTGCTCTCAATTACTTGAAAATGTCTTAATTGTGTTGAACTGTATATTGTCCCTCATTACTGTAAGCTGCCTTGGGTCCTTTTTGCAAGGAGAAAGGCAGGGTAAAAATACTCTAAAATAAATATAAAACAAATAACATAGTATTGAGTGGAACTATCCCTTGGTGATTTGGGACATATGCTTCTGTGAAACCCCAGAATCATCTTTTGCCATTTTGGAAATACCTGGTTGGCATGAAAACCTGCCAACACATGCCTACCTACAAGACATGTCCTTGGCTCAAATCCGAAAGGGAGCTGCAGTCTTTAGACACATATGCATGGAAGCCCCACTGAGCCCATTAAGTCTTAACTAGGGATTTCAAAGGAAGCGGGTGTAGCTTGGGAAAAAAAGATGCAATGTTACAATTTTAATTTTTTTAAAGGAAAACTAATTCAGTATATAATATACAGTATATATATAAAACATACAAGCCCTGTTGATATGATCTGTTCTCATTAGAACTAACGATTGGATGTCGCCTTTAGAGTTAAGCTTATCGTGTCACTTTAGGATGTGCAATGGTCCACCTTTGTTAGTGTCTACACACACACACATACACACACACACACACACACAAATATGAATGCCAGAAACATTTTTCTCAAATGTGCAAATGCATTTTATTTGTTTTTCATTGCATCATTCCATATTGCAAAAAGAATTTTTAAAAATATCATGAGTTAGATAAGCTTGAAGAAGGAATGATATGTTTATGTTTCCAAGGGGAAAATGAATTTTAAAATATTGGGAAACACGGTTGCTGCCCAATATTGCGATGCAGCCTTAGTTTGGTCTGTGATGGGCCTAAAAAGTGCTTATATTTTATTCTTTCCTACTGGTTAATGACCGTAATAAAGACTTGGATTGGATTGGGAAATATGGTAGACATTCCTAGGAGGCCACTGGAAGTGGATTTGGTCAGTATTAGAGTGACCTTAGGGAAAAGAAGACAAGATGCACCTTTAATGGTTACATAGCATCAATTTCAGAAGGCGCCATTCAAGCCATGCCCCTTGAAGTTCCCTCTTCCACCGAACACTCAAAGATACAAGCGCCTGCCCTCTGTTTGATGTGGTCACAACACCTCCAACAGACCTACCTAAAAAGGTTCTTGGGAAGAGACAGCAGTAATCATTCCATATCGGCCAATCCAAACTGCTTAGAGGGTGAGAGAGACCAATAAAAGGATGTCACAGCCAGATCCACTCAGGTAAGAAGCCCTTCAGAAACCTGGCAGCTGACACTGTTGTGTGACAGTTAACACAACCACAGCTAGAACATTTGGCTTTTCCTCTAACTGTATGGGGGGGGGGGGAGAGAGAGATCCCAATTCCTGGTTGAATGCTGGCTTGGGGGGTGGGTGGGATGCTGGGCGTTTTAGTCCCAAGAAGTGAGATTCCCCATCTCTGCACTGCACCCATGCCTCTCTTCCACCCACTTCCCTGCAGAGGAAAAATTGTGACTCACAGAAGCGACCCCCATCCCCATCTTAGGAAGGAACATTCCAAACTTTTGAGAGGGGCTCTGGGGTGACAATCTGGCTGTATTTTTCCCTTTCTCTTTTATTTAATGCAGGCTGCAATTTATTATTTAGAATAGATTCAAATTTATCTAAAAATGAAATGTTTGTGCCTTGTTTCATAAGGAGAGGGTCTGTTTTTTGCCTGGTGAACAGATGCTTCATTGGTGGCAGATCAGGAGAGAGAAGCGAAAAGCAAGTGCAAACACTAATGGGATGGCTCATCACTGGCAGGTGACTAATGAGGAGTAGTTGGGTTTATCGGGTGTTACTAATCGTTTGGCTCCAACCCGTGGCACAGAAAGCTGTTGTGCTCCTCTCGGAACATATGCTGTGCTTCAGAAACCAACCCTTATTTCTCCCACTCTTCCCTGCAAATTGAGGCTGCTGTCAACAAACGGGTGCGTGCTCGAGGGCGGCCAACTTACCAGGAAAAATAAAGCCCAGCCCAAGCTGCTCTCGGGCTTTTAATGACAAGCTCAATGGACAGAAGATAGCACTTGAAGTGGTGGAAGCACAGGAAGGAATGTCAACCATGTTCAAGGATGGCTGCAACCCACGTTATGCTGCATGCCTTGCCATGGCTTTTGGGGCACCTGTTTTGAGCTTCCTTTGAAAAATGGAAAAGGGAAGAGGGGAAAGACGGAACAAGGAAGCACACGCCTTGATCCATCCAGCTAGGGCAGGCATGTCCAAAGTCCAGCCCAGAGGCCAAATACGGCCCAATTTAAAATTTTGAGTGGCCCTCAGCCTCTTCTCCCTGCCAGCTCAGCCTGTCACTCATCCTACCCGGGCAGCCCTTCCCTGTGCTGGCTAGAGACGTCAGCTTGCAGTTTTATGGTTTGCCTGTCCTCCCTGCCTCCATCCATCCCCTCAGCCGCCCACCCTGCCTACCCACTCCTGGCTCCATTGCTGCAGCATCTTCCCCACCTCCTTGTGAGGGAGGGAAGCATATGCAAGCAGCGGTGTGTCTTGGGTGTGCATGGGCCGATTCCTGGGCCGTTCAACAGCTGCTGGGCCCTTGGGCACCTTGAAACTGGAGCATTTGTGGCTGTTGCAGATGCGCATGGACCATGCCCTTCCTCTCCCCACCTTCATGCTGAATGGTCGGCCCACACACATTTTCACCTCTCCAAATCTGACCCTCCTTGCAAAAAGTTTGGACACTCCTAAGCTAGGGGAATCTGTATGTTCCCAGAGTCTGAAGCATATGCCGGTGTCCACTGAGACTGGGCATTCACATCCTGTCCCAGTAACTCAAGTGTCATGGCACACAGATGTGCACCAAATGGTACTTTTATGTAGCTTGGCCTGGGCTGGGAAAATGGCATATTTTCAGGATCCTTAAGGAACACCTTAATGGCTGTTGGAACAGCTCCTGTGAAGTGCCTAAGCCAGTGATGGCGAACCTTTTAGAGATTGAGTGCCCAAACTGCGATTCAAAACCCACTAATTTTTCGCAAGTGCCAATACAGTAGAACCCCGGTATCCGCTGGGGATTGGTTCCAGGCCTTCCCATGGATAATGAAAAACGTGAATAAGAGAGAACGCCTGCCCACCCACCTCCAAACTGCTGTTTCCTGACAGTAGCTTGCTTTATGGCTGCTATTTTGAGACAGTAGCTTGCTTGATGGCCGCTGTTTTGTGACAGTAGCTTGCTTTACAGATGCTATTTGTGACAATAGTTTGCTTTACAGCTGCTGTTTGTGACAACAGCTCGCTTTGTGGCTGCTGAATTATTTATTTTTTTCTTCTGCCAACCGTGGATAACTGAATCAGTGGATAATGAATCAGTGGATATGGGGGTCCTAGTGTACAGCAATTTAACCTGAATACAGGCGGCTCTGAAGGAGCAATGTCGGGTGCCCACAGAAAGGGCTCTGAGTGCCACCTTTGGCACCCGTGCCATAGGTTCACCAACGCTGCCCTAAGCCTAGGCATGTAGCCAACACTGTTTGGAAACGAGCTGATCAGATGAAAGACCAAATGGTTTTGTGCCACATGTGGTGGGGGGCTACAACACTCAGAACTGGACACATGTTTTCATCTGCGTTAGCTCAACAATGTGCTACTGTGGTCTTCTGTTCCTTTTTAAAATCAGCTGCTTTCTACAGCTTGTAAAGAAAAGCACAGCAAAATTATGGGTTTTCTATTAATACCCAATCAGTTCATTAGCCTTGAACCTGATTATATCAAAAAGTTTTATTTCAAATCTTCCTAGAATATTGTACCTGTCATTTACTTACATATTGCAAGCAATCTGTCTAGAGCTGCTGCTTGCACTATCCTATTTATCATCTCTTTCCTCCTAAATTCTGTTTTCATTGCACTTGTTTTATTTATTATTATTATTTATTTGTTGTATTTTTATACCACCCATCTTCCGGACGGAATTCCAAATAATATGCAGACCAACTACATGTTCCCATTCTAATCCTGCCACCCCCAAATGGTATCCCCTTGAAGAAGTTAATCAGGTCACCATTCCATTTTAAATTTGTCAAGTGTGCACCTGACATTGCTGTCAAAAGAGTATAAAACAGTATAAAACAAAACCCACAACCAAATAAAGCCCAGGTGCTTAAAACCTGCCACTCTTAAAATTGGCAAAAGCTTACAATTTGAATACTAAGTGAACTAGGTTTTTTGAACTTAAACAGAGAAGGAATTCTACAGCACAGGTGCCACCACTCAAAAGACCTTTTTCATTGTGAATTATAGTCTTACCATCGTTACTATAGGATTAATTTATTAATTGGGGTGGGGGGTAAGACAAAGATCTTCTTTGTGGCATCCCAGATCTAACGCACTAGGTCTTTAACAGCAGAGACTAGCAAATTGAATTTCAGTAAACAATCTGGTTACTGATTAAGAGAATAAATAATATGTCTCACATGCATTTATCAACTGTGTTCAACAACAGGCAAGCTTTTGCATACTTGTATATACTTCCAGGACAATCCACATGCAGCACATAATTTTAGTCAAGTGGACGAGAGTAACAAGGTTACATAAGAACATAAGAACAGCCTTGCTGGAACAGGCCACAGCCCATCCCGTCCAGCATTCTGTCTCACACAGTGGCTCACCATTTGCTTCAGGGTATTCCCAAGCGGATGTCTTCACCTGCTTATGATTCCCCACAAATGGCATTGAGAGATATCCTGCCTATCTCTCCAACCCAGAGGTTGTCCTTAGGCATCCATAAAGATAGCCATTGACACCCTTGTTCTCCATGTCCTTGTCTAATCCTTTCTTAAAGCTGTTAAGGCTGACAGCAGTCACCACTTCTTCTGGCAGGGAGTTCCACAGACAGGTGATTCTCTGTGTGAAATGTACTTTCTCTTATTTGTTTGGGATCTAGAACCCAAAAGTTTCATGGAGTGCCCCCTTCAATCAGGTCACCTCTTAGGCGCTATCGTTCAAGAGTGAAGAGGCCCAGCCATTGCAGCCTCAGATGGTAAGGAAGGTGTTCCAGTCCCCTAATCATTCTGGTTGCCCTCCTCTGCATTTTTTCCATTTCCATAATATCCTTCTGGAGGTATGGTGAACAGAACTGTACACAGTACTCCAGATGGGGCCTCACCATAGATTTATAAAGAGGCAAAATGACACTTGCTGACTTATTTTCTATACCCTTCCTAATGATCCCTAGCACTGCGTTTGCTTTTTTTCACTGCTGTGACACACTGGGTTGACACCTTCCCTGAGCTGTCCACCAGGACACCAAGGTCCCTTTCCTGGTTTGTTGCAGAGTTCAGACCCCATCAGTTTCTAAATGTAATTGGGGTTTTTTGCCCCAACATGCATCCCTCTACACTTACTAATGTTGAAGCTCATTTGCCACTGGTATGCCCACTCCCCTAGTGTCAAGAGATCCCTCTGGAGCTCCTCACAATCTCTGTTTTTACTACCCTGTATAATTTAGTATTGTTGGCAAATATGGCTACCCTGCTATTTACTCCTCCTTCTCAATCGTTTATGAAAAGGTTGAAAAGCAAGGGTCCTAGTACTGAACTTTGGGGGACCCCACTCTTTAACTCCCTCCACTTGGAGAAGTGTCCATTCAGTGCTGCCCTCTCTTTCCTGTCCTTTAGCCAGTTGCTGATCCAGGGCAAGACCAGTTCCTTGATTCCATGACCGGTAAGCTTATTCAAAAGCCTTTGGTGTGGGACCTTCTCAAAAGCCTTCTGAAAGTCCAGATAAATAATGTCAGCTGGATCTCCCTTATCCACATGCATGTTGACACTCTCAAAGAATTCCAACAGATTACTGAGGCATGATTTGACCTTGCAGAAGCCATGTTGGCTGTCCTTCCGAAGCACCTTCTCTTCTATGTGCCTATTAATTTTATCCTTTAGGATGGTACCCATCACTTTATCTGGGACATGTCAACCTGACCAGTCGGTAATTTCCTCGATCACCTCTGGATCATTTTTTGAATATTTGTGTTACATTTGCTACCTTCCAGTCATCAGGCATAACACCTGATCTGAGGGAAAGATTGTATATTTTAGCTAGGACCTCGGCAATTTCATCTTTCAGTTCCTTGAGAACTCGTGGATGGATACCATCTGGTCCTGGTGATTTGTTAGCATTTAGTTTAACAAGACATACAAGTCCCTCCTCCCTGGTTATTCCTATCTGGCTTAATTCTTCAGTTTCCTTCCCTACAAAGGTAGGTTCTGTTTCGGACATGTGGTCTCTGTCTTCTTCAGTGAATACTGCAGCAAAGAATTCATTGAATCTCTCTGCAATCTCTGTCTCCTCTTTAATAACTCATTGCCTTCCATTGTTGTCTAATGATCCAATGGCCTTCTTAGTTGGGTTCTTACTTTAATGTACTAAAAGAACTCCTTGTTATTTCTTTGAGTGTTTTTAGCTATACGCTCCTCCAAGTCTTGCTTTGCTTTCCTGATTGTTGCCTTGCATTTGTTCTGCCAGAATTTATGTTTCTGCCTGTTGTCTTCGTTTGGACAAGACTTCCATTTTCTAAATGAGCTTTTCTTGCTTTTGATTGCTTCCCGAACAGCTCCTGTAAGTCACATCGGAGTCCTCTTGGACCTGTTGTTGCTTTTTTACTTGCCGGTAATTACAGATAACAAATTCAATACAGCTTTCCTATGGTTTAAACTCCAAGAAGTGCTGGCAATCTGGTGAAAAGAAAGCAATCAAGATGGGAAAGGTGAATCGATTTAGAGATTAGTCACTGGATGAGTGGGCTTTAGAGAGGAGTCAAATGAGACTGGAAATGTAAACTAACTTGGAGTCCACCCACCATTTCATCCTTAGCAAGGCTTGCTTTTCTTTGCTAAGCAGGGGAATCAGCGATAAAGCAACCAGATTCTTACCAGCTACAGGTCATTGTTCATCTTTAGCTTGATGCCTGTTTAAAGATGCTCACCATAAACTGCATCTGTACGTATGTGCACACATATATGTGCCCCCCCACACACACAGTGGAGCTCAATTATTTTGAGTATTGGTGCTTTACCAGCCAGCATTAGGTTGGAGCTAGCTTTGGTTGAACCTTTGTATTAATTTTGTTTCTTATACCAGTGTAGTATACATTCTAGAACAGTGGTAGCGAACCTTTGGCACTCCAGATGTTTTGGACTACAACACCCAGAATTCCAAGCCTGTATTGCCAATGACAATGGGAGTTGCGGTCCAAAACATCTGGAGTGCCGAAGTTCACCACCACTGTTCTAGAACTACCAGATATGTTTCCAGGAGGGAGGGGAGGGTATGTTTTCAGGAGGGTGGGGAATAAACATGTATAAAACAATACAAGGCACCTTTTGGAACTGCACAACTGGAAGAGACCCTTGGAATCATGGAGTCCCACCCCTCTTAAGAAAGGCACAGTAGGGAATTGAACTCCCAACCTCTGGCTCCATAGGCAGAGACCTAAGCCACTGAGCTACCCAGCAAGTTGAAAGCCATGCCAGTGCAAAGGATAAATGTTATTCAAAGTTTTATGCGGGTGGGTGGGGAGCACCATCTCATCCTCCATCTACTTCCATAGGTCAGAGTAAAAGGGGTACATTTATTATTCAGGGTAAAGGATACAGTGAAGGCAACAAATGTACCTCAGAAGGAAGAAAATCCCACATTGGGACTGTCATGGGACCCATGGATTTCCATAGGTCGACTCTACCTATGAGTCAATCTGGATCGAACTCAACCTGTCCTGTGTAAACAGTGTTGGGAGGGTATTGCACAAATGCCCATGTGTTTTAATCCCTCTCCATCCCCTTCCCTTTTAATACATCTAAAATACTTTTAAAATACCTTCCCTTAGAACTCCCTTTCATCTTTATCCCCACCCCAACCCCTTTTAAAGCAAAACAAATTATACTAGTGTTGGTAAATCTATGGCATGGGTGCCATAGCTGGTGCTCAGAGCCCTTTCTGTGGGCACCCAACATCATCCCTTCACAGTCACCTGTATTCGGGTTAAACTGCTATATTGGCACTTTGCAAAAAAATTAGTGGGTTTTAAATCACAGTTTGGGCACTCGGTCTCTAAAAGGTTTGCCATCACTGGACTATGCTATATAACAAACTCTCCCATGCCTTGACCAAATTATAGATGATATGGTGCCAGTGCGTTGCCTAGGGGTCCGCAGCTCCTAGGCAGCACACTCAGCTAAGTGACTGAGGTTCCCCCTTCCCATATTAATTTCAGCAACTGAAGTTGTGAGGTTTGTTACTGAAATTGGTTACCCATTTAAAACAGTTGCCAAGAGCTGCTAATTTCCTTCCTAATTTTTTTTTAAAAAACCCAAACATACGTGGTTTCCCAAATTTCTCACCTGCAGATTTTTTACAACTCAATTCCTAATTCATAGGCTTGACCTTTTGGTCTGTCCTTACCCAGGAGCAATGCTGAAAAATATAATAAGAATAGCTGCATTTTAGCTCCCAGAGAGAGAGGCTTATGCGCCTTTATCACATTGGAGCGAGAGAACCCATTTGCTGATCCTTCTCAGGTGCCTCTCAGAAGAAGACAAGCTGTGTTCTGGCTCAGCTGCACTACCCCAGAGAGCACCTGAAAGAAGAGACTGGCAAACCACCACCCCTTAATACTCTTTGCCTTCAATTATGATATTTAGTCTGGTTTTATGGTACTGTAAGACAGGACTACTTCCTTCCCCTCTTTCCTGGTGCTTGTTCGTTCAAGCCATTAGATTCAATAGTTTAGCTTGAGCTGCAGCAGTTAGGAAATGGAGTACAATTGTATGATTTCTGAGATGATTTACAGTTAATAAATTATACCAAAGCACTTTGGAGTTCTTCAGTTTAGAAAATAAGAGAAATGATGACTAATGGGACACGTGGAAGAGTTGAGTAAAATTAGGAACAGTGGCGAAAGGATACAATAAAGGGTGGTTTTTCTCCCGCACACATATATATGACAACTCCAAGTTCAATACCAAGTACTTCCAGGATGTTTACACAAGTGTCATCATAAAAAGTGACAGTAAAAATGACTGGCAGCAAGATCAGAACAAACAAAGAGGGTGGTCTTAATTCTCACCATGGATAATTAACATGTAGAATCATTGCCACAAGACACTGTGATTCAGGCGGATGACTTAGACTTAAGTAATCACTAGGCGAATAGACCTATTGGTAGTTATTGGCCAATAGTAATGTAAATGGTTATTATTCCTTCAAATACTCACGTGAGTCATCCCACACTCAGGCTTATGAAATGAGGATTGCAACACCCCCCACACAGGAGAGAGAGGGGTAACCTTGGCTCCTTTTATATGTGCTCAACAAATCTTTAAAAGATAAAATGTGGGAATTGGATCCATAAACTGCCCCATATGAATTCAGTGCTACAAAGGCTGGAGACCAAGGCCAGAAGCAGCTGTTAAAGACAGCCCACGGGGGCAATCTTTTCTGGTGGCAAAATAAGGCTTCAGGTTAAATCCTTCAGATTTTTTTTTTTTTGAACAGGTTACTTCCAGCTGGCTAGGCTGCTCAGTGAGTTGGCATGTGGAGCCAGGGACAGGAGTTTAATTCTCCACGGTGGATAAAGAGCCAGCCTTGGTGGCCACATAGTTCCAGAGTGCTCCGAGAAGAAAGAAATGATACTTCTGAATCCCTAGAAAACCCTGGAAAGGGTCACTGTAGGTTGGCATTGAACTGATGGCACGTTAATAATAATAATAATGGTGGTGGTGGTGGTGGTGATGATGATGATGATGCCATCTGTCATCTCACCTGACAGACTTGATTCTTAATGTTTATGCTTCTCCCTTTAGTATTCCCCCAAGTGCTAGCAGTACTAATGCATATGCCATATAGCAGTGATGATGAACTTTTTAGAGACCGAGTGCCCAAACTGCGATTCAAAAACCACTAACTTTTCACAAAGTGCCAATACAGCCATTTCATCTGAATACAGGTGGCTGTGAAGGGACGATGTTGGGTGCCCACAGGAAGGGCTCCGAGTGCCACCTTTGGCACTCATGCCATAGGTTCGCCAACACTGCCATAATCACTTAATATACAGTTAATGTGTTGTCATTATGTACTGTCAAGTCAGAGTTAATGTACAGTGACCCTAATAAGGCTTTCAGTTATATATTTTGGAAGTGGTTTATCAATTCCACACTTTGAGTAAGTTTTCGTAGCTGAGCATGGATTTGAACCTTGGCCTCCTAAATCCTAGTCCATCACTCTATCCACTACACCACACTGTGTATCCCACATAGAATTACAGAATTGTAGAATCATAGATTCATAGAGTTTAAAGAGACCACAAGGGCCATCCAGTCCAACCCCCTGTCATGCAGGAACCCCATCACAGTGCTCCTGACAGATGCCCATCCAGCCTCGGCTTAAAAACCTCCAAAGAAGGAGACTCCACCACCCTCCGTGGCAGCATATTCCACTGCCAAACAGCTCTAAATGTCATGAAGTTCTTCCAAATGTTCAAATGGAATCTCTTTTCCTGTAGTTTGAAACCATTGCCCTGAGTCCTAGTATCTGAAGCCATAGAAAACAAACCTGTTCCCTCTTCAATATGACATCCTTTCACATACTGTATTTAAACATAGCTATCCTATTCTCTCTCAGTCTTCTTTTTTGAAAGGCTAAACATTCCCAGCTCCCTAAGCTGTTCCTCATAAGACATAAGGCAATGTGTAGCCTGCACACTGTAATTAAAATTGTAAACCGCCCAGAGACTACTTGTAGTGGTATGGGGCGGTATATAAGTAGAACACTTTATTTCTTCCAGACCTTCAACCACCCTGGTCGCCCTCCTTTGTACCTGCTCAAGGTTGTCAACATCCTTTTAAAATTGAGGTGCACAGAACTCATTTAATGTGCATGGATGATGTCCAGCTACTTGCAAGCTCTCCTGGAAAAACAAAGTCTCTTAAACATTGTTGAGTCTTAACCTATGGAGATCAAAATGAATTTTGACGTTGATCAATGTGCTCTTATCCACATCAAAAGAGGCAAATTCCTAGCACTTAGTAAGGAACACTTTATTAAATGCTTAGAGGAGCAGAAAACCTACACATATATAAGGGCATCCATGCAAATTCTCCATAGGAACCACAAAGAACTTCATTCATTATTCAGAAACAAGTACTCTAGCAGGGCAAAAGTGGTGCGCAAAACAGAATCTGATGCAAAAGAAAAAAATTACTTCTGTTAACAGCTGTATGGGTCAAACAGACAAATGTCAGAACTGCTTCCATAGAATGATGGAGCCACTTTATGAGAAGACAAGAGAAAATGGTAAAAGGCCAAAAGCATCACAACTAGCATGTATAATTTTATTTTATTATTTATTTTAGAGTATTTTTACACCAGCTTTTTCCTTGGAAGAGGACCAGCTTACATTAATGAAAGTTCCACCACCCAAGGAGGCATGGTTTGAGAAACCATTAAATCGACAACACCCCAGTTACTTCCTGGATGATAATATATGTAAACAATTATCAAACAAACCTGTGGGATAAATTAATCCGTCTTCAGGCTGAAACTGAGGGATTAATATGCACCATCCAAGAACAGGTTATTTGCACTAGATACCATCTGAAAATAATTATGGAGTGAGGTGCCAGTGTTTTATCTGAAGTCTATCGGGAATCCAAAGCAACCATTCAATGCTGGGTGTTCTAGACTAGCATCGATCGGTTATATATGCAAGCATTAACAAATTGCAAAAAATATTGCTTAGCAGTTGGTTAAGGTTAATGATTATTCACACCATTGCCTCCATCTTATAAATTCCAGCCACCTTCAGCTTTACAAAAACCGAAACTGTAGTACTGGACTGGAAAAGAGCAAGCGATCACAGGCAGAACTGCTGATTTTAGCAAGCCAGGTACATGTCTGGATATGCAGCAAAGGAAAGGCTGGAATTAGAAAGGCTGGAATTCCATCAACATGCAACCTCAAAAATATGGAAAGTACAAAACACTGCAAAATGCCAGACATTAAGGCAAGACTTAGAAATAATATGCAAGCAAGATCAAGTCCTCCTCCTCTTCCTTTCTATACTAATTTCTACAACCAGAAATATGGATCCAACAGGTTACCAGTTTAAAACAAGTGCCAATACTGCAGTTGCTAAAATCAAACAATGAGTGATGTTTTTTCCCCAACCCTGTCATCTCACCTCTAATTTTATAGGACTTGATTCACAATCTGTAAGCTTGAGCCTTCAGTCTGCTTTCAAGCACTAGCAAGGCTGAAGAATAAAGAATGATAACAGTAGTGATGCTGCTGTGGTGATAACGAGCAGAACATTTCCTGGTTCGCAATCCTGTCATTTATTTATATTCATCCAGCCAGGTTTCTCCCCAAAAATCCAGAACGGTAATGGGACAGAAAACAGGCCTATGAGGACTGAGCATGCTCAGTAGAATCCTAACTGATGATTAGAGGATGAAAACTGTCAGGAGGGATGAACCGGACTGTCCGGAAACCTGAACAAAAACACCACACATGACATCCAATGAGGAGAAATATATGAATGACACTCTTGTATTCTGAGGCCATCTGTTTCTTTGTATCAGGTGCAACCGTAATTGACCCCCTCATTCTGCTTGTGGCCTTTGAGAAGCATCTGGAAACATCCACTGGAAATGGCTAGACTAAAATAGTGGTTTTCAATCTTTGTCCCTTATCCAAATGTCTATGTCCGTAACTCCCAGAATGCCTGACCGTTGTATATGATGACTGAGGCTTCTGGGCGTTCATGTCAAAGCATCTTTGCAGCAAACCTCAAGAACCACTGGGCTAGAAGGATCTTTAGGCTTGGATACAACATAATGCTAGAACAGCCAAAATCCCCCTTACAGAGTTGACATCAGAGAGTACTGTTTGCACAAGTTATTTTGCATGGCATTGAGCAACCTCTTATTGTAGCCAAATAGCCAACAAAAGCTGGTTGGGTTGCCATCCTTGCATTAATTCTGAAATTGTGCAACCAGTAAAGCAATGGATTTTGTGCTAGTGTGTTGAGTTCGGGCTACTCCTGAAACTATCTTGTATCAGAATAACTGAGCCAATAATTTCTGAGACAAGCAAAGATCCAAGTTTTTATTCATTTATTTCAGCTGGAATAAAGGAATAGGCAAGTCTCCCCACCAAAGCAGGAGGGGGGGAAATGCACCCCACCTTCGTTATCTTAAGTACAAAGCTGGTTTGTCTCTTTCACCAACCACAACATTCCACATCCAATTTGCAACTTAACTGGAGTCATCCCCACCATGAATCCTCCCCATTGCTTTCTTATCTGTGTCTTTGGCCCATATGTCCTTTCACTTTTGTACAGGCATAAGCATTTCATCAGAGCATGAACAGTTTAACAAGGGATAAATGAAATCAATGTGGCTTCAGTTTGGTTCATTTAATTTTTATGCTTGCTCCTGACCCCACAAGTGGACTAATACTCTCAGAAGCCCTCACCATTAGCTGTGCTGTCCAAGAACATCTGGAGACCCCAGGGTTGGGAACCACAACACTCGTGCCATGACATCAGAGTCTTCTGGCCTGACAAAAGAAAATATTTTTTCACCCAGCACGTTGTTAGTCTGTGGAGCTCCCTGCCACAGGATGTGGTGATGGCATCTGCCCTGGATGCCTTCAAAAGGGGATTGGACGGATTCCTGGAGGAAAAGTCCATCACAGGTTACAAACCATGATGGAGATGTGTAATCTCCAGGCTTAAAACCAGGGTACTTCAAGGGCCAGATGCAGGGGAGTGGTATCAGGAGACAGATACCTAGTCTTGTGTGCTCCCAGACGCATCTGGTGGGGCCACTGTGAAATACAGGAAGCTGGACTAGATGGGCCGTTGGCCTGATCCAGCATGACTCTTCTCATGTTCTATGTTCTTATGGTCTACAATTTGATTGGGAAATGGCATTTCTTATTATGTGAATGAACTGATTATTTACTGGGATGGGCCTTATGGAAGACCCCAGAGACAAAAAATAAAACTAAAAATCCCTTGCATATATTTTGCATCTTTTCAGTTATTGCCAAAACTGAGCTCTTGAAAGCAAATGATTCATGTTGGCAAAAGAAGGGAAGATGAAAGATTCAAGAGTTTTTCATGTTCCCTCTGTCGTATAATTTAAGTTTCTTAATTTTTAAAAATCTAATTATGTCACCTGGGCTGCTGTTATCAGTCAATGAGAACATAGGAAGGGTTGGGAATTCTTGAATCTGTAAAACTGACAGGAGCCAATCAGAAAGCCCAGGGTTTGCGTGTGGGAATTTTGAACTTTGAGAAGACCCTGGAACCTTGGGGAGACCAAGGAGGCTTAATGCTTATTTGTTTTTTCTTTAGTCATTCCTTGTGGGCTTACTGTGTGCTGATCTCTGATGATATTCAAGAAGAGAAGGCATCAAATGGTTGTGGAGATCAAAAAGCTCCCTGTATTCTAGCAGTCTAAATGTTGGGAATGAGGCTTTGATTATACTTTTTGTCTGTATTTCCTTGTTTCCTATCCTTAGGAAGACTGGTTTGTTGTTGTTCTTGTTGTTACTTTTTTATTTTCTACACTAAATTACATAAAACAAATATATTGCTTGTCTCCTGTCGTGTTATTGATTCAGTTTTTCCCAACATTGAGTCCAATATAATTCATTTCTCCTTTCTTAGCTTAAATGAGCATACTTTCATACTTTATTTCCTTACTATCTCATCCATATTCTATCTTTACTTACCTCTATATTTAATACAAAGAATATAGCCTATCTAATCTCAGCAATCTTTTCAATCTCGCTGTTTAGCTCTTCAATACTAACCAATTTAGGATAGATTTGACTAACTATATATCTTCTGTATATCATCTGCAGTATATTTTCCTATTCTTCCAATGAGTGCCTAATTTCAGCATTCATCTCTAGTTCAAGTTAATACTTTATGGGCTACTATAAAAGAACTACATCCTGGTCTATATGATTCACTTTATGAATAGAAGTTATCTATACTTAATTGCCACTATTCTTTTCAACATCTAACAGATTAACATTTATTTATATATCAGGTTTGTCTTCAGATTTCCATTTTCCTTTTCCCATATCATGCCAATTAACTAGTGGCCTCAGACAATCAGAATACAGAAAACATTTTTATGTAATAAATTCACTAGCTAATTTTTTTTTTCAATTTTCCCTTTTCCTGCCAAGCCCCTTATTTTCACAGGTTGCTTTTCCCTTGTCAAATCTATTAACTTCATGAGTTGTGTTATCTTGATAGTACTCTTGATGACCTCTCTGCTGCTGAAAAAGTCCCACATTTTCCTCTTTTTGGCACCCATATTGAGTAAAATAGATCCGCTTATCATATTCTGTGGACTTGGCACATCTAAGAGCTTAGCCTGCACCATTCTTGTCAAATTTGTCTTCATGTTGAGATCCACCCTTTGTTCTGGTATAATATCTTGGTTCGAGCTAATTTCAGTTTTTCCCAGGAATTCAATGTTATCCAAGAGTTCGTGTTGGGGGTCTAGCTTGGATAGTTCCTACTGTTGTCATCTGTAGAGTGGAGTCCAGTGTCTGCTCTACTTCTATTACTTTATCAGGATTGGAAATTCCTGTATCTTTAGAGGTTGGATCCAAGACATCTATTATTTTTTTGTAATCTGGATAAAAGTATATTTGTGAATTCTTCTTCTGAAATATTTTCCCAATCCATTGTGTTTTTAGGGCTCACAACAAAAAATTAAAGTTGCTTGTAATTATAGTTTCTACTGTTTAATTTTCAAAAGGGAGGGGTATAGAAGGTGATTACTGAATTAAAGTCCTAGAGCAGGAATGTCCAAACTTCTGCCCTCCAGATGTTTTGGACCGCAACTCCCACAGTCCTTTGCCACTGGCAATCTAGGCTTAGAATTCTGGGAATTGTGATCCAAAAAACATCAGGAGAGCTGAAGTTTGGACATTCCTATTCTAGAGGAAAGGAATAGCTACAGTATTAGACATGGGCACGACCAGAAAAAATGACGTTTCGAGTTTTCGTTTGTTGGAATGGGTCCCTTTCGGGTCGTTTCCGTTTGTCAGGCATTTAAAATAAATAAATTTCACATGTTTCTGTGGTGATTTGGTGTGTTTTTTGACCACGATTTCAAAAGAAAAATTGCGGTCGCCATTTTGGATCCCCCCCACCGCATGGCATGCGAGACAGACGACGAGGATGACCCCCCCCCCGCCTGGTGCAAGCAGCCCAGGACAGGAGGGGGGGAGGCCGGGGACCCACCCCCCAGAAACCACCCCTCTGGTAGGTGTCCTCAGGCAGGCATATTTTTGCCTGGTTTTTTGGCCGGGAGTCGTTTTTTGTTTTGTTTTTTGTTTTACTTTTTAAAACTTTTTTCTGTGCTGCTTGGCATCACGCGATTGCCGCAATGCCATTAACGACAATGAAAAACCCAACCCAATTTTTCTTTTTTTGGGTCGGGTTCGAGCTGGAGTGGTGTAATTATCATTACCATTTCCGTTACGTAACGGAAATGATAACCGAAAATGGAAATGACAATTTTGCTGCTCCGTGCCCATGTCTAATAGCTATCTTTTAGCCTATGTTTCCAAAACATGAGAATACCTCAAGGTCAAAAAGTGTTGTTTAACAAACAGCTTATCCAATGCTGCTGTTAAAACTGCACCATTAAATCCAGCAGATACCGAAAGTACAAAAAGCATAAAGTAATTTCCTTTAAGGTTGCATCTTAGAGTCACCACATACCAAAGAGCAGAAAAACATAAGCTAATTTCGTTTAAAAAAAAGGCAATAAAGCAGAAATGCAACAATGTACAGTGGACCCTTGTATAACAAACAGCTTGTATAACATAAAATCTGTATAACATTAAAAATTCCGGAGATAGGGGAAATTTGCTTAACATAATTGCCTATGGGGAGAATCCGTACAACATAAAAATGGGATTACTCAATGCATTCCTATGGGAATTTGTATAAAGGAACATTTGCTTAACATAATTTCATTTGGAACGAATTAATTCCTTTATACAAGGTACCACTGTAGTGTGCAAATAATCACTTTTTCTGTACATTATTTATTTATTTATTTATTTATTTATTTATTTATTTATTTATTTATTTATTACTTATATACCGAAGGAACTCCGGGCGGTTTACAACATGGATACAAATGAGGAAAAAATCTTTTCAAAATATTCAGAAGTGGAGGAGGGTTGATGTTTATTTGAAGGAAGCTTTCTAAAGCCAAGGAGGAGCTTTGCGTAGATAAATGGGGGGGGGAAGCAGATCTACTCAATACATGCCAATTATAAACAGCTTATTTAAAGCATCCAGCACCGACAGCTGTGCCTTCATTAGAATGGTGTCGGTCTTTCCCAGTGAGTGGTAAGGCAATTTCCTGCTTGTACTAAAGTTCACCACCGATCCCTTCATGTCTGCAGGTGCTGCCTTTTCTTCGTTTCCCCTCCAGGGAAACATACCCCCTTAGGGACCCCTTTATCTGGAAGAATTCAACTTGCTAAGCTGGAACACTTATCAAGTTGTGTCGCCATGATGTAGCCAGAAACGGAAATTGTAGAGGTGGTAGTAGTAGTAGTAGTAGTAGTAGTAGTAGTAGTAGTAGTAGTAGTTGACATCCTATGGGAGTGAATGGGTGCAGGTACTTTTCCTGTTTCACTGTTTTTTTAAAAATTGTTGTTTAAACTAGCATATGGGGGCACTGTATTGTTTCCTTATGTGGGAGTATATGATCCAGGGGAGTAAACAGTGGACTGTATGAGTGTAATCTGGATAAAAGTATATTTGTGAATTCTTCTTCTGAAACATTTTCCAATCCATTGTGTTTTTTTGGCTCACAACAAAAAATTAAAGTTGGTTGTAATTATAGTTTCTACCGTTTAATTTTCAAAATTGTTGCCACTAGTTCTATTGTTTGGAGTTTGGGGTTTTGGAGAATGCAACAGCCTCTGTTTATTAAATTTAAAATTTCCAAACACTGTTAGAACAAGAATAACAGTTTTAATATTTTGATTTAATTCCCCTTCTACAGCTAGCATATGCCAAATACTGCCTTAAATTCTCAGCCTCATCAATTAAAATTGTTCCCTGTGCATTAACATTATTCTGTGCCGACTAAGTAGATTAACCTACCAATTGATTGCGGTAGGTGGCTTGTGGCTGTATGAGATAATCAGGATAGAGACCTCATCTTCTCAGGGTAGAAATTGCAGAATCTCAACATATAAATGCAGACTGGAAAAAAATGAAGGTAGAGTTTGTTTTTTATTATCTAAAAAAATGCAAAGCCATCTGCGGCTAGTATTAAAAAAAAAGAGATGTAAATAGATGACACATTGTTTACAGTATGCCATGTGAGCCTTCCATCTGTCTCAGGGAAAGTCAATCCTCCTCAGTGGTAACTCTCAATACTTAAGATACTTAGAGATATTTTTCCAAAATGTTGAACTCTTTTCCCCCCAAAATGTTGAACTCTTTTATTTCTGGTAACAAGCCTCTCCCATTTATGCACATAGTAACTAACAGCAAGTCAAGATTAGCAGGTATGACGCAGAGTCAAAGAGACAGGGGCTTCAGGGCCAAACAGGAAAGGCCAATGGAAAAGAGCTTCTGATACTGCAGTTCAATACTGAACTGTTTTCGAGGGGAAAAAATAGTCTACAGCCTCAACTGCAAGCCATCCAAGGCACCAGTAATGGCACCAGTAATGCCATTCCAGATTTTAGTCTGAACTTGACAGGAGTGAAGACCTCAAACCTATTTTGGAGATAAGGTTCAGCACTGTGAACAGCTCCTATAAAGTTCAAAGGAAAACTTGGATTCACCATCCCCAGAAGCCAAGGGTCACCAGTGATCCCTAAACTGCACTATGCACATGTTTCTGCAAATGTGGTTTATGGAAGGCTCTGTGTCTTTAAACTGAGAGTTGAAGTGCACAGAAGGGGCGTAGCTCAGTGGCAGAATACTACACTGCATGTAGACGGCTCAAGCTTCAGTCTCTGTCATCATCAGGTGAGGTGCTGAAAAATAGCCATCTGAACACTGGAAAGCTATAGCCAGTACACCGTGTGGAGCCATTGGCCATCCATGTTTTGGACCACAATTCTCATGATCTATTTATACTTAACATGCTGACTGGGATGTCAGAGCAACAAAGACCAACAGATGGAGTTTATGATATTTAGATCCATATAGAAAGAATTCAGAGTATCAGAATTGTCCTGAGGCATTCTGCTTGTTGAGGCAGAGCAGCAAACTATAGGATATATGCTGTACTCCACCAAGTTAAGGCACATGCTACTCAAGCCCAGCCAAAACAATGATGATGATGATGATGATGATGATGATGATGATGATGATGATGATGATGATGATGATGATGATGATGATGATGATGATGATGATGATGATGTGGTGGTGGTGGTGGTGGTGGTGGTTACTCCTAATGCAAACAAGTTATTTTTCAAAAACATTATACTAAAGCCAGAATTGTGAGGGTGTCCATAGAGGGACCATATAAGTTGCCATGACCAATTGCAGTTCATTGATGAGGTGCCAGAGCATATGTGGGTGGATACACCACCAACAACTAGCTGGCATCTAGCTGATTAGCTGCAAGTAGTTATGGCCACTTGTATAATCCTTCTGTGAATTCTAATAGAATTTGGGCCTAAATTAATAAATTTTTAATAAATCAGTTGGCAGTGTTTTAGTAAATAGAAAAAATAATCTCAGGAATGAGACAGGCATGCACATTACATTCCAGGCACAAGCACGGCAAAAATAGAATCCCCTTGATGTTTATGGATGCTCCTAGGTCAGGAATGGGAAATGTGTAGCTCTCTTGGTATTGCTTGAATAGATTCCACCCAACTGGTTATGCTAGTTAGGGCTGAGGAGAGTTCCTGACCAACAAAACTTGCACCTGTTCCACCTTACTGTCCACGAAAGCACACAAGCACCTGCATGCACACACGCACGCACACACACGCACACACACGCACACCCACACACACACACACCCACACACCAATTGCTGGCAGGATGTGGATACACTTCAAAATGCAACTCTATCCTACTTATACAGCCCTAATACGACTCATTCGACCACACTCTTCAATTATATATTGATGCAGGAGATGCATTAGGGCTGAACTTTTTACATGGTAAAAGTTCATTAAGCCTCCTTTCATTACACACACACACACACACACACACACACACACACACACACACACACAGGTCAAACCCTACCTGGAGTACTGTGACCAGTTCTGCACACCTTATTTTAAAAAGGATGTTGACAACCTCGAGCGGGTGCAGAGGAGGGCGACCAGGATGGTTAAGGGTCTGGAGGAAATGTCTTATGAGGAACAGCTTAGGGAATTGGGAATGTTTAGCCTCTCTAAAAGAAGGCTGAGGGGGGATTTGATAGCTATGTTTAAATATTTGAAAGGATGTCATATTGAAGAGGGAACAGGTTTGTTTTCCATGGCTTCAGAGACTAGGACTTGGAGCAATGGTTTCAAACTACAGGAAAAGTGATTCCATTTGAACATTAGGAAGAACTTCATGATGATTAGAGCTGTTTGGCAGTGGAATATGCTGCCACGGAGGGTGGTGGAGTCTCCTTCTTTGGAGGTTTTTAAGCCGAGGCTGGATGGCCATCTGTCGGGAGTACAGGGGGTTGGACTGGATGGCAAGTGAGGTATCTTCCAACTCTATGATTCTATGTGTGGGACATGTGAAGCTTTCACAGCAATTGCTCAGAATTCACTTTCAGTCCTCATTTTCCTGTGTCCATTTTCACCATGCTGCCTCTTTGGTCATCCATGCCAGAATCCTGTTGACTCAATGTAATTGTGTAAAGGCAGTCATGAAGGGGTGGATATTCTCTGGATTGTCCATCATGAGCACAGTCCTCATCTCATTGTGCAGCTGATTGGCATAACTAGGCATTCCATGGCCAGCTGGGCAAAGGCAAAAATGTCTCACGCAAGTGCTTCCACATGAGTTGGGAATATTATTTTTCACAACCTCCTATTCACATACCCCCCCGCACACATATCATAAGTTATAAATTTAATAATGGAATGCTTGTAAACATTCTCCTTCTGAGAAAAGGTGTGGTTTTTTTTTAATTCTGCCACAATGACCCTGAGGTTCATTGTCAGTGTTTGGAAGGGCATAACATACAAACAGTTAAGAATCATTATACTAGCATTCAACTTTCTCAGATAGAGTTCTTATAACAGCAGCTTATTTTCCCTGTCTCATCTAACTCACACGGCACACACTCTTGATTGCTGACTGCAAACATTTCACGTATCCAGTGACTGTCAGGTACACACACACACACACAGAGAGAGAGTGAGAGAGATATCTGGATTACAAACATGACATCATTCTGAAGGTCTGGACCTGGTCTTGGATCAATCAGTGTTAGTTATGTGGCTCTATTCAGGATTCTGTAGCTTTATAAACATCTCACGCACAAATGATTTTTCCCCCAAGACTGGGTTAAATTCCCATTGCCTCCACAAGCACAGCCTTGTCTCCTCATAAACTAGGTCTCCACCCTTCACAGGCTACCCTTCAATTATCTGCCAAAGCACTTTATGGGCAAATATTTGTCCTGCAGACCCAGACGCTACCTCATTCCTCCTTGTCCAAGATCTTAATCCAGTGCTTTGAATACTCTGCTTAGGCTATCAGTACCGTGAGGCGATGAGGTGCAAATTGAAGAATCCACAACATAAACCTCTCTGTGTGTCAGTTTCTGCCTGCACTCACTTCTCTTAATTTAAGGCTCTATGGCTATCTCACGGCCTTCTCTCTACTATGGGCAGAATCCTACTGAGCTTGCACATGGTATATCCCCAGTTGCTTAACTCTAGTATGAACAAGCGTTCCAACTTCCTGCCCTGTGCTGAGACGTACTCAGGTATATCTCAGCACATACTTGGGTGTGCAACTGATGATCAGAAAAGGACAAAAACTGCATGCACAATTTTGCAGTATTTCACAGCAGGACTCTGTGGTCCAGGTTTTAAATTAGCACTGCAAATTGAATATGGTGCTGCCATTGACCATTACTCTTGCTAACTGCCATTATAGTTCTCTTGTCTATCATTTTTGGGGGAGTTGAATAAACCTTTAATGGACTTTTCACTCAGCAGGCATTTTTGTTGGTCTGTATTTGAACCCCTCTTCTTGAATGCACACCCTAACACGGGGAAGGGATATGACTGTGTCAGTGAAGCTGAGAGCAATGCCATCAGAAGAGGAGACTGTATTATAAACCTGGATTCCCAGCAGGGTCATCCTAGGCAGAATGTTCATAGTGGTTGCACCAGGTGAAGATTCATCCACCCTCTTGAAGGGCAATGGTCACATCAGTAGGATAGTTGCAATAAGGATGAGGGTGGCAGCTACTGGACAGCAGGGCTAGCTGAAGATGACACTGGCAGAGAAGGCAATGGCAGTGGCATTCCAGCTAAATTTTGTTAGTACTGGACAGAAGGTGGCAAGAGTAAACCAGTACTGAGTTTTCCTTACCACGAAAAACCTAAGATAGGACAGTCCAAAACGAAAGAAGAGACAGCGCTGGAAGATGTGATACCCAGGTCAGAAAGTACTCTATCATATACTAGGGAAGAGAAAAGAACAGGTATCTACTGGGGAAGAGAAAAGAGCATATATGTAATCTAGTGATACAACTAGATTAAAGCCAAAAGGAACAATAATAATCTCAAAACTGCAGAGCTAAAAGGAATTTAATGGATGATCAAGCCCCTGTCGGGGGACACAGTGGAAATCTAGTGGCCGATGTGCAGATAAGTGAAAGGAAAGTCCGATGCTGCACAATATATACAACTGGAACATGGAAAGTGAGAACTATGAATAAAGTTAAAGTGGAAACTCTAAAACTCAAAATGAAATGAATATACTTTGCAGTGCTTGGTGTCAGTGAACCAAAGTGGACTGGAACTGGTTATTTTCAGCCAGGCAACTACTAAGTGTTCTGCATAGTAAATTATAAACTCAGAAGAAATAAGTATTGTGGCTTAGTATTGTGGTAAGATGTAACACGGGCAGTTTCATAATGGAAGGTCTGGCCAAAATAGTATCAATCAGACTTCATAGAAAACTTATCAACAGAACCATCATTCAAGTCAATGCTCCAAATACAGGTGTAGAAAACGAATATGAAAACTTTTATGTAAGCATCCGGGAGGAAACTGATCACACATTTGGTTCTGCTTTGTGCCCTACTCTTGCATTCCAATAACCATATAATCGTAGGTGCTGGAATGCAAAAGTAAGGCATGAAGGGGAACCAAATGTTTTTGGAAAATTTTTACCTAGGGGACAGAACTGAAGCAGAAGAACAGCACATAGCGTTCTGGAGAGCCAAACAATTTGTTTATTGCAAATACATGCTTCAAGCAGCTAAAGAGATAATTGTACATGTGGATATCACCAGATGATCAATACAGAAATCAAATAGACTAGATAACTAGAAGCCGGAAATGGAGATGCTGTATTTGGTCTATCGAAGCAAGACCAGGAGCAGATTACGGTTCACTGATCATGAACTGTTAATACCCAATATTAGAATAACTGTTAATATCCAACAATCAACTAATGCAGAAAAAGAACACTAAAATAAACATAATGCCAAAATATAAGCCAGACAATATTCCTCATGATATTCCATGTAAGAAACAGATTTCCATTACTAAACTCAATTGACTATGAACCAGAAGAGCTGGGGACTGAAGCCAGAAACATTAGTAGGGAAGAATGCAAAGGGGCAATTCTTGTAGGGAAAAGAAAAGAAAAACATAGAAACGCTTAAAATTGCAAAGAATAGGTGAGAAAAACAGAGACAGAAACTTGAATGCAGTTTCTCAGCAACCGTCATGTATTACTAATTCTTCAAGATACCAGTTGTCGCAGGCAAATTGATGGCAAGTAACAAGAACAACAGCAGCATATTTGTACCTTTATCTACCTGCCAAAGAACACTTTAGGTACCAATGCTTGATCACTTCAACAAGGCCAGCCTTCTGAAATGATCCCATCCCAATTTTAATTCAGAGGTGAGGATATTTTAGACTTAACTCCCAGAAACCCTGTCCAGCAAGTCAGAGATAATATGAGTTGTAGGTCAAACGATCTGGAGGCCAAAATATTTCCCACCCTGGAAAGAGACATTGGGAGGGAAAGGGTGTGTGTGTTGAAATATAAATAAATAAATAAATAAATAAATAAATAAATAATCACCACCACCTTGGAGGCCCAGGTGGCCGCCGTGACCAGAACCACATTCTTCCTCCTCCGTCAAATTGCCCAGATCCGCCCATACCTAGACAGCAACTCCCTGAGAACTGTTGTGCAAGCCCTGGTGATCTCGAGGATTGACTACTGTAACACTCTTTACATGGGATTACCCTTGACTCTCCTCCGGCATCTGCAGCGGGTACAGAATGCGGCAGCCAGGCTGGGGGTGGGTGTGTGCTGTTACGACCACATCACCCCAGTTCTGGCTCGCCTGCACTGGCTACCCATTGCGGCCCGGATCAGATTCAAGGTCTTGGTTTTAGTTTATAAAACCCTCCATGGCTTGGGGCCTGAGTACCTGGCGGAGCGGATCGCCAGCGATCAACCTCAGCTCGACCAACGCGGATGTTGCGAGCGCACTCGCTTCGTGTGGCCACCCCTAAAGAGGCCCGGAAAACTTTGACTCGTAACCGGGCCTTTTCCGTGGTTGGCCCGACTCTTTGGAACCATCTTCCAAGTGAAGTGCGCCTTGCAGAGTCCCTGCTGGCCTTTCGCAGAGCTTTAAAGACCCTGCTCTTTCGCGAGGCCTTTGGTGACCTAGTTTAATGCTATTGCTTTTTCTTTCTTTCTGCCATCTGTTTAATTAGTTATTGTTGTTTTACGCTGTGGTGTATACTTTGTTTTAAATTGTTTGTATTGCATTGTCTGTTTGTTTGTATTACTAGGCTGACCTGGTTCAGCCCCTGTACACCTCCCAGAGTTCCATTAGGAAGATGGGCAGTATAGAATAAATAAATAAATAAATAAATAAATAAATAAATAAATAAATAAATAAATAATATAGTACTTGGTCTTGACTCCATTAGCACTCATGCACTGTTCAGAAGTAAATTAAACACTTGGAGTAAGCACTCCAAATTATGGGGCCTTTTATTCTACTGATATGGAAACCTGCAAAATGGGGAAGACATCCTTATTTCTGGTGTGCAAATATTTGAAAGGAAAAATAGATGGGAAGTGTGGCCCAGAGTGTAGAAGAACATTCTGGGTTAAGAGCTTAAGCCAGGCATGTCCAAAGTATGGCCCAGGGGCCAAATGTGGCCCGATTTAAAATTTTTGAGTGGTCCTCAGCCTCTTCTCCTTGCTGGCTCAGACTATTACTCATCCCTGCCTGCCGGCCGGCCCTTCCCTGTGCTGACTAGAGACATCAGCTTGCAGTTTCATGGTTTGCCTGCCTTCACTGCCTCCGTCCATCCCCTCAGCCACCTGCCCTGCTTACCCACTCCTGGCTCCATTGCCGCAGCATCTTCCCCACCTCCTTGTGATGGAGGGCAGCATATGTGAGCAGTGGTGCATCTTGGGTGTGTGTGGGCCAATTCCCCGGCCGTGCAACAGCCGCTGGGCCCTTGAGTGCCTTGAAACCAAAGCAATTGCGGCTGTTGCAGATGCACATGGACCATGCCCGTTCTCCCCCCTTCAGGTTGAATGGTTTGCCCCCACACAATTTCACCTCACCATATCTGGCCCTCCTTGCAAAAAGTTTGGACACCCCTAGCTTAAGCCAATGGTCCACAGTGAGCACAGCTGGTCTGTTTAGAATAGCCTTAGATAGAAACCAGTTCAGGCTACGAGGACATGGCACTTGAAGAAGAAGAAGAAGATCTTGAAACCATTCAGCTACACAGAGTAATAATTATTTGCAAGCCCAGAAGAAAAAAGTACTCACACTCGGGTATATTGCATGCTTGCTTCAAAGAAGTCCAAACAGCTTTTGCTTCTAAAATGATGACCACACACTGTATAAGAAAGCGATGGAATTTAGCTGTCCATCCAACCTTTTATAATCTAAAGAGAGAGTTCAGAGGAGTTTCATTTCTTTTCTGACAGCATCTCCGAGACTCCTACAGCCAGTGGGACTGTGATATTGAGAACTGTGGTCCAAAAAGATAACTCTTCCCAACTCCACCTAAAAGCTTTCTACTTGTCAATTTCCCTACGGGTGTGATAATATGTTACTAAAATGGTCTTTACATTTGATAATCCCCCTCTGTAAGCTAGTGCGAGTGGGAGTTTCTGAATCCAGGGACAAGGCTTGCTCACTACAAGCGTGACAGCATTTCTAAAGAAAGCAGTGCTGGCTGTGAATAGAACCGGCGAGTTGTGGAAAGCAAAAGAGAAACATCGCTGACAGAAATACCAACTGCAACCCACCAGCTCTCTGGTGACTCCACTTGGGGCAAATACTTGGCCAAGTCTGCAGAAGCGGGAGGGACTGGCAAGCACAATGGTTAGTGGACAGTGTTTGGCTTTGTAGGTTACAAGCTGGATTTGCCTGATACAGTAAGAAGATTGTGCTATCTATTTTCATACATTGTTCCTAAGAGACCCAATTATCATGCTGGCCCATCCAGGAAGGGTCATATCTTCATCATCGTTTTAAGCTCCCAGCTTGTTCCATCTCCAAATCCCTTGTGACCACCTCAAATTCTTCCAGTGCTCAAAAATTACAAGGAATTTTTATTCCCGATCCTGTGGTGGCTACCATCTTGTTCTGCTGTCACGAAGAATGTGCCTTGATGTATGAAGAAATCTGGATCCACTGATTCATCCACTAACATCCAGATGATAATAATAATAATAATAATAATAATAATAATAATAATAATAATAAT
>JAHTLZ010000237.1:9315520-9335732 GCA_023846285.1 Phrynocephalus versicolor | reverse complement strand
ACACACACACACACACACACACACACACACACACACACACACACACAGGTTTCCATCCAACGAAATGAAAATTGTTGCAATGGGTATGTGGGGGTGGAAAAAAACACTGGGGACCAGAGGTGTGCATCTTATTCCATCTTACTCTGAAGAATAGCACCAGAGCTCAATGGTGCAGTAGCTGGTGAACAATAAAGGGCCTACTCCAATCTAAGCTTCTCTATAAATAATAAAACTCCACTTCCCCTGTATTTATATTAATATTTCACTGATTACATTTCAGGGTGAGGTTGCCATGGCTTTAAATAAACACCACAAAGTCACTACTTAAGCCATAACTGGGTGGGGCACAGTTTAAAAAAGAGAAAGAGCCAAGCCAATGTTTACAACGATCTCCGCCACTCAACACACACGAAGACAATACTCTCTGATTTTCTAAAAGTAAAAGTAGAAATCACTCCTGTTTTCAGAACAGAATCAAAGCATTCTCCTCAATTCCAGGATCTGTGAAGAAAGTCTAAGCCTAATAACTAGCAGGCTGGCAGAATCTGAAGAGGTTAGATTGACACATGTATCCACACCACTTGCTTTCTTCCATGTTTAATTATAGCTGATGACTGGCCACACTTATTCAGCATGTGTGAACCAGCCTTGAGTTTGGCCTTCCCCAACATACTGAGTATGACCTTGTTATGATAAACCTTGCTCCCGGTCAACTCTCAAGAAGGGTGATAACATGTCCTAAGTGGAAACTGGCATAAAAATATATCACTGCTGCTAAACTGTGGAGTATAGCAAAGCTCAAAACTGGGAAAGCTACTTTTAAAAAGCGCGAATATGGCGAGATGAGTCAGTCAGTGTGAGGCAGAGGTGGACTAATACCCCAGTAAACATGGGTTCAAATCCATGATTGAGGATGGAAACTCAGGAGAAGGACAACACAGCACTGGGGGGGGGATACTCCTTAAATCTCTCTCAAACCTAAAGAATCTTATTAGGGTTGCCATATGTCAGATATGACCTTAGAGGACGTAAGAACAAGGCATCCATAACTAATAACTGCCTCCCAAACAGCTCTTGGGCACAATTCAAAGTGCTGACCTTAACCTACAAAGCATTGTACGGCCTGGGTCCAAGCTACCTCAAAGATTGAATCATACAGTATGAACCGGCTCGGGTGTTAAGGTCATCAGGAGAGGCCTTTCTCTCCATCCTGCCACCCTCACAGGTATGTCTTGTGGAAACACATGAACGGGCCTTCTCAGCTGCTGTGCCAAGCCTCTGCAACTCCCTCCCACTAGAGGCTAGGACTGCCCCATCTCTGATGTCTTTTCGGAAACAAGCAAAGACCTTTCTCTTCAGGCAAGCTTTCCCTGAATGATGGACTACCTATTATTATGTGCCTTTTATATGAATCTACCATACATGATCACATAGACTTCATGTTTATAACCACTTATAACCTTGTGTGATTGCACTGACACTATGTTTTCAATGTTAGTTTCCATCACTCATAACTTTTACATGGATTTTTTACTCTCTCTTTAATTGCTCATGTTCTCTTGTAGCTTTAATGTAACATTGTCTTTTAATGCTGTAAGATGTTCCTCAATTCCCTGTTCTCAATAGAGTGGTACCTCAACTTACGAATTTAATCTGTTCCCAATGCATGTTCTTAAGTCGAACTACTCTTAAGTCGGGGTACCTATCTAAATAACTGAAAAAATAAAACAAATATTTGTAAGTTGAGCAGACCATATTTAAAATTTGTAAGGCGGCAGCTAAAACGCCAACAGTTTTCCACTCTTAAGTCGAATTGCTCTTAAGTCGAGTTGCTCTTAAGTTGGGGTACCACTGTACTTGAATATGTCTTAATTGTACTGGATTGTATATTGCCCCTCATTTATGTAAGCTACCTTGAGTCTTTCCCAGGAGAAGGGTGAAGTAAAAATACTCTAAAATAAATAAATAAATAACTGAGCAATGGGAGAATGGTGCTATGACACCAGGGCATCCTATCACTCCTTGGATTTGGATGATTTCAGAATGACATTATCTTAAAGTAAATTTTGAAGTTTTGATTTTCCACTTCAAGGAAACACAATCTTGATCTTTATATGTATTAAAGTCCATCCCATGCCAAAAACAGCATGTCTCTGATGTAAAAACATACTGTTTTCAAAATCAGAAAAATCCAACTTTGGGGATTTGATCCAGACATAGTTAATACTTAGGAGCAGACCACTTTAACTCACTGGGCTATGCTGATTTCAAAGCATTTGTTGTAATTTTTTACTAAGTCTATATTGAATCTCTCATGCTTGAATTCAAACAAGGTCTATCACTCAGTTGCCTGTGCTATAAGACGGCCATTGTTTCTGCCGTTACTTATAAATTATCCCCTTTTAGCAAGACTCAGCAAACGATCTCTACTTCATTGCTGACTACCTCCAGTCTCTCCTTTCAATTTTGCCTTCAGATCTCTCTCAACTCACTTCATAGAAGAGTGCATTTCCCCCTTTTAGAAGTTTCCAAATCTCTCCTTAGTGCTAGTGTGAGGTGTTGGTCAGAATCTATTCAGGTTATGAAACTGGATTTTAAAACCACAAGATGGATGTACAGAAGATAATGATTCTGAAATCCAAAATAAAAGTTAAGAACACTTCCTCTGCTTAACTACTGTGCATAATTAGTAGTTACCATTTTGGGTAAAGGAGGGAAGTGAAAATTAATCTCAAGAGAACTGCTTTTTTTCTTAAAGCCAACACTGGAAACTCTGTATGTTACAACTCCTGGGTAAATGAAATGCCAGAGCTTGGAAAGGCTATTTTTGTGGAGAATAATTCTCAGACTCCCACACAGAGCATGACTAGGGGCCATGTGGGATAACATAAAAAAACATTCAAAAACTCTTTTCCAAACTCAGGCAAGTCATCAGCTTTCACCAGCAAAGGTAACATGAAGACATGAAGGCAAAAAGTCAAACACTTTGATCTTCAGAAACACAGAGGCACTTTACCATGTCAAACATCATACAAACCTTGCACGTAAGTACCAAATGAATAAATGAAGTTCAACAAGAATAATTAGAAATCCCTATATATTCAAGAATCACCACAATACAGCAGCAATTTTGGACTAGACAGACATGTCGCAGAGCCATCTCGCTACCTAACTTTGCCAGCTATAATTTCTTGGCCTCATTTACAGTGCTAATTCTTAGGGAGAGGAAAGGTATACAAGCATTCAGACATGTGACTCTCAGTTTAAAGCATGAAGTGATATTAATTATTTTGAATTTTAAATATGGCCCTAAGGTCCTAGTTCTAAAGCTTCATGTAAACCTACCAGTTTTTAAAGGAGAGATGTAGCAACAACTACATCTGCATGTAAGTTGTGATAAGACCACATTTCACACCGGTATTAGCGCGTTAAGTCTTAAGAGATATTAGGCGGTACTTGTTCTATTACAGAATCTATAGCAACTCTTGGATGGGTTCCTTTTTCCATTCCGAAGGAGCGCTTTGAAATGACTTTGCTATCTGGTTAACAGTAAAAAGACATAATGTGCAGTTCTCAAGTCATCAATGCACAAAAATTGCCTTTTCCTACCTTACACAGACTTTCTGCATCATTTAAAAAGATACCAAACCCACTATTGAGCATAATGAACTATTCTATCAACCATCTTTTAGAAGGAATGGTAGTTCGGAATAATCCCTAAGAAGTTTCCCTATCCATGAGATTTGGCATCTAAACAATGCTTGTGTTCAGTCTTCTGTCTTTGCAAGCCTGTGTTACAGACCTCCCCATCACATTTTTGGCTTAACCTCCCTCCAAAAACACTCAAGCTAATATGCATGAGATTTATTCATGTCCTCCTGACAAGAACCCAGTTGAAGTGGGTTACCATCAGAGCTGAAATGGATTGTAAACCTGAGTCATCCAGCCCTAATCCAGCCTTCCCAGGGCCTCTGAGCTTTGGTGGTAAGAAACATGGAGCCTTCTAAATGCTGTCCAATTTCACCTCCCACCATCCTCACTCAGTGAGTCACATGGGCAGGGACAAGATTAAATCTAGTTCAACAACCTATGCAAGGCTGCTGCCCTTTGATTCCTGCTCTAATATAAATGCTTCCACCTGTGTATTTAACTTAATCACAGTTGGCTATGAAGTTTATGAACTAGTTTGCTCATTATAAATACCGTGTAAGACTGCTGGCTCAACGTCCTGCAGACATTCAAGATCTCATTGACTCAATGGTCCAGAGACACTGGAAGCCATGATACTGTGTGCTCACACTTGCAACTAAAACTCCCTTTATGAAAACCTTACCTCTGAGCAAATGTCTTTGTTTTAACTCATAAGATCTGCAGGACCCAGGGATGGAACCTACAAAAAGCAAAATCACCAACATTTATGGTTTGCCCAGAGCCATACAGGCATCTGTATTCAATGTTGAGCCACTATTCTCAATTTGCTTTGACACAGCGAAACATGGCTAGGATAATATAGACTTGCTCTACCAATGCTCATCAGAAACTTTGTATTCTCAGGACTGTTGGCAACCATGCTGATTCCATTTCAACACACAAGATTTCTTAGTTAATATCTATGGTTAGGTTTCAGCCAACTTCCTTCTGAAAAAAAAAACAAGCAGAAATGATGTGATTTCAAAAAACGTTACCTAACATGGCAAATGGAAATAAAGAGTAATTATAGCATGCTAACGGAATAGATGTCATGCAGTTATGACCACAAGCTGCTGCCTGCCTCTGTTTCAAACTTTGCAAGCAGGAAAAACCAAGACTCTATCTGGAATAAGTACAGTACTTTTTAAACTAACATGGCAGGTTCTTCGCTTTGCATTTTGACCTGGTGTCCATAATTTATAAGAAATGAAATTCATTTTCTGGTCTCTAAGACACCCCTATGTATAAGATGACCTCCTACTTTTCCAACCCAAAATTACAGTTTCGCAACCACTTGGTTCTCTCCTCAGCTTACTTCCGTGTATAAGAGGACCCTCAATTTTTAGTCTAACAGGTTTAAACAAAAATATAGTCTTATACACGGAAAAATGCTGTGACTCAAGGTTGATTTCATGGGCTGCTTAGACAAAGAAAACATTTCCCTCAGGCTTATCCCAGCAAGTATTGGGCAACTTGCCTTCTGCCCCAACTTTCCTAGCTTTAATGATGTAGCAGAGCTATCTTACTGACTGATCTCCAAAAACACATTATTCTCCAGACCCTGTAATAAAAATTCCACCATTTAATGTGCATTAAAATTACAGCATCTTAAATTTAAAAACAGGTTATGCCTTTCTCCTTGTACTGATTTCATATCCAGAGGATGGCAGTTGAGACGGGCATCCCTGCCCTGCCTCCTTCGAGCACTGCCTATGAGGAGGCACTCGCTGGAAGAGACAAGGCTAGAAAACACCTGTTTGGGCTGATAAACAAACTGGTGTACACTGCCAACCCCGTGGTTGGTGCCCATTTGGTTACACGACCCAATTAAGGGGCCCCTACATCACAGACACAGGTGACTGTTCAGGACTTCTGGGTTGTGTCTCCTTTAAAGAAAGTTCAACATTCAACAGTAGTCTTAATTAACAACAGCACTGCAGGACTACAAATAAAAAATGGGAAAAGTTCATCTTAGATGACAATTCCCAGCAGCGTGGAAGCCATGAAAAATACATCTCTCTTTCACCTCTTCAAAATAATGAACTCCCATTTACAACAGCAAAGAAGACATTATAAGGTTCCCCTAAAATCTATGTGAGCATCATCAATCCTTTCTCTCCACGGAAGTGCTATAAAAATGTCATCTGGCTGGGGTGGGTGGGGAGGGGGGAACAACTGCACTTTTATGACAACACTGACTTTAAATGTTTAAATATTTCTGGCTGAAATCAATGACTCTTAGAGGTGTTTAGATTTGGCTGGCTCTTTTCCTCAATGTTACTTAGCACTAATGTGCTTTCCAGTATTTCCAAATGAAAAACAACACAGCACATTGTCTCCCCTCATGGCAACAAACAAAAGGAAAGCCATTTCGAGCTGACATTTCAAAGCCATCCATCCATTCCTGCTAAATGGGCCTTAAAAGTGGCCTAAAAATCATTTCAAATGAACCCTGCAAAAAACGATGGTGACGAGGATTTTAAAATGGTTAATTAACACCTGAACTTATGCTTCCACCCAGTGATGGAAACCATCTGTGGGAGCCAGAACTATCCCATTCGGGGTGTGTGTGATAAAAAGAGGCACTGGGTAGGAGTTGTGACACATCGTCACTCGTGAAGTTAGTAACAAATTACTCAGCCCCTTTAGCCACTCATCCATGTGAATACCTGGGTGTTCATATGGGCTGCACAACTGCAGAAGAAAACCAGCTGTCACCGGAGCCCTCTCACTCCTTCAGGGAAAGATCTAACATTTCCTCCAAGAAATCCTGTTTTACTGGCAGGCGGTGTCCAGCTGGATCAACATGGGGAGTCACCTGTGCCACCTACATCATTAGAAACCGTGGGACATTTCTCTAACAGGCTGCTAATGCAGGTGAGTACTATTTAATCTCAATATCCTCCACAATAATTATCTTAAAATTGTTTCATGTTTGACAGCCAGACTACAAGAAAACAAACCCAAGAGCTTCATAACAACAATGCATCTGCACACACACACATGCACACACACACACACACAAACACAATGCAATGAGAAGAACCTGGAAAGAGGATGCAATTTCAATTCAATGATTGAATCAAATTCAAGCTTGTGTCTGAAAGATACACTCAGAATTTGGATGAGTGAGGGGGTGGAGGTGGGGTGGGCACCAACCACAACACCGAATAAGCCTGAACATTCCTTAGCCTAAGGAATTAGACAAGAAGAATGCTACTGATTTACCAGAAATTAAAATGTTCAGACACAAATTGTGAAAACATTTAAATAAGATCACGAGAACAACAGCAGCGTGACCAGCACTGTTAGATCATGATGGGAAGCAGTAGTACAAATGTGAGACAAAGCAACCAACTCGGTTCGAGATGAATCATGCTCAGAGAAAAATCTGCCAAGTAAATTTTGGGAAAATAGCCACAAAATAAGACAGGAACTAAAAAGTTATTGGATAAAAACAATAGAACAGACTATAAAAAGAGAAGAAACATTCAAGATGCTCCCAGAAGCACATTATGCTTTTAGGAAAACGATGTGGCGTGCAGCCGGGACAGTGCCAACAGGTCCAACATAATCTTTGAGCTCCAACATCTGCAACAGCTACAGATGCAGGATCCAAAGCAAAGAATTAGGCTGCCCTTTTGAATCGATTCCCAGATACATTGGAGGAGAAAGGGCGGGGGGCTCTCTCAGCTGGATCTTCTTTTCAGGAACCTGACATTTCAGAAAAAAAATTGATCCGAGAAATGTTGTTGTACCAGGCACCTTCAATGCTATAAATGTATAATGACATCTTAGGTCACAGATAAGCTGGTAATTTTTAGACAAACTTATTTGCTTCAATATTATTATTATAACTAGAATCTTAGAACTGCAGAGCTGAAATGGAACCCAATGCCTTTCACCAAGCCCAGTTCCTGTCAAGAAGGCACAGTGGAGAATTGAACTCTTAACCTCTGGCTTTGCAGTCAGACTCCTAAACCACAGAGTTTCCTAGCAGTTCATATTGGACTCTTCAGGTATCAAGTTGAGGGAAAGGCTCCCAAGGTGTTCATTTTTTGTTATACTCCCAAACTATGCTGCCTCAACATTCCTTTTTTGATTCCTCACAAAACTCTGAACCAGAAAATTGTTAACGGGAGAGAGAAAGAGAGAGAGAGAGAGAGAGAGAGAGAGAGAGAGAGAGAGAGAGAGAGAGAAGGAATGAAAATATGCAAAATTTGCGGTACTGATGTATCAGATTCCTAGGAGCAGTTGGCAGAATTTGAATGGTTTTGAGAAGATCTCTTTTTTTTCTGAGAGAAACAGAATGAAATTTATTTCCTCAGCTGGGGAAAGCCCCTATCCCTAAAATGACACGGAAAACAACAACAAATGGGGTAATGAAAATAAAAGAAAACTCCCAGAACACGGCCAAACAGCTCGAAAAACCCATAACAGCCATAAACTATAACTGAAGCCCTCTAAAGTAATACAAGTCATTCTTCCCCATGTCTTGTTCCCTGGTTCTGAAAAATCAAACTGGATTTACCTCACATATTTGCTGCAACAAGACTCCAAGTAGAAATGTTCCTAATTTCCAGTTCTATTGCAAAAGGTGGAAAAGAGGAAACATAGGAATATAAATGATGCAGCTATTTCAATTGTGTCTGTCAAACTGGGGTGCCTGGGTGCTACTTTAGGAGCTGCCTATTAACTTACCCACGGCATTTTTCTGCCCACAGTCTGTTCCATGCAAGATAGTACTTTACAACAGGACAAAATAAAACTGCATTTTAAGAAGAATCCAAACCATCTACTCTAATTCTATACAATGCGGTGGGGGTGAGGGGAAGGGGTTTCCACTGATGGACATTCTGTGTAGAAAACCCACCCAAACTGTCAATTAAACCAAATTAGAAGCAACAAATTCTTTTCTGATCCCACGTTAAACTAAAATGTAACCAATGCTTGCAGCCCAGCAGTTCCTTAAAACAATGCCAGAAACTTCCCTTTCCCTATCCCACCCTGAGAACTAGAAAAGACATTTACAATTGAAACAAGAAAATAGCTTATACATTTTTTGTTCTTTAAAAAAAGATGATCATCCATATTTTAAGAGTTATTCAAAGCATTTTAGAATTCAATTAACTGTTTAATCTTTTAAAAAAATCCAATCCAAAGGTTTTATTTTCTGCATAGCACAAAAGTCACCATGACTCCATAAAGAGAGCAATTACAGCTGGAATGTACACAGTGAAGAATAGAGATACTGATTCTTGCAAAAGCATTTTAAAACCATCTTTCATGTTATAAAAATAAAGAAGACAATATTCTAAACTTTCAATAAATAAGCCTACCAACACTTCACACAGTGGTGCTGCCACGAGAAATAGCATGGAGCTTATATATCTAAGGGAAAAAAAGTTTTCTCAGAATACTAATTTTAAATAAATATATATTTTTAATGTGGCACACTTTCTTGTTTCTGGACATTAACGCTCTTCACTCTTAATAAAGTCAAAAAATGGAAGGTCAACTACACCTTAAGCATTCTTGTGGCAACGGATCATTTTCAGAATTTTCATTATATCTCCAAAAACATATACAATTCTAGACTGCCACATCTTCTATAATACATACAATCTCTTCTTGAAATATTTAAAACATTGGGTCCTGTGCCCTAAGCAACTCTAGAAAAACATCTACAGTATAGCAAGGAAATAACAAGCTTTAGTTCTCTGTACACAAAACTGATTAAGCTCTGGATTAGTTACGGCTCTCTCACATTACTTAGAAAACAGTTCACAAAACTAGCCACTGGCAAACAGTAGAGGCTCTAATCCCTAAAAATATTACGGATCTATTGTAATGCCAACTCTGCCAAGCAATCTGCATGAGATATATGCACCTTATTAGACACTTAAACACACCATCTTAAAAAAACTAGATACCCTTTGTTAGAAAGCAATAAATAAGCCTGCAGCCAAAAAAATACTGGAGTTTTGAACTGTCTTGATAACTTTTGCTGACAGGGGTGAGGGTGAGGGAGACAACCCATACAGATGGAATCTAGTCACCTTCCACCATAAAAATAAGGATCAAAATTCAAGACTCTCTGCAAAAAGTCTTCAACAAAGATGACTTTTTATCCGTACCATCTGCTCAGGTGGGATCTTGGAAAAGACCTTTGGCATTCCAATGACAAGACGACAACAGATTTGCCTCTGATCTGCCAAGTATTTCTTTTTACGGGAATTCGGGGCAATAGAAGCGAAGAAAGCAAGCACATTTGGAAACATCAGCGCTGATTCCAGATCACAAGTTGCAAGAACCCCGCCTCAGGTTTCCCCACAACAGTGGGGGACGGTCAGAACATCATCGACTGGTGCAGCTGGACGCGCTCCTTTCCCCTTAGCACTGGCCAAGCTGCAGCTGGAAATAAAAGACACAACAGGACACCAACACAATCTGGCTACGGATCACTGCACTGTGGCTTCCATGACTCGAAGTCACTAGCAGGGAACAGGATGATTTCTTAGAGATGCTTGAAAGGACTGAGATTACGGTGTCACTGATGAACCATCTTGAGTCCCTCTCTGGAATGGACAGCAACTGCCACACTGCAAAGCATCACCGGACTCCTGTCCCTTGACTGTAGCGCCTCTTCGCTCTCCCTCCCTCCACCAACTTGCTCCCTGGATCGGCTGGATTTCCCCCCCTGCTGTCAAGGAGCTGGCAAGAGGGCAGAGGCATGCATGGATGGGCTGGTGGAAGCGGAACCTCTTCTTCCATGCCTTCTCCAGCTTTTCAGATGACTGGATGGCAAGTCGAGAAGCCGAAGGGTACAAGACTGAAGGTGGCCACTCTCTCTCATGGTCCCTCTCAAGACCAGGACCAAGGGGTCATCTTCCCTCTGCCAAGGCCAGGCCAGACCAGACCAGGCCAGGCTGTGCGCATCTGTCTCTCCCTGTCTCGGGTCAGGGCGGGTTTCAGCAGGCACTGGTCTCTGGCTCGGTGGGTCCCCCCTCCCTGCCGGGGGGCTGACCAGACGCTGCCGCCGCCGAGGTCTGGGCCGGGGCGGCGGTGGCCGCGTTGATATGGCAGCCGCTGGACAGGTGGCTCCGGACGCGGCCTTGCAGCTGGGTGACCTGGGCGCGGAGGAGGCTGGCGGTGGCGGCCAGCTCCGCGTTCTGCCCCTTGAGCGCCTTGACTTTCTCCTCCAGGCGGGCGATGCGCTCCAGCTTGCGCCGACGGCACTTGGAGGCCGCGATGCGGTTGCGCAGCCGCTTGCGCTCGGCTTTCAGCCGCTCTTGGCTCTCCGCGTCCAGCGGGGACAAGGAGGAGGGCGGCGGAGGGGACTCGCCCGACGAAAGCGCCGCTGCCGCCGCCGCGGGAGGCACCGCCGTCACCGTCACCGCCGCCTCCGGCACGGTCTGCGGCTCCTCCAGCGCCCGGCCGGTCGAGCCCGGCGCCGGGAGGCGAGCCACGGCGGGCGGCGGCGAGAAGAAAGCGCCTCCGGCCGACGGCGGGCTGCCCGGGTTGAAGGCGCCCAGGGTGGTGTAGACGGCCGGCGAGTCCTGGCGCGACGGAGGGCAGCACGGGCCGCCCGGGTGCGCGGTGGGCGAGAGCGGCGCCGGCGGCACCCCCAGCAGCTGATTCTGCTTGTGCAGGTCGGCCAGCGCCTTCACGAAGCCGTCGGCGAAGCCCTCCTGCTCCTGGGTCACCGGCGGCGGCGGCGGGGCGGGAGGCGGAGGCGAGCGGAACAAGAAGGGCCCGCCGGCGCCCGCCAACGCCGAGGGCCCGCCGCCAACGCCGCCGCCGCCAGTGGGGCTGGCCGGACCTCCGCCTAGGCCCGGGCTGCCCGCTTGGATGAGCAACTGTTCCAAGTCGGCGGCGGCGGGCAGCTTCAGCAGCGGCTGCAAGACGCCCGGGCCCACCTCCGGTCCGCCGCCGCCGCCGCCGGGCGCCTCCGGGATGAGGCGGTGCACGGCGCTGCTGGCGGAGGCGCCGCGAGGGCGCAACGACGGGAAGGGACCAGCTACTGCCGGAGGGAGGGCAACGCCGCCCGGGGAGGCCGCCCCGACCACGTCCCTTGGGGGCTGAGGCGGCAGCTTCTTCCCGGCCAGGAGCAGTTTATGCCGCTGGTCCGCCCCGCTGCTGTCTTCGGGCGGCTCCAGCCCCGCGGCGGCCACCGCGCCGAAGCCCGGCAACTGCACGAAGTCCGGCAGGAGTTCCAGCCCGTCCTCGCCGCCGTAGAAAGGGGCCACCTCCATCTTCACGGCCACGCGGGCGCCCATGCGCCCACCACCACCACCACCGCCGCCGCCGCTGCTCATGCTGGGCGGGACGCGGCGGCGGGTCCGGCGGGGGCGCCTGCCTCCGCCACGACGCGGCCACTCGCTTGCCTTCCTGGGCGGGAGAAGAGGGCGCGCAGTCCTTCCTACCCGAACGAGGCCGCCCCCTCCCCGGCGCCCGGCTGCGCCCACCAGCTCGCTTCTCACGGGTGGTCACGGTGCCGGCGGCGGGCACCCCTCTCCCGCCCCAGGGCGGCCGCCCGGGGCTCGACGCGATCGACTGGTGGCATTGACGGGCAGAGAAATAAACTCTTGTCCCTCGGAGCCAGAGGAACTGATGTCAATACGCCTCGCCTTTGCAGTTCCTGCCGCTCCGCCTTTCCTGGCGGTGGCCGAGGCGGCCACACTGCCCTCTAGTCTCCGGCGCAAGAGAGGCGGGCGGAGCGCCCTGGGTTGCGCGGGGCGGGTGCAGCGGGGGGCGGGGAGGCCGCTTCCTGGTGGGCTCCTTCCTTCTTCTCTTCCCTTCCTTCCTGCCTGCCTGCCTTATAAAAAGATGCAGGCGATCAAAATAAAAGCAGCAGCGTGACTGCTTCTCAAAGATGGTGGGCTGAAACCTCGATCGGGAGGCGGCGTGGGGAGTGGGGAGTGGGGAGTGGGTAGAGGGAGGGAGGGAGGGAGCGCAGTGCCTAAACCAGCGTCTCGGAGGGGTTTCCTGGAGACCCCGCCCTCCTTCGCCGATCGCCGGCGAGCCCTGCTTAAGACGTCTTTGGTCTCCATCTGGCGGGCAACTTGTTGGCTGTCTGGACACGGGCGACTCGCGGGCGAGTGAGAGCCCACGTGCCGATCTTGACCAGCCCAATGGAAACCCGGAGGGAGGCCTTCAGCCACAGCCCAGGGTGCCTGTCCTGGCATGTGGGTCGTACTCCTGGCAGTTGGAAAAAGGGATGGGGTTGCCAGGGTGGAGAGGCAACTTAGTATTTCCCTCCAGATGTGGTTTGGCTACAGCATCCTGTTGGCTAGAACAATTGGGGACTGGAGGTTGGGGGGAAGCAGTGACAAGATAAGTTAAAGATCTATGATCTCACTATGGAAAAGTTCCTTAGTCTTGATTTCTAGTTCTAACACACTAAGGAACTGGATTTTTTAATTTTGATGCCTGTCAAGACAGGGCCAGTTTCTGAGTCTCAGTTCTCAATGTGGTATCCCAAACTTCTGACCACACATTTAAGGTCACAATATTTTGACACACCATCTTTTCCACAGCTTCATAGAGTCTTCGCTGAATTTAGATTTCAACAGAAATGCCTTCTGCTTATCTTGAAGGGAGATAAAAAAGAATTCTGGTTACGGAAGTAAATGTGTCTGTCTATGGCTGTGATCAGATAGAAGACATAATTCACTATTTACTAATTTTCCGTCTCTACAAGAACCCTAGAGACAGATTTTTATTGCTTATCACCCAGATGTTCCCTAATTGCCCCCACGAACAAATAGTACTGTTTGCTCATTGACAATCAGGCATTCATTACTTATACTGTAGTACTTTTTGCATTGGCAGCTAAGAAGTTGAGGTCTGGCTGCCCCAAGGACTTAAATGCCATCCAACATAAAGGTCCTTAGTACAGTGGGAGCTGTTGCTAAGACTTTTAAAACATGTATTGTGCATTCAGACACTGATGATTTTAAATGCTGCAATCTCTTTGTCACTATGCACTGTGTATTTGTAAAGGCCTATGGTCATAGACAATAAAGGTTTGACTACTGACTACAGCATCCATCAGCCCCAGCCAGCACAGCCACTGGCAAAGTCTTGAGGTGCTGCAAGATGATGGCAGGCAGTGATAGGCTAGTATTGCATGGAAGAAGAAAGAAATATTGTATTCTCAAAGGCTTTCACAGCTGGGATCTGATAGCTATTGGACTGTTTAGCGGTGTTCTGGAAGTTTTTCTTTCTGACATTTCGCCAGACTCTGCGGCCGGCATCTTCAGAGGGCAAGGAGCTCAGGGAACTAGGAGTTCTCTCTGTGCTCTGGGGTATAGAGTGAGCGAGACTGTGGGGTTTCAAAGTTGTGGAAAAGAGGAAACTTGTTCTATGCAGAATAGGTGTTAGTCATTGTAATGTGATGGGGGATTAAGAAGTTTCACTGCAATCAGGGGTGGCAGCGATCCTTTTCTCTTGTTGATGGGTCCTTAGCTGTTCTGTTGCGTGAAATCACTGGTGCTTGTGGCTGGGTGGGAATAATTGAACTTTGAACTTTGATCTTTTGCAGGCTGTAGTTTTCAGTACTGGTAGCCAGGCTTTGCTGATTTTTAGACCTTCAAACACTAACTCTTTGCCCCTGAATGTGCCGGCCACAGAGTCTGGCGAAATGTCAGGAAGAAAAACTTCCAGAGCATGGCCAAACAGCCTGAAAAACTCACACAACAGCTATAGGAAGAAATATTGATTTGAAAAACTGGGAAGTAACAAATTTGAGGGGGCTACGCCACCACAAGCAACAGGCTGCTTAAATTACAACATAAATTAATTTTACCACCCTTTTAAAGGCTTTTTTCCAGGGTGGCTCTGTCATAGGCATATGGTGTGGTGGGCAGGGGGTCAAAAGTGTGGCTGAACAGTGTTGGATGCGGATCACACAGCCTTCCTTACAGCCTGCCTTGCTTCTGAGAGCTTTGGGAGCAGTCAGCGTTGCATTAAGCTTCAAAGCCAGTCTGGTTGGCTTCCATATATAGAATTGAGCTGGGGGAACACCTCAGGCAGGAAAATGTCTTCAGTTACCTCTCCCTTCCTTGAGTATTTTTTCTTGTTTTTCTTGTCCTGCAAAACTGGATGACGCTGGCACAGCTCAGCACACGGGAGCACCTTGCTGGTAGTTAAAATTCCTGCTGTGCTTCCTGGGAGAGAGACCAGCCAATATGCCAAAAATAGTGGTGGTTTCCTAATTATTATTATTTGTACTTTAGAGTTATTGCAATCCACTGGCTGCTTGCCACCTATTACATGCCAGCCACCTATTAGGTTCTAGGCAAATTGTACAGTCCCAGAATACCATCAGACCTATAGAATGGTAAATAACTTCTTAGTACTTGATACTTAGAAAATTCGAGGGTTGCCAACTAGCTCTTAGAAAACTATAGTAAGTAAAATGTACAGTCTTGTAACAGAGTAAATTACATGAGTTACAACTCCCTGGACATCTTACTTACTCTAGCTTCCAAAGAGGTAGTTATGTCAGTTTGTTTCAGCATGTTAACAAAATTATAGGAGGAGGTGAGGATTGAAGGGAGAGATAGGGCAAAATGTGGCATCTTAAAGACTAAGAGATCTGTTTCACTGTGAGCTTTTGTGAACCACAGTCCACTTCTTCAGAAACACAGAGTGCTAGTTCTGTGCCATTTGTGTTCAAAATCAAATCAAAGCAAGTTTACTGCGGTCATATGACCCATATATACAAATATACAGTAAAAGCAAGAAGAAAAACAATTTGTGTTTATATATATCCCTGTGTTGATGGGGGCAACTGGGTAAGGATATAGACAACAGAGAGAGAATGCATTGTAATGTGGAGTTAAGAAAAGGATACAGTTCCTGGAACTTAGGAAGTTGCATTATACCAAGCCAGACTGTTGACCCATCTCGTTTTGATATATTTGACTGACCATCTTCCAGGATTTCAGAGTCTTTTCCCACCTGAAGATTTTGGCAATTAAATCTGGAACCTTTTGCTTATAAAACCCTGTGCTCTTCCATTGAACTATGGGCCTTCCCTAAATATTTTCCCAAAATGCTTGGTTTACTGGAGGAATTACAGTATTTTCCTGTGTATAAGACTACAGTATATTTTTATCTAAAATTGTTAAGACTAAAAATTGAGGGTTGTAGTATACATGGAAGTAAGTTAAGGAGAGAGCTCTGTGGTTGTGAAACTGTTATTTTGGGTTGGAAACGTGAGGAATCCTCTCATACATGGGGGCGCCTTATAGATGGGAAAATATGCTATGCGCCTCCTTGCACAGTTCCTGCCCATCTTTAGAAAAGCGCTTAAGACCCTGCTTTTCAGAGAGGTATTTGGCAACCATTAGGGTTTTTTGTTTTGTTTTGTTTTGTTTTGCTGTGTTCTATCTTGCTGAGCATAATTTTTTTCTTTAAATTGGTTTAAGTGTTATTGTTTATTAATTTAACTTAATTTAATTTAATTGTATCTTTTAATTGTTTTCTGTGATTGTTGTGCATCGCCCGGAGTTCCTTCGGAAAGATGGGCGGTATAAAAATAAATAAATAAATAAATAAATAAATAAATAAATGCTCCCAGGGTGCCTTAAAGTACAATATTCCAATAAAATACAATTAAAATTAGGAAGCATTGAAACAAATAAAGAAATCATATCCAAAAAGAGGTAAGAACCAAACCACACAAATAGTTTGGGGGTGTGGGGAGAGATCTTACGTCCTCCTAAAATAAAACTAGCATCCTTTTGGCAAATTAGAGCACAGTTGTAAGGCATGTTCAAGCAGAAGATGGTCCCAGAAATACTTTCGTTCATTTTTATCTAGAGATATAGTACTGTACAGTAACCTGCATTTTGAATTCAACATAAATTAAACGCAACCTGATATTGTCGTAAAAGGGGGGTGGGGAAGGAAAGAAAAACTTGGGCTTTTGTATTTTGAAATATTTGTTATTTCCAAAGATTGTTCAAAGACTTCTGTTGCAGCAGTTTAAAAAAAATGGAGCCATGTTACCCTGCCTTAGTATTGGGAAATACAAGGGGAAGAAATGGGAAAAAGAAGAAATGAGGAAAGACCAAATACCGGTATGTTGGTAGGGTTTTTTTATTTTATTTAGAGGCATATTTTGCCTTTTTGTGTTTCCGACCCCTTTAATTTTGCTAAGCTGGCTGGATAGCTTAGTAGTTGGGGTACCTGGCTGTGGAGCCACATATTGGGAGTTAAGCTCCGCACTGTGCCTCCTATTAACACAGCCAGGCTGTGTGGCCTTCGGAAAGCTGTACAGCCCCAGGGCACCACCACCACCACCACCACCTCGCCACAGAAGAAAGGAATTGTAAAGGACTTCTGAGTATTCTCTACCTAGAATTGAATTACTGTATGCCTTTTTTGTGGAGCTGCTCTTCGGAGAAGTCAGAGACTTCAATAAGTACAGAACATGGCTGACATACCAGGTAGTCATGTTCAATGTTTAAAATAGTGTCATAGGTTGCCTGCATATTCTGAGCAAAATCCAACATGATACGACTTGCTTTCAACATCTTAAAAATACTCAGATTATCTGAAGAAGCACTGAACCTCTTCATCTGCTAGGCTGCGTGTGCATCAACATTTTAGACTAAGGTCCTTCCCTAAATACTTTCTTTTGTGGATGTGTGTAGTGTATATGAAAAGAGTGTTGGGTTTTTTTGTAATGATACCCAGATTTTAAAATTTTTCACTGTGTCCTCATTGAAGTATACTGCTGTATTGTATGTGTATTTTGTTTTAAGCACTGTTTACAATTAAATCTAGATTTATTATACTCTCTCTGTGTCTGTGTGTGTGTAAAACAAAGGGTGATTTAGAAGGATTTTAAATTAAGTAAAAGATGGTTTAAAATGTTTTAATTAATTATAGACTTTTGGCACAGTGGTTAAACTGCTGTACTGTAGCCAAACTCTGCTTATGATCTGGGGTTCAATTCCAGGTAGCAGGCTCAAGGTTCACTCAGAATTCCATCCTTCTGAGGTTGGTGAAATGAGTACCTAGCTTTCCAGTGGTGGTGGTGGGGATGTGTAGCCTGCATAATTAACTTTTAAACTTCAGAGAGAGCGCTTCAAGCACTATGGAGAGGTATATAGGCAGCACCCTTTGCTTTTTTAAAATTAGCAATCTGGATCTGATAAAACAAAGTTGAGCAAAGGAACACCGAGCCACACTAGCTGCCTGGACCTACAGAAGCAATTGCATACCCAAATTCCTAGATCAGCATCCCAACAGACTCATATTCTTTCTTTCTTTTTAAGTCACACTTGACTCTCATGTTTTTGCTGTGGAAAGAGGAGAGACAAAAGAACTGGTGCATCGAAAGGAACCAGAGTCGAGAGAGACAGGATGCTGAGCAAAAAGATCCTTTATTGTAACAAAAGCCCAACGCGTTTCAGCTTAGGAAGCCTTCTTCAGGGGCTATGTTTAACTGCATTAAAAGCAAAGGGACAACTAATGAATATCTATTATTCTTATACAGCAAATACTGTAAAATAAATAGTATATGTTCTGGTAGGGGGCTTATAGACGTTAAAATATATTGGATAAATAGTAATGTTACTTTTTACAAACTCAGTAGGTCTATTGCTAAGATATTCACAGTTTATAATATAAGTAAGGTATTATATTCTAAGTACATACATAGGATATATTTTTTCTTTATACAGGCCCAGTAGGCCTAAGATGTTTGTAATTTGAATTTTCAATAAAATGTTGTATTCTAAGTACAAACAATAAACAAGTATTTAAAAACATTTATGCATAATCAATAAAAAGGACTTGTAATCCATAAAAGTACATACCACAGACAGTATCACTTATAATCTTGAAACAACATTCTTGCTTCTAGAAACACTGCTGACTAAATGCAGGCAAAGCTATGGTGATTATATAGCTATGTTACCCAGCTGATAAACAATGGTAAAGAAGGCACTGTATGTGAAATTTCTGGGGCTGATTACTTCAAGCTCAGAGACGGTAAGAAAAGCCATGATACATTATAAAAGTGGTAGAAAATTTCCCTTCATTGAGGCCCATAGGAGCTAGTGAGTTATGTTTAATTATCCAGTCTATTTTTTTTTTAAACACGAGTTTATCTTTGTTTTTAGGGACAATTTCTAAGGCTCAGAATTTTAAATCTTTTTCTGAGTGGTTGTGTTGGTGAAAATGTTTAACTAAGGGAGTTCCTAATTTGTTATTCCTGGTATTACTGATATGTTCTCCTATGCGTATTTTAAGTGGTCTAGAGGTTTTTCACATATATTTTTTGGCAAGGGCACTTGATAGCATATATTACTCCTTGTGTATTGCAATTAGTAAATTTAGTAAGGGTGTATTTTCTTTGCTGCTGTATGTTTGTACATTCTGTCATTTTTTCACTATTCTTACAGTAAACAGTAAACACAATGGCCACATGGGCGGTGGCCTTTGGGTGTGGGAATGTCCTTCCAAATATAACTTGTTTTTTGTTTTTCTTTGTATTCACTTCTAATTAAGAAATATGATAGATTCTTGGTTCTTTTAAAAGTGATTAAAGGTTTCTGGAGGCATCCTGGTATATTATTCAATATGTGCCAATGGGTTCTAATGCTGTTTTGAAGTTTGTTGGTGATATGGTTGTATGTGAGGGTGCAATTGATATGGTTCCCTGAGTCTCTACTCTGATTGTGCAATAAATCTTTCCTCTTTTTATTGTTGGCTTTAGTGAAGTTTTTGTCAATGATGTATTTAGGGTACTGTAACCTTTTGCTAGCAATTGTTTCTTTAAATGATGAGATTCTGATAAAAAGTCTTCTGTATTGGTGCAGTTCCTTTTAATTCTAAGGAACTGTCCATATCGTAAATCGGATCTCAAAGGTTTTGGATGGGAGCTGTCAAATCTGAGAAGGGAATTACAGTCTGTAGGTTTTCTATAAAGACTAGTATGTAAACGGCCAGAATGTTTTTTAATTGTTAGGTCTAAAAAAATGAATCTCTGTATGATTTTGGATGGGCTTTTGTTACAATAAAGGATGTTTTTGCTCAGCATCCTGAGACTGTCTCTCTCGACTTGTAGTTTTGATGTGGAAAACCACATAGACTTGACAAGAACTGCATGCTGTTTGTCACAAACATACAAAAGGAATACTACAGTACCTCACTTAGCCTTTAGGATCCATGCCTGCATTGGTAGTCCTTATAAATGAACAATGTTAAAATATTTTGTCAACATATTCCATGCCTTTGGTACAAGGCTCTTTGTGAAGGTGCATGTGGATTGCATGCATCCTCAAGTATAATTATAATGCATAACGGAATGGAGAAAGTGGCTTTTAAATGTGATATTTATATAATGTTTTAATATTTCTTATTTTATGTGTTGTTGGCTGCTTTAAGTCCCCTATGGGAAGAGACTGCATATAATTTAACTAACTAACTAACTAACTAACTAACTAACTAACTAACTAACTAACTAACTAACTAACTAACTAACTAACTAACTAACTAA
>JAHTLZ010000237.1:9292441-9315510 GCA_023846285.1 Phrynocephalus versicolor | reverse complement strand
TAACTAACTAACTAACTAACTAACTAACTAACTAACTAACTAACTAAAGCTTCCCAAGGAGTGAGGACATAGATAACTACAGGTCTAAACATCAGGTGACATTTGTACTTGCCCTAGGCTTCATTACCTGACAGTATGTATCTTGCTCCCAAGTAACTAGAAGAACTATAGACTGAATGCAAAAATATTTGGAACAGCACACACAAATTCTTACAGCCAGAAGAAAACTGTTGGTGGACAGCTGATAGTACGCTCAAAACTGTTTTTAAAGCTTTATTATGTGTTGAAGGAACTTGTAAATAGATTAAGAAGGGATAACTAACAATGGACTGAAGCAGTTTTTTTGACTAGTAGTATGTCAAACACTAGTCAACAAGTGACTGAATCACCACATATGATAAGAGGTCTACCACAGACTCTCCAATATAAAAATGAAGATTCTTAAGATATGTGTGCCAATTTAACTGGTGTTCAATAGCAGCAACATAAAACAACAAAAATAACAACAGCATGCTGTCAAATTGATTCTGACTTTTGGCAACCCTTTCCAGGGTGTTCTTGGCAGAGAGTACTCAGCAGTTGTTTATAATTCCCTTCTTCTGGGGGCAACAGAGTTGTACAACCTGCCTATGGCTGCAGATACCGTCACAGTGGGAAATTGAACCACCAATCTTTGGCTCCTACCTAACTCATTGAGCTGTCCAGCCAGTATAATAATTTCTCTTATCCCATTTGAAGATTAAGATTTAAAGGTGGGTTTGACTCCATGATTCTTCTGAAATGGCGCAATTCAGATCATGTTTCCATATTAATTTTAAACTGCTATTAGTATATTAAGTGGTACATAGTACTATTTTATTCAGAAATAGACTATACTTTTTACCACTAAAGCATAGCTAATAAAGCATTGCTTAAATAGTGTAAGCACTCTACTACTTGAACTGCTTCTGTATCCAATTAACTCTTAGTATTGTTAATGGCAAACAGGAAGCAAAAGAAAAAGGTGACAGAATAAGAGTTAGAATTTCAAATATAGTTTTTTTCAGCATAGTCTTACCAGGAGGAAAAGAACAACTATAATAATCCCAGAAAATAAATTAATAAAAACAGAAAACCCAAATATCTCGTCTGAGGACATCAAAGGGAAATTTAAATGAGTTCAGAGTACTGAAATATGTACAGCAGAAAATACTATCTGATCAGAATACAATAATAAGACATAAACAATATACTGAAGAACTATCCAAACCAGCACTGGATATTGTCCAGAAAGCACAGCTGGCCCAGCACTACAAAGGCAAAGAGAGGCAAATGAAGAAGTTTGATCTTCTCCTCTCCTGGAAACAGTCGGTAAAAGAAATTGGCAGGAGGAAAAAGGATGATGGGTCATGACAACTTTCAACAAAGCAGTGTGCCGACCCAAAAGAAGAATAGATCAGCTGAGACTCGGACCCAACGGAAGAACCTGGTCATTTTGTACATGGATGGAGTGTCTGAGAAGCTTAAAAGGATTTTTGGAAAACACCATATCCCTGTTTATTTCGAACCCACAAACACAATAAGGCAGAGACTCGTCCACCCAAAGGACTCAATATCAGAACAAAAGGAGCAATACAGTATATGCAGTCCGATGCAGTAAGGAGTGTGCAGACCTCTACACTGGAGAAACTAAACAACCATTAAACAGGAGGGTGGCCCAACATAGGAGGGGTAACAGCTCAGGACCAGAATCAGCAATGTACCTCTACTTGAAGGACAAAGGGCATTCATTCAAAGATGAAGATGTACACATATTAGACAGAGAAGAGAGGTGGTTTGAGAGAAGGGTCAGGGAAGCTATTCACGTGAGCATTGAAAACCCCTCTCTCAACAGACGTGGGTGTGTGTGTGCCTCAGGCACAGTCTGTCTGCCACTTATCAGGCTGTGATTTCAACAATACCTAGACCAGTGTTGGCGAACCTATGGCACGGGTGCCAAAGGTGGCACTCGGAGCCATTTCTGTGGGCACCCAACATTGCCCCTTCATAGCTACCTGTATACAGGTTAAATTTCTGTATTGGAACTTTGCAAAAAAGTTAGTAGGTTTTGAATTGCTGTTTGGGTACTCCGTCTCTAAAAGGTTCACCATCACTGACCTAGACAAATCAAAAATACTTCACATCTTCACCACCAAGGCCATAGCTAACGACCCATACTTTATGGGTTTCAGCACTTTAGGCCATTGTTCATCTTAAGGCTATTGAGATTTGTTTCTACCTAACAAGCCTATTCAGGCCACTGTTCATCTTATGAGCCTATTTCAGACCAGGTGACAATGTCAAAGTGGGCTATAAAATGGAGGACTCACAACTAGGTTTTTTCAGACTGACGAAGCTGTTTGGATGAGCAGTGAAACGTTTCAATCTCTCAAGAATCTCTCAAGAAAAAGAAGTCCAGTTGCCATGACTCAACTTCCAGATAAACTATCCTGGATGACTGAGAATCTTCACAGACATACAACTATCCAGAAAATCACTACAGGCTGTACAGACTCAAGGTGGATTCAGAAAAAGCACTACAGATCATACAGTACTGAAAATATATGTTGGCTATCAGGATGGTGCAGGGGATAGTGATGAACTAGTATTGAGACCTGTTTTCAAATCCCTGCTTATCTGCAAAAGCTTATGGGTGGTCATAGAACTGCTCAAACCACCCCATAAATACCTCTATTACTACTACAGCCCTATGAGGATTGCTATAACTCAATGGCATGGAATGGTGACAACACTATAAAATATCAAGGAATTACAGAGGAAAATTAATATATACTGCACCTTATAGGTTACATTTAAAGATTTTGACTGTGTGTATCATGAAACTGTATGAAATGTGGCAATGTATGTAGCACAATGTTTGATTCTCCTGATGCATAACTACAATAGTACTTTGGATTAGAGGCCTCTGTTGGGGCATAAGGAAAATAAGTTATCAGATAGTGTCACAGTGTATTTTATTATCCTATCCAAATTGTATGCAGAAGGTATTAACTGGAAAGCTGGTTTAGAGACAGAGGAAGGAGGAAGCTTTGGTGGAGAAACATTAAGATATGTCTTGTGGGAACACATGAAAGGGCCTTCTCGTCTGCTGCCCCGACTCTAGAACTCCCTCCCAGTGGAGGCCAGGACTGCCCCATCTCTGCAGCCTTTCTGGAAGCAGGCAAAGACCTTTCTTTTCAGGCAAGCTCTCCCTGAGTGATGGACTGCCTACTGTTGTCTTTTTATGAATCTGCCATATATGGCTATACAAACTTTGTGTTTATAACCACTTATAACTTTGTTTATCTCCTTGTGTGATTGCATTGACACTATGTTATCAATTGTTAGTTTTAATGTTGTCTTCTAGTGCTGTAAGATACCCGTTTCTCAAACTGAATGTGTCTTAATTGTAATATTGTATCTTACTACTGTAAGCCGCCTTGGGTCCTTTTCCAGGGAGAAAGTCAGGGTATAAATACTCAAGAATAAATAAAAAAATAATAAATATGTATAAAATGACTGGACCTATTTGTCAAGGGGAACCTTTACCTTTTATATACCATACTACTGGCCGAAAATAGTAGTGATTAGGTTATTTGAAGACCTTAGGCAAAAAATGACTGTTTATCAGATAAATTTTACAACTAGAAGAAGTAGCCATGTTAGTATGGCTCTGTGAGTAGGCAAAAGGAAAGGAAAAACAGGAGATAAAATAATGTCCGTGAGCTTTTCTCAGAATTCTCTTCCTGGTTGTGATCTAGTGAATTTGATCCACATTGAAAACAACCGGAACCTTCAATTGTGGTGTTGCAGGAAAGCTTTGAGATACCATGGGTTATCAGTTGTAAAGGGATAGCTGTGTTAACTTTATAAACAAAATAAAACAATAAAAAAGGCAAAAACGTGGCGGCACCTATATATACAGTGGACCCTTGTATAACAAACAGCTTGTATAACAAAAAATTTGTACAACATAAAAAATTCCGGAGATAGGGGAAATTTGCTTAAATCGCCTATGGGGAAAATCCATACAACATAAAATTGGGATTACTCCATTTTCAATGCATTCCTATGGAAATTTGATTAACATAATTTCATTTGGAACGAATTAATTCCTTTATACAAGGTACCACTTGTATATTTAATGTGAGCTTTAGTGGCCAACGTGAGCTTTCTGGCGAGTACTTTAAGTAGGTTCTGGCTCAAGTTAAACCTTAATTCACTCTAGAAAACAAAATGACTAAATGACTTCTGGCCCGATCCAACAAGAAAAACATCAAAAGACTTCCCGTGGAAGAAGGACCGTATAAATCACCAAACCGATTGCCCCACATGTACTACTGGGCCACCCGGCAATACACGGGAGCACGTCCACTGGGCGGGAGCAGGAGCCAAAGAACGTGCGTCAAAACTGGTAGCGCCGCTCTGATTGGCCCTTCCGCGCCGAGCCGCGCCGCACCAAAACATTGCGGGGCGTGACCAACAGCGAAAGGGCGATGCGGAGTTCTCGCGAGACTTCGCCTGAAGCTGGCACCGCCATGTTGGAGTAGGGAGAGGCCGCAACCAGCTCAAGTCCTTCTTCAGGTTTTTTTTTTTAAACACAATACTATTTTAAAAGGAAGGTGAAGGCCTGCGTGAAGCATCTTTTTAAAAAATTATAATTCCGAGCTCCCTAAAGAAAATATATTACAGAGGTGATAAAAGGAGGCAGCGGGGGGCGACGACGGTGGCGGCAGCAACGAAAGGATGGTGCAGTCCTGTTCTGCCTACCGTTGCCGGAATCGTTACGACAAAGAGAAGCCCATCTCTTTCCACAAGTAAGTAAAGGCGCGCGAGGGGGGGTTAATAAAAAGGGAGAAAGGAAAACGAGAGAGAAGCGCCCGCTCGAGCAGGCAGGCGGGAAAAGGGAGCTGTCGTTCGCTTCGTGAAGAGGGAGCTCCAGCGCATGCGCGGACTTGTATGTGTTTGTGTCTGTTGGTGTGTCTGTGGGGGGGGGGAGGGGCTCGCGGGCTCGGCCTGGCCTGGCGCGAGAGCTTAATGGCGCGCGCCCCCTCCCGTTTGGCCTTTCAAAAAAGGAGGCGGAGGCGGAGAAGAAGTCAAACTTGGTGGGAGGTGCTTCTTGCTTGGAGGGGCGGAACGCGCCTGCGCGCTTCGAGCCGTCGTGGGCTTCCTAATCATGCGTCTTGAGGAGCGGCTAGTTCTCCGACTCTCTCCCGCCTCCCCCCTCCGCTCCGCGCCCCTTGCGACGTTATTGTCAAGGGACGTTGCGAGTTAACGGCGGGACGTTGTCGTTACTTTTCACAGGCCCCCAGGTTGTCGTTACTTCTCACAGACCCCCAAGTGGAGGCCAGCAGAGTCTTCCCTGGGTTCTTTCTAGGGCGCTTGGTGGTGGGGGTGTCGGTCGTTGTTGGAATGTCGGTCGGCCTTTCTAGGAAACGCCATGCCGCCAAACAAACCAATAAAGTAAAACAAGATAAATCGCTGCTGGTGGTTGTTTTTTAAAGTCCCTAGAGAGGTCTGGACTTCGCATGAATGCCTCGTTCTCCCGCCCCTGCACCGGAGTTCCCTGCGGATCTGCCCATTTTCTCCTCACGGTCTTGCTGTCCCACAGATAAGGCTCCTCTCTTTTCCGGGTGTTCCTCAGCCACAGCTGCCTCAGGGATCTGTCAACGGACGCCCTGAAGAGCCAGCCAGCCAGCGTCTGAGGAGAACCCAGCAACGCAGACATCTGGTTCCCCTCAGCTCAGCTGCCTTCCTCCCCTCGGTGGCCTCCTTACCTCAATTACTTAGGACTTAAAACAGTTCGCAGAGGATGTTGCTATATATATAGGAATCTCTTGTTTTGAGAGGTGGCCCATGGCAGTGCCTGAGGAGCAAATGGCAACACGGAATGACAACAATTCTCTGAAGAGAAAAAAGGCTAAAAAAGAAGGCTGGAAGGACCAGATCCCTGCTAAAATGGAATTTAGATATTCTCTTCAATAGAAGAGACTGGGATGTTATCCTTGTGGGATGTTGTGTGTGGTGTGTCTACATGGGGTGGACATACGGGACCTGCCTGCCTGTTAGATGCCACAAAGCAACCGTCCAAGAGTAGGCAGGCTGTCAGTAGATCCAGCAGGGAAAGTCTGTAAAAACCAATTAAAACAATAAACCAACTTCATGATGTTGCTGAGGGCAGAAATTGGAAGTGTTTTGTAGAAAGAATTTAGCATTGTCTTGAGGGGACACTCCCAGGATAGTATAGTAGTTGCAGAAATTGCTTCCAGAAAAGTTTGAATAGAGAGTTAATTATCCATTCAATTAACTGGGAAGTGAAAGCTGCTACTGAATTGTTACGCTTGGCAAGATACAACAGACTGAGGAAAACAACTGCATTTAAGCTTCATACGCTGAAAAAGTGGACAGTATCCTATAGCACATCGGGATCTTTTGAATTTGTGAAGAGAAAGCTTTACTTGGTTTGTCCAAGTTTATGATTCTTAGTCTGAAAGTCCAGACACCAGATCTAGGCTTGGAGAGTAAAGTGGTATGGGGGATCATGAGTAGGTGGATTCTTGAAAGAATCCAGCAAGTGCCATTGGAAAAGCTAGGTTTCCAGTGACTTAGAAGAACTTGGTAGAATTTTCAAAATACAACTGTGCGGCATTTTCTAAGCAAAGCAAAGCAAAACAAATTGCCACCCTCCAACCTGCCCACGTGCTGGACCAGAAACCTGGGAGGACACAGCAGGGAGAGGAATACCCCTCCATCTGCCCCCAACCAAGTCTCCATGAAACAAGCCTGGTTGGCCCACCCATCCATGACAACATCATAGAGGATGGGAATTTTATTATGGACTGACCTGGCATTGACCAGCAGGCAGGATAGATCGGAGGCAATGATGGTGTGGCTCCCTGGCACGTGGCAATGAGCTGAGGGATCAGAATGGGGGACAAGCAACAATTGCCTGTCCCTAGTTCTTCTTACCAGACTAATCCCCGCTCCTAGCGTACCTCCCACGGCCAGACACCACCAGAATAGCAGTCTCTGCAAGCATGGCGGCCAAGGGAAAAGAGAAAGGAATTTAACAAACCAGCCCCTCACCAACAGAGCACACTGCCCACCCCCTAAGCACTAGCCCATCCCAAATGCCACAGCCAAGATGGTAAAGGATGATAAAAGAGGGGAGCATCCCCCCTGCCGACATTACAGAGTCCAATAAAGACAGCCGTCCCGGGACCAGTTTTAATGTCCATGTGGGGAGAAGGAAATGAAATCCAGATGAGGATGATCATGGCCAGAGCACTGGCCCTCCATCATTGTCCGCACCCCCAGCGTCCCACAGAGTGCCATCCCTGAAGCTCAACAGACACACAGGGGCAGGACAAACAGCACCCAAAAGCCACAGTAGGTGGTGAGTAAACAAACCCCACCCACACTCCACCCCCACTGCTACTCCAGGTGACACAGAAGCAACCCCAGCTGCAAGGGGGCATAGGGGGTAAGTCAATGCCTCAGTTCCCACGGCTGATGGGTAGGCAAAACAGAGGCAGACAGCCACACCAGACTCCCCTCATTGTTGCCATATGCTGCTGGAAAGACAGCATCCCACGCCTCCAAGGGAACCTCCAAGAACTCTGATGTTCCAAGGGTGCCTCTGGCAGAGACCGAGAACACCCACACCGGGCAATGCCGAGCAGGGCTGGAGGTAAAACCAAGCAGAGCCAGGGAGGACCAACCAACCGAGGAGACGCGAAGAATGCTGAAAAACTGAGGCGGTCACCAAGCAACCAAAGCACCACGGGGGAGCCTGGAACATTGAAGACATCAGCTGAAATGCCAGTCAAAAGCCACTGGGACACTCAGCAGAAGTCTGTGCTTGCTGCCATCTTGCTGGAAGTGAAAGTGCTTGTATGAAGGGAAAGCTCCAGCACAAGAATCAATTCAGTTTTGGAGAGGAGGACAATAAAGAAGAGAGGTCCCATCGGTGGAAGGGAGCACAGTTGTTTTGTATTTTGTATTTCTGTATTTTGTTTTAGGTTGTATATTATAGTAATTTATATAGGTACTTCTGGTTCTTTGGAAGTCACTTCCTGCTCACTGGAAACCAGTTCTGGGGCCTCCAACAGGCTCGAGAAGCCCTTCAAAGTGGTTTCCAGCAAGCCAGAAGTGGTTTCCAAAAAAAGGCTTCCGACAGGCCCTGGAAGCCCGTTGGAGTCCCGCTCGGGGCATCACCAGCCTGGGGTAAGTGTAAGAGGTCCCAAACAAGCCCACACAGATTGTCCCAGGGTCCCTTGCCTTCATATACTGTGATACTGCGATATACCGGGACCACAATATATGAACCGTAAAACGACGAGGAATGACTGTACTTCAAAGATGATTTTAACCCTTTTGAGCCTTCAGTTATTTTGGAGTCATTTTGGGGGAGAACTGTAGCTTTTTCTTAGATATGAAATTGTGTAAAGTTTCAAATACTTCAGGGTGGCCTTATTCACCTCCAGAAACCTAATTTTTAAATCATAAGATTCCATTTGGTCTGAAACTTTAAAGCTCATTGAACTATTCTGAAATACCAACTTCAAACTTTTTTTTACTGTAAAAGAGTATCTGATAAGTGTGGATTCCAGGCAAAAATAAATCAAACAAACAAAACAAAACAAAAGACAACAACATGTGGCACCTTAAAGACTATTATATTTTAATGTAAGCTTTTGTGGACACATTCACTTCTTCAGACATATGGTAGCAGAATGAGGTGTACAATATAATATACAATGGAATATAAGTTTCATACCAAATATTCATTAGCTGTTGGATGTATGGTACATTTGACTCTCACTTCAACCCTGCAAGATAGGAATACCAAAATACCTTTAAAATATGAAGGCACCCAGTAAGTGATTGAGGCAAGGACTTTCTTTTATACCATTACCCATCTTTTCTCACAGAATGACCAAGCTGCTGTAAGATCTTATATGTTATTAAATATTTTTAGAAAAGTCAAAAGGTGTAATTTGCAAAAAGCCATAGAGCAAATAAGCATTCAAAGCCTTTAGGCATGAACACTCCAGAGCAGTTCCCACAGGAACACAAGAAAGCTAGCTGTCTCAAGCTAATACAGTGGTACCTTTACTTAGGAACAGCTCGACTTAAGAGCAATTTGACTTAATTGCGAAAAACCGTTGCCATTTTACTGCTGCCTTACAAATTTTAGATGCGGTCTGCTTTACTCGCAATTCCCCCCTCCCAATTTTTAATTTTTTTTTTTAAATTTAGATAGGGCTGCTCTTCTTAAGAGTTGTTTGAATTAAGAGCATGCATTCGACATGGATTAAAATTGTAAGTAGAGGTACCATTGTACTTACATATTGGCAAAGCTCCAGACCAAAGTCAGGCAGCAAGGCAACAGATAAGCATAGTGGTCTCCCAAGGGATTCTAAGCTAAAACTAAGTAACATCCCTCTCATGTTTGTATGCATCATTTCACTTTGTAGACTCTTAGAGGGGGATGTGCTAATCAGGAGTTGAATCCTCCTGAACTTTCTCAAATAAGAAAGTAATTTCTCTATAGCAACTTCTTACCCCTTATTTCTCTTCAACTGAAACCTTTTGTGAATTAGCTCTGTACCAAGCGTGACCTGAAGTCTGGAGATTCCTTATAGCAATAAGGTACAGGTATGCTCCTCCCCCAATTAATGGGCATCCCCCTTCTGGTCTGCTAATCCCAGCCATTAACTAACATGCCTGTTTTTCAAACAGGCAGCCAAAGCCATTATTATCTATATTTCTTTGACTTGACGCAGCAGTACATTCCATGCAGTATGTGTAGCCTTAGCCCTAACTAACCACTACAGTGACTGATGTTCCAGTACCAGTAGTAATTAAAAGATGCTCAAAGTACAATTTGTTTATAGGTTTCCTCTCACAAGACCTGACCTCTGCAAGAAATGGGAAGCTGCTGTTAGAAGAAAAAATTTCAAACCAACAAAATATAGCAGCATTTGTTCTGAACATTTTACTCCAGATTGCTTCAAAAGAGAATGCAACAACAAGCTTCTAAAAGACAATGCGGTGCCAACAATATTTTGCCACACAGAACCAAACGTGAAGGTAAGTGAGGTTTGTGGGCTTCTAAAAGCTTCTGTTGTTCATAGATATTCTTATTTATGCATAAAGAGTTATGTCATTTCCCAGCAACAGATCTTACGAGGAGAGGAGAACCAACACCAGATAGGAGAAAGTTTGTATGTTAATTGGAATAGCCTCTCTACTACTCTGCCGCTTTTTTAATCAAACTCTTATGTCTGATCTACTTATTTAGTTAATTAAAATAATTACAGTATATGTTGCCTTTCTCTAAAAGCTAAAATATACATTCCACCAATATTTTAAAAAGAATTGGACCAATATATTATATCTAGTAGATGGAAACATTAGTAAAAACACATTAGAAATACCAGCAGCAACAACAAAAAACAACAGTGCCATTAATTCTTAATAATTGTGGACTTTAAACATAAAGCATGAAAAAAAGCTTTATTATTCCTTTTCAACATGTTTCCTGCAAGCAATACTTTGAGATCTGATAAGCAAAATACATGGGTTCCTAGCAGAGTTTGATGACAGTGTATCAACTGTGGTCAGTGCTTCTGCTTCATTTTGGCTCTCTCATTTCTTTTGCTCACTATTGCAGAAGTGTCAATTTTGACTATTTGTATGGCTGCATCTAAATATTAGAGACTACTTAGGTTTTTAGGCTTCTCTTCCCATCAGTATGATTTACCGGGGGAGGAACGATAAGAAAACTATTAGAATTTTTACAACCTTGTATGCTGCTTAATAACATAAGAACAGCCTTGCTGCAACAGACCATAGCCCATCCAGTCCAGCATTCTGTCTCAAACAGTGGCTCACAATTTGCTTAAGGGTATTCTCAACATATGTCTTCACCTGCTTATTATTCCATGCTAATGGTATTGAGAGATATCCTGCTTATTTCTCCAACCTGGAGGTTGTCCTTCGCCATCCATAATGCTAGCTATTGATACCCTTGTTCTCCATGAACTTGTGCAATCCTTTCTTAAAAGTGTCAAGGCTGACAGCTTAGACCACTTCTTCTGGCAGGGAGTTCCACAGACCAGTGATCCTCTGGGTGAAAAGGTACTTTATCTTATTTGTTTGAGATTGAGCACCCAAACGTTTCATGAAATGCCTCCTAGTTCTAGTGTTGTGTGATAAGGAAAACAGTTTTTCCTTATCTGCTTTGTCCATTCCATGTATGGTTTTATAAACTTCAATCAGGACACCTCTTAGGTGCCGTTGTTCAAGAATGAAGAGGCCCAGCCATTGCAGCCTCAGATGGTAAGGAAGGTGTTCCAGTCTCCTAAATCATTCTGTTTGCCCTCCTCTGCACTTTTTCCATTTCCATAATATCCTTCTAGAGGTATGGTGACCAGAACTGTACACAGTACTCTAGATGGGCACCCACCATAGACTTATAAAGAGGCAAAATTACACTTGCTGACTTATTTTCTATACCCTTCCTAATGAACCCTAGCATTGAGTTTGCTTTTTTCACTGCTGCAGCACACTGGTGACACCATTGTTGAGCTGTCCACCAGGACACCAAGGTCCCTTTCCTGGTTTCTTGCAGAGAGTTCAGACCTCATCGGTTTATAAATGTAATTGGGGTTTTTTTGCCCCAATGTGCATCCCTCTGCATTTACTAATTTTGAAGCTCATTTGCCACTGGTTTGCTCACTCCACCAGTGTCAAGAGATCCCTCTGGAGCTCCTCACAATCTCAGTTTTTTACTACCCTGTATAATTTAGTGTCATTGGTAAATTTGCCTACCTTGCTATCTATTCCTACTTCTAAATCATTTATGAAGAGGTTGAAAAGCAGGGGTCCCAGTACTGAACCTTGGGGGACCCTATTCTTTACTTCCCTCCACTTGGAGAAGTGTCCATTTAGCGCTACCCTCTGTTTCCTGTCCCTTAGTCAGTTGCTGATCCAGGACAAAACCTGTCCCTTTATTCCATGACTGGTAAGTTTATTCAAGAGCCTTTGGTGCAGGACCTTGTCAAAAGCCTTCTGGAAGTCCAGCTAAACAATGTCAACTGGATCTCCCTTATCCACATGCTTGTTGACACTCTCAAAGAATTCCAACAGATTAGTGAGGCATGATTTGCCCTTGCAGAAGGCATGTTGGCTGTCCTTCAGAAGCGCCTTCTCTTCTATGTGCCTATTAATTTGATACTTTAGGATGGTTCCCATCACTTTACCTGGGACACATGTCAACCTGACCAGTCGGTAATTTCCTGGATCACCTTTGGATCCTTTTTTGAAAATTGGTGTTATATTCACTACCTTCCACTCATCAGGCATAACCCCTGATCTGAGGGAAAGATTATATATTTTGGCTAGGACCTCAGCAATTTCATCTTTACGTTCCTTGAGAACTCGTGGGTGGATGCCCTCTGGTCCTGCTGATTTGTTAGCATTTAGTTTAACAAGAACCTCCTCCCTGGTTATTTCCATCTGGATTAATTCTTTGGTTTCCCTCCCTACAAAGATAGGCTCTGATTTGGGCATGTGGTCTCTGTCTTCTTCAGTGAATACTGAAGCAACGAATTCATTGACTCGCTCTGCAATCTCTGTTTCCTCTTTAATAATCCCTTGCCTTCCATTATCATCTAATGGTCCAATGGCCTTCCTAGTTGGGTTCTTACTTCTAATGTAGTCAAAGAATTCCTTGTTGTTACTTTGAGTGTTTTCGGGTATACGCTCCTCCAAGTCTTGCTTTGAGTTCCTGATTGTTGCCTTGCATTTGTTCTGCCAGAATTTATGTTTCTGCCTGTTGTCCTCGTTTGGACAAGCCTTCCATCTTCTAAATGAGCTTTTCTTGCTTTCTGTAAGCCACATTGCAGTCCTCTTGGACTTGGCAGTGCCCTTTTTAACCTTTTGGGTATACATTCCAACTGGGCCTCTGTTATTGCTTTTGTGAACAGCTTCCATGCCTTGGAGTGTTTGGACTCTCTCAGTTTTCCCTTTCAGCTTCTTTTTTTTACTAGTTTCCTCATCTTTGGGAAATTTCCGTTTTGAAAATTTAATGTCTCTTTGTAAGATTTTATCAGTGATTGGCAGTCTATGATTAAGTTAAAAGTAATTGTGTTGTGTTCACTGTTCCCTGTTGAATCAGTCACATTAACATTTTGTACCAGATCCTATGTATTACTCAGGATCAAGTCAAGGATTCTTGTTTGTAGTCTGTTTGATGGGTGGAGGGAGACTTTTTTGACTGGAACAACTGTCAATTTGTCCAGCACTATCATTTTCCTCCACCTCTGAATTCAAAGAGAGCCCTACTTCTCCACTGAGTGTTCTTTTCCCTTTCTTTAGACTGTTGGAAGCAGTTTGTTGTTTTGTTTGCTCTTGATCTGTTTACAACCGCAATAATGAAACTTTTTATTCTTTCTCCTAAATTTATGTCAGATCAAATTATTGAGATCCTTAGTACTAGTTAATAAGAAAGGGGTGGATTCTTTGGGGAATTTGTAGATATTATCTCCTGCAATTCTCTATATTCCTACTGCATAGCAAAAGGTATTTTACCCAGAAATTCAGAACTGCAACAAAATATGACCTTCTGCCGGACTCCTAGTTCTTAGAGTAAACTTAAGGGTGTAGTTGGCACTTCTGTGCCCAATCAAGAGTACTTTCCAAATTAATGTTAAACTAAAAGACTGATAGAAATTTTTGTGCTTGGTGCAGAAACGGATTTGAAAGGTTATGTTTTATTTACTGCAAAGTAACTTTTCCAAGCTTTGTGCAAGATGGGATTATTATGTTTCTGTAAGTGGCAACTGGTGTTTGAGATATTTAGAGATACACCCTTCGTCAGGATAGCTGAAGAAAAATTAAAATGGGGCATTTTCTGAGCCAGTCTGTCAAGTGAAACACCTCCTGCTCTATGTTTTGCTAACCACCGCACTGAGAACACAGTGGTTAACAAAGAATTCTACCCTTTTATTGCTATTAGACCAGACTGAATTTGAAGACTCAGAAAATAGCTGCTCTTTAAAAGGTTGACCCTGATTTATATGAACCAGTGGCCAAAATTCTGTTGCTTTGTGTGGTAAGCCATAATACAGTAGCCCCATTGAATCAGAGGGGATTTGATGAATCAACACACATAGCACATCAGGGTGTTTAGAAAACTCTTTCAAAGCACTGGTGATATGTTAGCAAGAATTAAAGAAATGCTGAACTTCCTGTCTCTTATCATCCAAAGGCAAGCAGAAAGGAAGCTTTACATTTCTCAAGACATCCAAGTGTTTCCCTCAAAAGAGATAGTGGTCAGCTACTCTGGTTTGATTCCAGCAATCACACACATTTATCGATGTATCTTAAAGGGATAAATAGAGTTTCTGTTTATTTCAACATGGCTTTAAAATGTTTTCTAGAAAATACTGGCAGAGAAAGATTGGGAAGATGTGATAAAATAATTTTTATCATAATTTAGGTCCTTTTTAAATAAAATTTCCCATCTTATTAGAATGGTCTCTTTCTCACTTGGCAGAAACATCAAGATATGTGTGTGTATGGTCCATTTCTGAAATGTATGTTGAATTCCTTCTCTCCATTAACATTTAACTTTCCTTGGCATGCTCAAGTGTAACAAAGAGATGAAAAGTTGAAACCAGCTATCAGTCTTTCCCAATGTGGTGAAGAACTCATCCCATCAGCTCCAGTTGGACAGGCTAGTTGGTGGAAGCTGTAGTTCATCAAATCTAGAAGATACCAAGTTAGGGATAGCTGAAACACATATTGAAAACTGGGGAAGGCTAGAATTAAATTTATTTTGGTCAAACATATGATAATGAATTAGCAAACAGTGATGTCCCCCCATGCTGTTTACAAAATAAGCCTAAACACGTATTCTTATCTTGCTGTTTTAGTCTGAAGAAGCTCAAGAACCACCTGAAATGCCAACTCCCCCTTCTCCTTCTCCTTCACCTCCACCATCACCAAAAACTGATCCAAGACTAGTGGATCCAAGCATTGGATTGTTAATGCCACCACTCCAACCCCCTAATAACATTGCTGTGTTCTGCGATCACAACTATACTGTAGAGGATACGGTGCATCAGAGGAAAAGAATCCAGCAGCTGGAAGAGCAGGTGGATAAACTGAGGAAGAAGCTTAAAACGGCACAGCAACGATGTAGGCGTCAGGAGAAACAGATTGAAAAACTCCGAGAGCTTGTTCAGTTTCAGAAGGAAAAGGACGCGTTGCCAGGGAAAGGCTTTGTGATTCTGCCTGATGACTATTTTGAAATTGTTGAAGTACCTACCTAGAGGGCTCACATTTCTTTTTATCAGGCACTGCCAAATTTAGCCTCACCAGACTAACTCAGAAGTTCGGTTTAAAAATGCAATGCTTTCTAGTTCTGCGTGTAAGATATTTCAGCCTATCAGAATAATAATAAAAATTGCTATATAATGTTTCTTTGACATTGTGACTCCTTGATTTTCTTATTACTCAGAACTCAGTAATGGTGCTAGTAGTACTTACATGAAGAGAATCACTGCCAGTAACATATGTCACTCACAACTTCACTCTGTGTATGTTACATAGGAGTAAGTCTATGCTTTTATTAAGCTTTCAGTAGTCTGTCTGTAATCCTGTATTGATTTACTTGGGAGTCAGCTGCACTGAAGTCAGAAGGCTTACTTTTGAGTAGACATGCATAGAAATTTATTTGATTCCTTTGAAGGAGAATTAAAATGAATCTTGGGAATGATTGTTCACCAGTAATTGGTATGCATGTACTGATTTCATTGTCTGTTTAGAAGTTTGCAAGGATTTGTGTTGGGCAACACTATTTAATAAAACACAATACAAACAAATATGAAATTTGAAACACATGAATGAAAATTGGTGTGATGTAGACTGGTGGCCATGACTTGTGAGCAAGTTTGTCTTTGCTTCAGATGTTACTCCCAAAGCTGGCTGGACAACTTGGTGGTTTAGGTAGGTGGGGAGTTCAATTCCCCACTGTGCCTCCTATGTTCACCCTGTGTGTTGTTGGACAGGCTGCACTATTCAAGGGTGCCCCGAGAAGCAGAAAATGGCATGTCTGAGCACTGTATTCTCTACCTTGAAAAGGATTGCAGTAAGTCAGAAAAGGATTGCTGTAAGTCAGAATTGACACAGAATTATTACTGTTAGCTGGGTGGCTTCATGCAAGCTATTATGACTGAGATTGCCCCTTGTGTGTGGCCTTACTTTTGTTGAATGGAAGACAAAATCAAGATGTCTTTGTTTGCTCTTTAAAAGCTTGATGCAACAAAGGAGGAAAGATTATATTAAAAATATGCAGCTCTTAAGCTCGTAATGACTCAAAACCAAATCTATGAATAGTGCCCAGTGTCATTACAATCATAATGTGCTTTCTTCAGCTCACTTGTATCAAGGAAGAGACCGTTATGTCTGAAGTCCAGAAAGATGTCAAGGGAAGTCCTGTCTAAAGCATTATAAACCTTGTTCGATCATTACTAGAACAGGTACCTTTACAACACACAGGAGGGTGCATTACAAAGGCACCACCATCTGTTTTTAGTGCTATTGCTCTCCTACATGTGGAGGGCCGTGTGTTTGTAAAAGGGAGGTTCTCCATGTCCACTAGGACTATGCAAAATAAAGATCCTCACTTGTGTTGAAATTCCTCATGGATAGTACTTAAGGACTTGTGTCAGCTGGAAAAAGAGGTAGAGCCTGCTTTCATCGATGTAGTGAGGACCACAACCTGGCATGCATTCTTTCCTGCTAGTGTCACATGCATATTGAAAAAGGAGAGGATACAAGATGAAATCAGGGAAGGTATTAATATGGCAGGAGTAAGAATTGCACGCTGTCCTTTATAAACTTTTGCAGAAACCAGTGAACCACTCAGGTAATTTCATTTCATTAAATAATAAACACCCCTTGAAATAACAGAATATTGAGTATGAAATATGGAACCCTTACATTTCCTATTTTTCTTTCCATGGTCAGAAGTGCTTTGCCATAACTACTGTATGTTTCACGCAATATCCTTTTAGAGGGGTTCAGCCAAGAACTAATCAAGGAATTGTATTTACAGTGGACTCTCATATAACAAACGGTTTGTATAACAAAATCTGTACAACATTAAAAATTCCGGAGATAGGGGAAATTTGCTGAACAGAATTGCCTATAGGGAGAATCCATACAACATAAAAGTGGTCGTGATTAGGGATTACTCTGTTTTCAATGTATTCCTATGGGAAATTTGTATAAAAAATTTGCTTAACAAAATTTCATTTGGAGCAAATTACTTCCTTTATACAAGGTACCACTGCAATCCCCCAACTTTTCTGTGACAGGCAGCCCTCAGTTAGAAAGATGGAGAGAGGCAGTTGATCCTACATCTTCTGAGGTAAACCCTGGTACCTCGAGCTGCTTCTCAAGCTGTCAGCCACATTTGGAGGTTTTACTTTACAAATATCAAAGCCTCAAAATCTGTGTAGATGATTTTTCAATTTTCTCATCTTGCCTCCAAACCTCTACAATACCCAGCCCAAAGAAAAGTCCCAGAGGACTCAAAAGTCTTGTATCCAGTATTTTAGCGGTCTATTCTTGTTAGGGATTTTGTATAGTGAATACAGTTTCCTTTTCCTTTTCTGTTGCTCAATTAATTTAGATATTCTATCAGTTTAAAAAAAATCTAAGAGACCAAAGCCATCTGATCTCTTAGGTATCTGAATCAGTGATGTCACAATTGACACCCACCCCAGTTTCTAGGAAATTATTGTCAGTCCCATGTAAGAGCTATTCATAAGGCATCCAGGTAAAGCTTTAATGTCCTTTTTGATGATTACTGTATATATATATATATATATATAGAAAAGCAGAACTGATGCACCAATAGGCATCTTTTACCAATGGGGAGAATCCAGGGAAACTTAATATAAATGACATTAATTGCTCTGAGTTGGGTGTGAAGTGCCGCAATACATAAACCAAGCAAAACCACTGGATTATGTGGCAGCTATTCTCAAAGGTACTTCACAAAATAGCATACCCCTGTACGTAGCAATGTGTGCCCATAAATGTTTTCATCAACTTGGCTCTTGAGCATATAAGAACTTGATGCGTGGCACAGGAATATTCCATGGAGAGCAGTAAGATGAGAACTCATCTGCGATAATGTTTGGATTTCCTTCCTCTGGCATGTCAGCAAGTCACACCAGGGGTAAACTCTGGGAATCAATGGAAGATCTTATACTGTGGACCCTTGTATAACAAACAATTTGTATAACATAAAATCTGTACAACATAAAAAATTCCGGAGATAGGGCAAATTTGCTTAACAGAATTCCCTATGGGGCGAATCCGTGCAACATAAAAATGGTCGCGATTAGGGATTACTCCATTTTCAATGCATTCCTATGGGAAACTTGTATAAAGGAAAATTTGCTTAACAGAATTTCATTTGGAACAAATTAATTCCTTTATACAAGGTACCACTGTATTTGTTGATGAGCTAGGAACTTTGGTCAATGTTTAATTTGTTGGACACCTTCTATAATCTTTGTACGTGCCTTATGTCAATAATTTCAATAAAGTCATATATATCAGTAAGTATATTGTTACTTTGTAAGCTCATATCCAGTACCTACTGTTAAAATATTTTCTGCTTGATTAGTCCTAGTCCTGTACTAACCAGCCATTGTCACTTTGTTTACAATTTGTATCCTCACTTGATCATGGGGCTAAGCAGAAATATGCCATTCATACATTTTCACTCTACTGTGTGAGGCAGCGGCTATAATCTGTGAAAGCTCACATTAAACTCTAACAGTTGGTCTAAGCTGCCAGAACATGCTTTTTTATTTTTTATTTAGTCTGATACACTACCACAGACTAGCACAGCCAATTCTTTGAAATCTCCTCTGGCATTATATATAGTTAAGAACAGGAGTACCCAGTGTTACATTCAAATATGATGCACAGACATAAAATCCTATGTATCCAGGCCAAAACCATGGAACTGATTGCCAGTTTTTGAAAAGGAAAAAAAGACAATGATGTACAATACTATACATAATATTGTAAGTGAGGAAGGTTATTTAAACTTGATATCTATGTAGATAGATCTTAGAGGCAGAACAGTCATGCCTGGGGAAAAGAAAGGATGGCTACTCCTGTTTTTCTTCATGTGGTTTATTAATTTATTTATTTATTAGATTTCTAGACCACCCTTCTGGTAGCAAGACACTTCTGGGCAGTTTACAACAGTTTAACAAATACAAAGTAATAAAACAGGTAAATAGCAATCAAAACCAATCTATTAATGATAAAAAACAATAATATCTAAAGGCAAAATAGCAATATTAAAGTTACACGTTTATATATGTATAAATTTGCAAGGCGGGTGGAACAGAATCAAAGATCAGGCCAATAAAGATGAACACTGTAGCTGTGAACCAGTCTGTGGGAATCCCTGAGAAAACAATCAGGTTTTTAAAGAGCTCTCCCTAGAATTAACTGTGCTGATGATGTGATGGGCCAGATCAGGCAAAATATTATCCAACCACCTCATTATAAGTATTGCTTTTTACATACTCTTTATACACTGCTAATATGGGTTACAGTGGGCTGTACTGGTTTCTGCAGTAGAGTTTTTTGTTACTGTGTGCCATCAAGTTACTTCAGACTTATGGTGACGGTCTCTAATACAGTGGTGCCCCGACTTAAAAGCAGCTCGACTTAAGAGTGGAAAACTCTTGGCGTTTTAACTGCCACCTTACAAATTTTAGATATGGTCTGCTCGACTTACAAATTTTGTTTTCATTTTTTAATTTTTCAACTTATTTTTTAATTTTTTTAGATAGGTACCCCGACTTAAGAGTAGTTCGACTTAAGAACATGCATTCAGAATGGATTAAATTCGTAAGTCGAGGTACCACTGTGATTCCTATCATTAACAGTCCAGGTTTCATGAACCAGGGGCATAGCTATCTTTATTGAGTTAATCTGTCTGTAATTTGGTCTTCCTCTTTTCTTGTTTTCCCTGTATTCATATCTTATCTACTGGAGTCTTGTCTCACTGCTAACTAGGGAAACTATTGGATACCTTGATGAAAGATTATAGCTAAACATACACTTAATTTGGTGACACTTTCATTGTATATTCTGTGCTTGGTAAGTACATAAGAAACAAGAAGCCATCACTGGCCATTGTAGATTGGAACAGTTTTTAAAATGCTTTTACTTTTGCTTTTTAGTAAAGCCAAAAAACAAACTTGTGTAAGTACTTGAGGAAAGAGGAAGATGGGTTATCCACTGAAGAGGGTAAAAACCATGCATGGCAGATTGATGGCCACCCTATAGAACAAGTGAAGTCATTTAAATATTTAGGACTAAGCTTTTCTTCAACTGGCTCTTGGAAAAACCATCTGGAGCAGTGGTGGTGAACCTTCAACACTCCAGATGTTTTTGGACTGCTACTCCCGGAATCCCAAGCCTGACAAAGGACTATGGGAGTTGTGGTCCAAAACATCTAGAGTGCCAAAGGTTCGCCATCACTGATCTAGAGAATACCAACAGAGGTTGCAGGCAGTTTCCACCTGATCTTAAAACCTATGAGCCAAAGGTTATATCACATATATGCTATGGTGCTGAAATATGGGGGTCCAGTCAGAAAATGTACCCAGAAACTGTTGGAATATGGCAAGAGCTACATTTAGACATTATAGGGTTAAAGTCAGCTGAAGCTCATCTGTAACTGTGAACCAGCGAGTCCTATCTCTTTAATTAGTATGGCCTCTACAAAAAGAATAGTTCCTGCCTGCTCAAGTTACCCTACATCCCTCTCAATCTTTCGCCTCATTGCTGACTTGATCATATGAGTGAGGCAGACTATGCCTGTTTTCCTGACCTTCATGGGCGTTGCCTGAGCTGCCATTGCCTTACTTGTTTTTACTTCATTTGGTATGTTTGTCATGTATTGTTAGTGCTTTGTTGTTTTATTAGGAATAATCCCGTATACCTTCTCCCTAAGAGATTTGGATAAAGTTTATGCTTTATACTTCCCTTTTGTCTCAGAGTGTTCAGTCTCCAGTTTTTATCCCAACAGAAACATCTCAGAATAAATATCTCAGGCAAAAATCAATGAAAAACAAAACAAAACAAAAGACACAAACACGTGGCACCTTAAAGACTAACTTTCATATTTTAATGTAACATTTCGTTGACTACACGTCCACTATCTTAGGTCTCCCTAAAGGAACGGAGACATGCATTCTTCATTTGAAAGCAGGTCTCTGCACAGCAAAAGCTACAGTGCACACCCAGGCTACTAAACTCTGGCTGAAATTAAAAAAGGGGATAGGGTGGAATCTAGTCCTGGCTGCCTTTAAAGAAATGCTAAGTTTTAATAAGATAATTTTAGCTTGGAACCAGGAAATCTTACAACTTCTTGATATGTATAGTCTTTCTAATGATTTTTTAAATGCTTCTAATCTTGAAATGGGAACACGATACTTGAAGTCCCATATTTTAAAATTTGACTTTTATACTTACATCGGGTAAGCATTGAATTTCGAAACCTTGTTAATCCTGCGGAAATCTATACAAAAGCGGACACTACCATCGGGCTTAGGTACTACTACTGGATGACTTCTCCAGGGACTAGTGGATGGCTCGATAACATCAAGATGTATCATTTTATCGACTTCTTCTTTGATAACTGGGATTAAATGTCGTGGCCACATCCGTCCCTGATCGCGAACTATAACCCATGCAGGAGTGTCAATACGGTGTTCTGCCCACGTGGTCCTACCAGGTTTGCCCGAGAACACATCTTCATACTCTTGCTCTATTGATAGAACATCTCGTATTTGCACTTTGTCTAATTCTTGACATATCTCTATGCAACCCTTCCCAGTCGCCCATTCTGGCTCTAAGTCATCACCTTCTACCTCTGCCCAAAAAACTTCCCTATCTTCCCATTTCTTCAATAAATTAATATGGAAGATTCCCTTTTCCTTCTGCCTATCTGGAGTCTCTATTTCATAATCCACATCATTTACCTTCCTAATTATTTTGTATGGACCTTGCCACTGTGCCAACAATTTTGAGTGTTCAGCTGGAAGTAGTAATAGTACTTTCTGACTCACGTGTAACTCTCTTTTGTGCACAGTCTTATCATATCTAGTTTTTTGTGGTTTTTGCGCATGTTGTAAATTACATTTTGCTAATTCAGAAGCATGTTGTAATCTATTTTGCATTTCAGTTACATGTTGTACTGTACAGGCAGCTTTGTCTTCACCCTCTTCCCATTTTTCTCGTATCAAATCCACGATCCCTCTTGGGTTCTGTCCATATAATAACTCAAAGGGAGAATACAGTAGACCCTCGTATAACGGAGGGTCCGTACAACGAAAAATCCGTACAACGAAAAAAAAATCCGGCCCCCCTCCCCCCCCGCGGCCACCTCCGTCCACCACTTGCGGCTGCCCGGGAAGAGGACGGGGTGGTCGGGAAAGAGGGGAGGGGAGACAGGCATGGAAAGAGAGGAGGGGAGCCAGGGAGTCCCGTCCAAGGTCCCCCCCCACAGATGCCTCACTCCCCTAGCCCCCTGCCAGCGCTCACTTCCTCCTCCTCCTCCTCCTCCTCCTCGACCGGAGAAGCGGCGAAACATGGATCCCCCCTCCTGCGGGAGGGAGGCAAGGAGGGAGAGCGGGCGCGAGAGAGAAAGAGGCGGGACTGCGGCGCTTCTTCCGCTTCCTCCTCCTCCTCCTCCACCCCAACCCTCCTCCTCCTCCTCCTCCTCCTCGACCACCCCAACCGCCGCCGCCGCTTCTCCGCCGTTGACTTGGGGAGCGCCGGGCTGGCGGAGAAGCGGCAAAACATGGATTCCCCCCTCCTGCGAGAGGGAGGCAAGGAGGGAGAGCGGGCGCGCAAGAGAAAGAGGCTGGATGGCGGTGCGTCTTCCGCTCCCTCCTCCTCCTCCTCCTCCACCCCAACCCTCCTCCTCC